>CM052336.1:18665674-18712468 GCA_028455595.1 Lasioglossum vierecki
TTAATCAAATAATCCACGTTATTTGCGATCGCGATTTTTGTGCAGCGTAATTCTCGAAGCAAAGTGGCAGAAATCGAACACAAAACGCGAAACGAGAGTAGGCTGATCGTAAAGTAAAACAGACTGTAATTCGTTCACGCCGTAATTGTATTACCAAATCACGCGGCCATTTCGAGCACCGACAGCGACAGAGCGAGAGATCGATCGGCTGTAATCGCAGTAACGGAGTCACGGTATTGGAAAAACCGATAATTTGCTACCGCGCTAACTACCTTGTTCGTTTATTCTTACTTCTTCGAACAATGCTTACGTTCAATTATCCTTTCTTTACATCGATTAGAGTGCCATCGACTGTTCGTCGAATTGATCGGTTTGATTAGCGATGGGATCAACCTGAGCAAAATAACGATCGATTCGATCCTCTCGGAGGATTCATTGAAAATCGATGCTTCAGATACTATCGCGCGTACACGGCACGATTATTTAATTACACTTGACTCAAATAAAGAGTGATTTATCGTCCGTAATTATATCGATAACGCGCGGACGTTGTTCCAAAGAGATTAATCTGATAAAAAAAAGATCGAGCTTTTTGTTTGAAAGTAAGAAATATTTGATAGCCTTTGTACATTGTGATTAGTTTTTGTTTTACTCGCGGTACGTTTAATCCCATCGCTAGTTCGTTGCGCGACATCCTATCGACCACGTGGACGATAGCTGTTCGATTAATACGACACGTCTACGGCACTCGTTTCGCCTACTTTATCGTTTCTTTCCTCTCTCGCTCGCGAGTTGCCTTTCCCGTTGCTTGTCGATTTTACTCAAGTAGCCAATGATTATTGAGAAGTACATTTGACGATTAATCTTTGAAAGAACCAAATACATTATTTTCTTTTTGCTATTACCGCTGTTCCTGACGGTGATACGTAACCCGGGATGAGATCGAGTCTAATTTAAATTTACAAATTCGAGCGAACTTCAATAAACAAATTTTATTTTACAGATTTCGATTCTCACTGAAAAGTAGTCAAAATTTCAATGAGTATACTATTTTGCTAATCAGTTTCACCCATCAAGAATATTTAAAATTAATTATGTATTTAGATTAAATTATATATTTATTTATTTAGTATTATTATATGTACTTTCATTTTTAAAGAGTACTAATCAAAAAATGGCCACAATGAATATACATGTATCTACCCAAAGTTTTCATACATTACAAAGTCAACGAACTGGTAATTACTTTTGAATAAGTGTTTGATGAACATAACTTTGGAATACTTAAAAAAAATCTTATTTGGAAAAGATTGAAATTGATTTGCTGATGGGCGAATTTGATGTGCAGAACCTGTAATAACTCTTCTATAAAATTGGAAGGAATAAAGTTTTCCATGTTACATAGTAGCATGGAAATTTCGTTGAAGGATAAAGCAACACGCGACAGCGAGAAGCCTTCCCGCACTCGGCGAGCGGTATATTCGTTTGTCCTTTGTCTCTGCTTATTTTTCTCTATTTATTTTGTCTTAAGATCATCTGCAAGCCGCCTCTTTCTTTTCGATTAACCGATCGGACCGGACCGATGCGATGCATTCTTTGGTTATTTGCGCTTTCAACGCGTGCATATCCGCTCTGCCATGACCGCGAGTATGCGCAACAGCTCTCTCGTCGCAAGCTCTCTCCCGGTCAAACTCGAAAGATTCGTTCTCTTTTCTCTCGTGCTCATCCGATGCTTTCGGAAGACTAGATTCGACTCTCGTCGCATTTGATCAATGGACTGCAAATTCGAAAAGAACTCGATCGCCTCATTAATTGTCGGAGATTTGTTAATGAATTTCACGCGTGACAGCGATACGTCTGAAATTGAACGTCTTCGTGCAGAACATTATTGAACATTGATGAAGAAAGTTCACCGTTGCCGATAAGCAAACTGTTCAGAATTCGTGACACCTTAGTTTTAACTTAACCCTTCGCTGCATAATTTATCATAATCTGATACAGTTAACAAATCTGCTATATAGCTAATGAACTGCTATTAGCTATAGAACTAATAATGTTTTTTTTCTTACTACGTTTATTTACGTCTTTTTTCTGAAAATATTGTTTGAATATTCTTCCCTTAATATAACATAAAAACTGATCTTCTTTTAATTTAAAATATCATGCAGTGAAGGGTTAACACGTTGTCTACCAGAACCACGTTAGTATGATTTCGAATAACTGTGTTACATGAACAAAGCATTTACTTATCGTAAAACGTTATCTGCCGGAAGTGTATTGATACGATTTTCTTATTAAAACTGATATTTTTATAAAATCGCCGATAAGCAAAGTGTTCAGAATTCCCGTCACGTTATTTTCAACCTTGCCTAACAGAATCACGCTAGTACGATTCCGAATAACTGTATCATACGAAAAAAAACAACAAAACTTAAAAATCGTATTTTCAAAAAATCGATCCAAACAAAATGATTACTCGATTCGCTATAAATTATAATCGTTACGAAACTATCGGACAGGCAAATCGCCGCGCCAGTAAATGATATGTCGACAGATCGATCACCAGTGAACTCCTCGCGATCGAAGTATCAAGATCGTTATCTCGCGGAAAGATTACCAGTCCATTGATCAAGCACACGCGTCCATTCGCCTCAGGAAGCTCGCATTTGTTCAATCTCATCATTCGAATGTAAACGCTTTAGCGAATCGACCAATCCGCGAAAGAGAAATGGAGAGTGAGTGAGAGAGAGAGAGAGAGAGAATGTGTATAAGAGAGGGTGAGTGATAGAGTGATCGAATGTTTCTAAATACATAAAGCTTCGGTAAAAGTTCATTCGAATGGAGAGCGAACTAGAGAAAGAGATGTAGAGAGAGAGATAAAGAGAGAGAGAGAGAGAGAGAGAGAGAGAGAAAAATCTAAACAAAAATTAAAACAAAAAAATATACCCTGGGATACGTTTGAGGGTAAATTGTGAGGGCGGTGAGCTTGAGCGAGGGTGGTTACAGGAGCCTGTACGGAGGTCTGTCCGCGGGACTCCAGAGACAGATGTGTTTCGCCAGCATACGGTTGGGCCTCTACGACGGTGTGAAGTCACGCTACGCTGGAATCATCGACGGTACATCCAACAACCTCCTAACTTTTTTTGATTACGCAATCCTATTACGATCGAAACCGAAGTAGAGACACGCGTGAGACACGGCCACACACGTCCATCTCTCTGTTACGCGAATAAGCATTTACGTGTACGCGTAAGTAAAGGCTGGTGGTCACCATCGATCACCAACCAATCAACCAACCACCGAGAATCTCGGCTCCAGAAGAAGCTCCAGACAACTCCTCCCGACTCCCGCGATTTTTTTTCTGTGAACTCTGCGCTCGCGCGTTCCTTATAATGTTACTATTTTTTTTCTTTTCTTTTTTATTTCATTCTCTATATTTCCGCGGAGGACAACGTAGAGAGGGTAAGAGAAGCCGAGGGAGGGTGGCCACATTGATCCTGAAGAATCGATCGCGGATATCGACGAGCTTTACTAGCCGATTTCGAGGAGACACACGCGAGACTCGGAAAAATATTCCAACTAGGAGGAGACACATTTCTTGTCTTGAAATGCAAACCTTTGTTTCGAAATGTATCTTCTCTTACCTGAATGTGTGCAGAATAATTGAACGACAGTCTTCCATATTTCTAATTTCGCTTGTTTTTGTCGTAGTTGAATTTGACATTTTTTAGATTTAAATACAACGGTTGAAAGTTAAATTTTTTTAATGTAAATTACCATGACTTGTATTTGAATGAAGATTTCAATATACCGATTGAACGTTGTATCTCGATTTTATTTGGGTCGCTGAGAGTTGAATTTGAATTTAGATTTAAATACAACGGTTGAAAGTTGAATTTTTTTTATGTAAATTCGGTTACTGAGACTTGTATTTGAATGAAGATTTCAATATACCGATTGAAAGTTGTATCTAGATTTTAATTGGGTGACTGAGAGTTAAATTTGAATTTAGATTTACATACAATGATAGAAAGTTCAATTTCGAATTAACTCGAGTTGCTGAGAATTGAATTTGAATTTAGACATCCACTATCAGCAGCAGCTTGTGCTACTTAACAATTTTCTTGCATCTCGTGGAATAATAATATTCTTCAGTGTCCAAGATTTCTTGAAAAAAATGGGTTTCCGATCTAACCTGACTATCGGGCTGCTACGGTAAATATTCCTGTTGAATGTTTTCTCTAAAAACGACTGGTCGCACGAGTCTCGTGGAAATTGCCTCGACTACGAAAAGGAGGGTGGTTCTGTTTCCAAGATTTCGCACGATTCGATCGATTCGACGGGGCGCGGAACACCCTACCCGGCAATCTTGTACGCCTAACTACTAACTGTCGACACGATTTCCCGTGCCTTCGAATTCGAGCATGCTCGTTCACGTGTTTTCTGTATACTAATACGGCTCTCTACCCGGTGTGTCGGCATTAACGAGCTCACTTCGCGAGTCCAGTCTCACACGCAAACCTAGAAATCGTGCCGCGAATTTCGCGTTGCATTGATCGGCCGCGTTGCGCGGACGTTGCGATTTCTCTATTCGACGAACGACGTTTCTATCTCGGGTTGCACGCGAGATCCACGAGAGAAAGAACACGCAAAGAACACATGAAACAATACACAAAGAGAATAATGATCGGTCGATCGTGTCCCGTGGATCTCGAGTGATCAACGATTCTAGCACGCGATATCGATTGTACTCTCCCGAGGAGTGCCCTCTCGAGACACCGTTGACTGTAATCAGTAAGGTAATCAATGAGCTAATAAACGTGATTAACTGCGCACTGCGCGATCTGTCCCAACCCCCGCATCCTACATGTTACGATTATATCGAAAGAACGAACCAAAAAAAAAATAATAAAATCGAAACGACCGCATTTCGATTTCGAATGAAAAAAAAATACACACAGACGTCTCGCGCCACGCGGATCCGTTTTCATCGTAGACTTTTCTCTCAACAGGTAATAACAGGAGCGGATCGAAGAACGTTTCTGTACGAATCGCCGCTGGTATCACGACCGGCGCTATGGCGGTGCTCTTCGCTCAGCCGACCGATGTCGTCAAGGTCCGTCTGCAAGCTGGTAGCAGCGGACGATCATCGGTGAGGTACAGCTCGACCCTGCAGGCGTACAAGAATATCGCTGCCGAAGAAGGGACCCGGGGTCTTTGGAAAGGTGCGTCTTTTCCTAGCTGTTCCACCCTTTTTTTAAGGGACTGGTAAAAAAGAATACTTTTCCGTACGCAGTACGGGGCTCTGGCCACTGATGGTCGTCCTGGTAGTCGTCGATGGTAGTAGTTGGCCGATCTAGCTGGCCAAAATTATTTTTTCTGCTTAACGTGTTTAAAATGTACCTACTAACTTATTTATAGTATTTTTTCTAAAAAAAGTAATTATAAACAAATAAAAATTGACCATTTTTATTGAAAATATTATTTTTAACTAATTTAACAATACGCGCGAATTACTACAATATAAACTACAATATATAATGAACACCAATAATACGACTAAATAATAATACGCTTGCAATGTCATTGTTGTGGCAAAAATTAGACGTAACGATAACTTGTGCAACGAAAAAAATTAAAATTTTTTGTTTCATTTTATTGTCGCCGGGATGAGGTAACATGTATCGTTTGCCGCGGCCAGCTAAGTAAGGAGAGTATAGTTTTCCTATGTTGAATGTATGTATAAAAAAGTGAAAAGGTCGCGAAACATCGGTATACATATTTGACAATATGTGGCATATTTGGCAAATTTTCTCGCAACGGAAAATTTTCACCGCTGAACGAAGAGCCGAAGCGTGCCTCGTGTCTGCCTCGGCCGTAGCGCTAGAATGAGGGGACAGCGTCACGGAAGGGCAAGGGGGGAGACTAATCTCAATCTGGCATTTTACTTTTGAGCCAGAAAAGATATCGGTATGAAAATTCCACTAAAATTTATTAAAAAATTATTCCTACTTACTGTCGTAATTAAAAATTGTTCATTTATTATTTATTCAAAACGATGTCTCAAAAAAATATGTTTTTACGCAAATTGGGAGTAATCTCGAGAGCAACTATCAGGGTAAGCAAACTCTGGAGACGAGTGTATATAACGCACTAGTTCTTAACCGGTGTTCCGCGAAATGTATGAAATATATTTAATAATATATTCTCCAAAACATAATTATTTCTACGCGGAATGTTTTCGTTTGTTTTTCGGATGATTAACTTTGGTAAATGCTTGTTTGTTCTTCTCGATCGTAAATTGTTGTTATCCGTTAAAAAAAGAGATCATTAGGAAAGATTAACTTTGGTGTTCCGCAAATTTTTCATGTATCAAAAGTGTTCCCTGACTTGAAAAAGAACCACTGGTCTTACGATTTCTCTGTGAACGCAGGTACGATGCCGAACATCTCGAGGAACGCGATCGTGAACGTGGCGGAGATCGTATGCTACGACATCATCAAGGACTTCATCCTGGAGTCCGGCTACCTCCGCGACGGGATTCCCTGCCACGTGACAGCCGCGGTGGCCGCAGGACTCTGCACCACGTTGGCAGCGAGTCCTGTCGACGTGGTGAAGACGCGTTACATGAACAGCGCTCCCGGCGAGTACAGAGGCGTCAAGGACTGCGCCGTTCGTATGTTCATGAAAGAGGGCATGCCTGCATTCTACAAGGGCTTCGTGCCGAGCTTCACCCGCCTCGTGTCCTGGAACATCATCCTCTGGATCACCTACGAACAGTTCAAGATCCATCTGGCCAAGAAGATGAACAACAACAACCAGTGAAACACTACCCCCGATCGTCACACGATCGATCGATCGATCGCGCTGTAAATCGAACCGCAGCTTCGCCATCTGTACTCGAACCGTGTAGCTTAGGGATGGGAGGACCGACCCCGTGTGTTACTTAGACTTCGTCATCAAAGCTCCCTATAGAACCGCATTGCCTGCTGTCGTTCGCGGTTTCCACCATTTTTCTTACCTTCGCCGTCCAAGGTCGCGCTTGCTGCGTTCTTTTGAATCCTAGTGTTAATCATTTTGAAGCAAAACTTCAGGAGCGCGTTTAGGGTAACCGAAAAACCAGGATGTCTTTTCAGAAATCGCAAAAGAAGAAACAAAACAACTTTTCATTTGTTGTACTTATTGATTTACATTTTATTTACGTTATCATCTATTGAATGTAGATACTCTTGCAGCAATGCGAGCATTGCATCTAGCATTGAGTTGATAAATTGCAGATAAACATTGTTCTGATGATATTTGATGCACAGCATCTATAATTCGGTCTCTTAATTGCTCTCTTGAATTGATTAGCACCGAATAAACTTTCAGCTTCAAGGTTCCCCATAGGAAGAAATCCATTGGTGTCATTAACTGCGTTAAATAGATGATACTGTAAATAAAATGTAAATAAGTAAGTACAACAAATGAAAATTTGTTTTATTTCTTCTTTTGCGATTTTCTCCAAAACGAAGAAAAAATGAGCAAATCTCGAAGACTTTTTGTCTTGGTTTTTCGGTCCCCTACACGCTCCTGAAGTTTTGCCATTTAAATTTGGGACACCCTGTATGGCATCTTCGAAGACCGTTTTACAGGTTTGAGAATCACGTAATCTCTTCCATTAAGTCTTTGCAATCGGAAATATTTTGACTTGAAAATTAAATTCCATTGTATATGATGTTTTTTTTTTGATTTCATTAATTGTGTAGTAACTTAACAAAACTTTCTCTTGCCCGCCTTCTTTCAAGCATTTCGATTATTGAAAACGGTGTACCTTGAAGTACAAAAGTTTTGCGGAATTTACAGTGAAAGTTTTACTGGTCGGCGGAGGTTCGAGCGAAGTTTTACCAAGCCGTTCGCGCGCTGTTAAACTGGACCGTTTCTTTTTGTTCGCATAGGGTCAAGTGCAGAATACTGTAGACGCAGTTCCGTTTACTTGGTAACGTTAGAATTGTTGCGAACGACGGCAGCCAATCCTCCCATCCGTCGTTATGTGCCCTTTACTTACTTTTCGTAGACGTAAACGCGCGTGCACTCGATGTTTCGATCACCGAATCAGCACGGTGGATATCAAAATCACAAAATTCTACGGGTCACGATTCAATTATTTGCACCGAATTGGGATCGAATCGATTTAATTGAAAAGAGAGACTAAAAGGAAGAAAAGTAAAACTAGAGAACTAGAGTTTCGGTAAGCGTGTTTCTAAAAGCGGTAACTCCGAGTAAAAATGTCCGCGAACAGAGTGCACGCGCGCGAGCGATCAGTATCGTAGGAGTCTCTTGATAATCCATAACGAAACGTTTTCGGCTATGTAATTCAGTGTTAGAGAGAAAGGGAAAGAGAAAATGAGAGAGACGAAGTAGACACTAGGAATTCGACGGAAAAGAAAAGCGAAAAGAGGATAATAAGGAGAGACGTTTCTGATTGAATAGCTATTATTAAGAATGACTACGCCAGACAGACAATAAGGATGCAGCATTTGTCTCGACGATGTTGATGAGCGGGGGTCTGTTGAGGAACATACACGCAACAGCTACGGTCGCGATCATGTTCCCCGTGACTCTCCGGTGTCCCTCGCAATTCCGACGAATATATTCGTTCCTTTGTGACAGTCTTGGATGGGACGAGAACGCGGACAAATCAGTCGCTGTCCCTCGTTTTTCTAGGTCAATTAACAGGGCACAATTTTCATCGAACTTCGGTTAGTCCGTTTTTCTTAAAACTTTTTACTGTGTTTACGCGTAAGCGGTACTTCTGCTTCCGAGATGATAAAACGATTTCTGCGAAACCGCTTTTGACAATGCCTAAAAAATGTTGCGAAGCGAAACAATTACCTACAAAGAGAATAACTCGATCAAATTATCTTCTCAAACATCTATATCATTTTCAAAATTCAATATATATATATCTTTTAACGCACTAATCTATCCAAATTGTCATTGTCGACTTGAAATTTATTCGAATGCACGTCTCCCTTGCCATATAACGTCGAGATTTTCGTTACGAATTTTAACCAAATTCTGTTCAGCACGAAACGAATAAGCATTAAGCTAAATGTAGAGATACGATGACTGTAATTTTCCTGTTTTTTGAAAATTATTAGAGACGAAAAATCTATCCATCGATTACAAGAAAACTGAATTGAACTTTATTTCTTCCCTTAACGATTTTGACGAAGGAGAAATCATATTCACAAATTCAATTTTTAAAACGTTTCAACAATTTCGAATTTCTATCTCTCGCAGTCTATTAATTACAAATTGGAGGAGGAGACAAAAGAGGCACAGCATTTTCTGAATCGAAGTCTTTTCTATAGACTATAGAGAATTGTCCTTTATCTTCATCTACGAAAGGAATCCTTACGATCCATTTAATTCGAGCGCCCTGAACAGAGTATTTTGGTTTGAATTTTTTTGAGGAAATTGATTTGGAAGCCGTATCGCGGATCCGAGCACTGTAGGAGGGGTAGGGCGGCTACGTGATCGTACGTTTCGCAGCGAACAACGATGTTTCTTTTGCCAAGGCCATCGAGTCGTTAGTTTTTTATTTCACAGTTCGACAAGTCGCGCTTCGACCGCTTGGTTTTCTTGAAAAAGCTGCTCTATGATTCTCGATCGAGATCGAACACCGGCCAGTGTTCGTTGCCGATCGGTATCGAGTAAATCATTCGATCGGTCGTTGTAGACTACAGACTGTATACGAACGCGACTGTGTCCGGTTCTCTCAACAGACACTGTTCGAAGACGATGTTCCCCGAAGAATATTATCTACCATAACGTTTTCTCTCCGTGCCGAGAAACATTTAACAAGTTTTCGAGCGTTCGGTGCACTGTTTCCCGAAATGATCTTGGAATCGCCAATCAGCAACAATCGTAACAAACTCGTTTCCCGCGTGGTCAGAATCTCATCCGTTTCTTTAAGTTGACAGCCTCGAAATGAAAATGATTCGAGACACTCGGCTGTTACCGTATACTCAGCAGACTCGTTAGAAGCATTAAACGAACGATTTTACCGTTTTTTAGAGGATAGACTGCCGGTCCAATTATCTTTCAGCGTGCCCCCGAGGGTCTCCGTGCTAGATCGACTGAATATTTGTATCGCGTACTTCAATTTTACACATTTCTAACGCCGGAGAAAGCAGTTTTACATGCTCCCTTTTTATTGTCAACGCCACCGACCGAGCGTAGGTCTTTCTCTGTTCTGTCCAGTTCTGTCTGCGGAATCGCACGCGACCGTCGAAATATCCAGCTTCGAGTTGTTGAAGCCTGCCAGAACAATTTCGACGCGACGCTCAGTGTTCCGAATAATGGTAGCTACGTATTTAATATTTATTCGTACGTAACCCCTGCACGATCCGCAGAAATAGTTGCACAAAAGATGCTAAGATTGTACTTCATCGTATTCTACTTTGCACTTGACCTCAGCCGATTGTGTTTCATGTTTAACGTTCACCGCTCAAAGAAGTACATCTCACAGCACAAAAGTGAAAGATTTTCTGTGTACCTTCACTCCGAGGATCGTGCGAGGATTAATTATATCCATAATTCTACATCGACGAATTGTGTGTATCTCTTTTACAAATTTCACGGTTCATTTTAACGACGCAAACAGGAACGAAGATTTTTAACAAGCGACTGTTTATCCAAACGAAAGCGTGAACAAATTTTACAGAAATTTCTGACTTGTAGAAACTGCTGAATTTTCAATTTTCTCCAGCTCCATGCATTGGAACACTGTACGTCTACGAGTTTGAAATCGCTTGTTCGCCTAATCCAACAGATCTCGCGATTGCGTCAACGACCTTGCAGAAGACTTAACCTTTTACAGGAGGACGCTCCATCAACATTCTTCTTTGCTACGAATCGAACGGAGTTGTCGAATACATATATTTTCTATAGATGCGACAGCCTCGGGGTATTTGGTCGCATCTACCGTACAGGGTAGCTATTTTTTTTATCAAAAGCCGAGCCTGTGCCGACGACGGCAACTGTCCGCGTCTCTTTCTTTTCTATACAACGACTGCGACTGATTAGTAGTGAATAGTGGTTCACATCGATATACAGTAATGTTCCTATTAGAGCGACAATGTTGTGCACGATTGATGCGACCAAGTTATCTTTCCCAACTTCGTAATCTGATCTCGGCTCGGTATATTGGTGTGAACCACTACAAACGTGACGCGGAGAGTCACTTCAGTTCGCCCTTTGTAGATTAAAATAATAAAAATGTGGTAAAATACTGTCTGCTCGCGGTTCATGTGACCAGATCCCCCCGAGACTGTCGATCTAATAGAAACAAAACTTTACCGAGCCGAGATTACGTCACTAAGTTAGTGGGGGATATTCTTGGTCGCGCATCTATCGTGTATATATTGTCGCGTCTATAGAAAATATACTGTAACTTTAAATTTGACGCGTTAAATACAGGGTCAAGATACACCAAAATTTCCGTCCCTCGATTTCGGTTTGTCTTCTATTCGGCCGTTCATCGAATCTATCAGATTGCGTTTTATTTTATAGTGTTCTCGGATTCTAGTTTCACCACGGATATGTTCGCTGCGCGTCGCCGTTTATTTGTCCCTTAAATCTCGTTTATTCTGTCACGCTCGAAATCAATGTTATCCGCGAATCGTTGGCGAAGATGTTTAATTACGCGTCCGTATATAGCAACTGGGCTTCGGTTCTAGGTAGGATAATTGTCGCCGGTAGGAACTAGCTTGACATTTGTTACGAGTTTTAAATAAAAATTCATCAAAGTGTACAGAATATCCGCAGCAGTTTTATTTCAAGAGCCTGTACAGCGTTCCTGGGAGAGCGAATCTCGAGACCACGATCCTCGCTAAGGTCCTTTCGCCTTTACGCCTCGCAGTCGGACTCCTCCAGCTCGCAACTGGACGACGCCTCGCCCTCCATACACCCTAATTCCTCGGGAATGCCTTCTCCCATTGGGATCCTGGAACGAGGATCAAAACGTCAGAGTCACTTTTTATGAGATATTTGTAATTATTCTTCCTTAATTTATAAAAAAGAGTTGGCGGAACTTCGAATACCAAAAAGATTAGACAATTGCAAGAACATAGAAGGATAGAAAGGGTCTAGCAGGATAAGCATGGTCCAGCCGCATCAATCCGAGCATCTTCAAACTTTCAGATATATCAGATACTCTTCGTAATATGCTCACAATCGTGAAAAAGATATATGAAGTGCAAGAGGCAAGTTCGAGTATTTCTTTTCATCGTAACCAGTCACTGCATGACTTTTTCAATTGGTATGAAAAAATTGAAAGGTCAGTTTTTTTCAGAAAAATAAAAATAAATAAACATAGGAAGAAAAACAATTTTAGTTTACTATATACCAGGTTTGTTAACTGTATGAGATATGATACACTATGCAGCGAAGCGTTAATTGATTGATTGATTTGACGCTTGATTGACAACCGAGAATGAAAACGATAAAGTTCACGGTGTTTACGACTTGTATAATTTGGGGAGATTATCTTTTAACCTAAACGCATTGTTTTTTTTAAAGATCCGTAGTCCAGCGAGGAATAGTCACGGCAAGTAGATTATGGATCTTGGAAGGTGTCTTTTCATGAAAATGTAACAAGGTGGAGCATAATTATAATTCGTGCAGAGAAAGACACTAATAATTATACTGCGCATTTTTATGCAAAATAAAAATTCTCTACATCGATTGCAACAAATAGAAACTCAATTGAATGTTATAAATGATTAATCACATATCGACATCTTCAGTTTCTTAAATTTTCTAACAATTTTGAATATCATCTATTACATTCTGCTACAAACGCATAAAAATCCGCAGTCTACTATTAATGCACCGTGTGCTGCAGTTCTCGAGTGGCGAATTATTATCGAGCATTGGTGCATCGATTGCAAGAAATAGAAACTAAATTGAATGTTATATACGATTAATTGCATATTGACATCTTCAATTTCTTAAATTTTCTAACAATTTTGAATCTCATCTATTAAATTCTGCTACAAATGCATAAAAATCCGCAGTCTACTATTAACACACCGTGTGCTGCAATTTCTCGAGTGGCGAATTATGATCGAGCAGCATTGTGTTACACGCGGTCGGGAACTCCTCGCAAACACGCAAGATCCGCAGCCTAACGAAAGATTAATCAAACTCGTTTTAGTTACAAGCCATATCCAAATGTTTGCCGGGAGGATGTTAATATTTCATCGGTCGTCAGCGAAATTAATTATCCAGGCAACTCCCGCGTGGTTGTTAGCGGTATCGGCCCGGGAAAAATGTTATTAAGTTACACTCGCATACGTAAATCAACCTTGCCTTAAATCGTCTACGCGTATTCGTTTGCTAAGGAATCGCGGCGGTATGGAACACCGCCGGTCTGTCCTGAATACATTTCGAAATCTTATTCACGGAAACGCATTTCTGCGGACAGCAGGCTTCCTCCAGCGACCTGCGTTCAAGAATCATTCGATTAAACAACAAAGTTCACTGTGAATCGTTGCGCAGAAACGAAGCGCAACAAGAACAAACTTTACGCGGGATCCTGCTACGTCACTGATTTAAAAAAATACTGTACCACGCAAAATTACTGAAATATTCATTGCAGGAAGTTAGGACGTCTTATAACTAAACTACGGATTTTATGCATTTACAATGAAAATTACTACGAACAATTTAAAACAATGGTCCTAGTGATGGTAATGATCCAGGACACCAGTGTATCGGTTTCAGTTTAATAAGATAATTAAATGAAGAAAGATATTTATATTTTGCATAAAATCCGCAGTCTACTTACGACACATTCTTAGAAATGAAATTCTATTTATGATCCTATTTATTAGGAAACGATTTACGGATTGGAAACGTAATTACTTGTCAATGCTCCAGTCGTGGCCACACTCGTTCATCATGGACAAGGCCTGGCAGAAGTCTTGGCCGACCGCTTTCAGGTGTCTGGTGTCCAGATGCATTCCGGCCAGCGCTCCTTGATCGCATCCGCAAAAGCTGGTCTCCATCGTGTAGCTCCTGCGAATACGAACCGAGGGTCAGAGCGGAAGGAAGCTAAATCACTGTCGCGCGTAAGCGTAAACGCCACGCTCGAACGTGGATCAACGGATCGAACATTCGATCGTCGCGTCGAATGCATCTGTTGCGAGTCGAGGGCTGGCGAATAAGACGTGGCCGAGGTTTGCTCTTGTGAACTAGCCGGTGTCTGTTTCATCACCGGGTGTCACAGGATAGGAAAAGAGAAAGGTTGTCGTGGACTAGCCGATGTCTATTCCACCACCGGGTAGCCACTAGATGAAAGGTTGTGAACTAGCCGGGGCCTGTTTCATCATCGGGTGTCACAGGATAGGTTGTTGTAGACTAGCCGATGCCTGTATCATCGCCGGGTGTCACAGGATAGATTGTCGTGGACTAGCCGATGTCTATTCCACCACCGGGTAGCCACTAGATGGAAGGTTGTGAACTAGCCGGTGCCTGTTTCATCACCGGGTGTCACAGGCTAGGTTGTTGTAGACTAGCGGATGCCTGTTTCATCACCGAGTGTCACAGGATAGGTTGTCGTAGACTAGCCGATGCCTTTATCATCACCGGATGTCACAGGACAGGTTGTTGTAGACTAGCCGATGCCTGTTTCATCACCGATTGTCACTGGATAGATTGTCGTGGACTAGCCGGTGTCTGTTTCATCACCGAGTGTCACAGGATAGATCGTCGTGGACTAACCGATGCCTATTTCATCACCGGGTCCACACTAGGTTGGAAAAGAGAGGGGTTGTCGTGGACTAGCCGCTGCCTGTTTCATCACCGAGTGTCACAGGATAGGTTGTTGTGGACTAGCCGATGCCTGTTTCATCACCCAGTGTCACAGGATAGATTGTCGTGGACTAGCCGATGTCTATTCCACCACCGGGTAGCCACTAGATGGAAGGTTGTGAACTAGCCGGTGCCTGTTTCATCACCGGGTCTCACAGGCTAGGTTGTTGTAGACTAGCGGATGCCTGTTTCATCACCGAGTGTCACAGGATAGGTTGTTGTGGACTAGCCGATGCCTGTATCATCACCGAGTGTCACTGGATAGATCGTCGTGGACTAGCCGGTGTCTGTTTCATCACCGAGTGTCACAGGATAGATTGTCGTGGACTAACCGATGCCTCTTTCATCACCGGGTCCACACTAGGTAGGAAAAGAGAGGGGTTGTCATGGACTAGCCGCTGCCTGTTTCATCATCGGGTCCACAACTAGGTAAGAAAAGAAAGAGGTTGTCGTGGACTAGCCGATGTCTACCACCACTGGGTCACCACTAGATGGAAGGTTGTGAATTAGCCGGTGCCTGTTTCATCATCGGGTGTCACAGAATTTCGGTAAGGTCAGTAAGGGATGAATCATAGGGATAAAGTTCAAGGATGAGCAATAGGTATAGAACCTACGCTGTATAGCATACCTCCTACATGGACACATGGTTTCTTGAAGGGAGTCATGTAGTCAAAAACTCCGTGCGCAACACATTCATCGTTACATAGAACGCTTCACTGTATGTACGTACCTCGAGACGCCTAGTTGCCGCCATATGGCTACCCTGGCGGTGGACTCCTTGTTCCTCTCGACCTTGAACGAGCACAGTGGCAACGCGAACGCCGGGGATATCCTTTGCATGAGGTGCGGCAACATCTGAAACCCAGATGCATCAGTGCAGGCTAGTCCTCTGCACGCACCGACGCGATGCCGCAGTATCTACACACGGTGCTCGAGTGTGCGCCAAATTCGGGTTCATTACCGCAGCACGCGAAACCCCTTCGATAAAAGCTTCTCAAACGAAAGCTCTCGCAGCTTTGTACTTCCGAATAATGCAAATTATGCTGCTGAATAATGCGAATTACTCCTCGTACACTTAAAAATCAGTTTTGATCGACAACGAATTTAATCGACAACGAACTCGAGCGACAACGAATCTAGAATTCGTTGTCAAATTCGTTGTCGGCCAAAGTTTTTGTCAGTCATATCCGGAGTCGGTGAAAAGCGTGTCGTGGAAAGGGCCTAGCCGATTAAGATGGTCAAAACTGCCCTTACACATTTTTTCAACGGCTATGGAACTTTTCGAAAGGTGACCCAGAAAAAACCCTCCAGCTTGCCCGTGAGAGTAGTTACAGGGTAAAATTAATTTTGCGCTTTTTCGCGCATTTCTCGGTTTTCAATGCGTTCTAAAAATCTGAAAAAATGTGACATATGTTGGATCCCAAGGCGGATTTTTGAGAATTTTTTTCAGAATTTTTGGTTGCAAACTGTGGTCGTAAAAAATAAAAATATCGGAAAAATATGAAAACATGCCATTCGAATGGTTCCATAGCCGTTGAAAAATGTGTAAGGGCAGTTTTGACCATCTTAATCGGCTAGGCCCTTTGCGTCGGTGATTTCCATGGGGACCCATTTTTGATATAGCCGATCTGGTTCGTCGAAAATTACCGGTACCCTCGCGGCGCAGCTCGGCTGATCGCGGATCGCGTTGGATAGATCGCGCTAGATCACCGTTCGCGATACATCAAGCCCAGGGGACGAGGACGGTGCGGCGCGGCGCGCTAAAGCGGTGGGGCGATGCGGCGTAACGTTCGTAACGCTTACGATCTAAAAATACTACACCTAGCCGATCCTCTTTCGTCCCTTACCAAATACTGCACCGGCTGGTCCGGTTTCGCCCTGTCCGCGGCGCTCCAAGAACCCGACCTTGAGCAACCGAAGAGAAACACGTTCTTCCTCCGTGAATGGCCGTGGTAGTCGACGAAAACGTGGGGAGGTCGCTGCAGCACCCTCGTGCAGTACTCCATCAGTCCCTTCGTGTGGTAGATCACCGGATGGAGCACCCGGTTCGGGTTGCTCCATCGTCTGTTCAGGTCCTCGTTAGTTAATCCGTATCGATTACTGTAATCAAATCGAAAGTGTAACTCGTTACCGTGTATTCTGCTCAGCGATCAGATGGGAAGCGGTCATTACGGCGGAGCCTCTCGAGATCGAATCGATCCGCGAGCAGAAAAATCGCGGGATTTTTCGCTGAAACCGGGCACGGCCATACCTGCTCGCCACACAATCCGCAGTGGGACGAATGACCGATCTAGGCGCAAAGAAACTCATCGAAACAAATATCTCCCACCCGAAAGAATTCGATGCATCGAAATTCCCGAATGATAGTGACATCGATTTTTCTTTTTGTCGTATCATAGAGAAAATTGTTCTCTTCCGCCAGTTTGTCTTTTCTTAAGAACTCATTGTTACGGAGGACATTATCGCAAGTAAGTAATCACGGAATCGTATTGGGAAAATTGATCGAACGTACATTTCCTTCTAGTAACTTCATATTCCATTCGAATCAACATTGAACGGCCAAAATTTTCCCACTGTTTGTTGGAAGAGTGTTAGACGAGTGTTATACTGAGTGGTCGTCGCCAATCACCTGGTCTAACAATTGATTGACGGTATGCGGCAGCTATTATCGTCGCGTTTACACCGCTTTTTACGGCGCGGCCAGCGCGAAATGAACTTCTGAGAACCGAGGTCTTAGAATTCCCCGACGGTTCGCACGTTGACGACGCACGACGTTGGAGCGGGGCGAAGAAAGGCCTTGTCAGAGATCGTCTTCATTTAAGGATTCAGCCGCGGTTAGAAGGACGTTTCCGGCGGCCGGAAGTCGGTCCGGAGGAAGTGACGCCTCCGCGTCGCGCATAGCTAATGGTGGGGCGATTATCGTGGACCCCTGGCAACTGGCAACGCGTTACAATCATTGGGACCTTTCTACCTGTCGACGTCGTTTTAACATCGTTTCGAGATGTACAAGGTGCCCGACAATTCCAATACTACCCAAGCCTCGCGATTTCGTCGGGATCGCTCAAAAATCTTCCACCTGAAGGTCCTTACATATACGTCCGGTTCCGACATCCGGCAAAATATTGTTACCCGGGTTTAAGTGAGACCGTTCATAACCGGTAATGTCTGTCCAATTTTCGTTCGATACTTTTCCTTCGAGTCGGACAGCTGCAGTGCCGAATTTAGCCAGCGCTGCGCCCGTAGCAAATACGACCAGGGGGCCCTAGGTTTTATACGATAATATAATAAAACACGATGAATCACCTTTTTTTAGCAAAAATATTTATGGGAATGGTAGCGATAAAATTTTAAGTGAATTTTCTGCTGCAAGCGAGTGCCCCGTAGCATTTGCTACTCCTGCTAAGGGGGTTTAGGGTGTAAGGGATAGGCAGAATATTACTAGAAAAACAAGTGAAACATGTTAGCAGGATCGAGTTGTTTGTCATTTTACGAGCATAATAGGAGCTGTGTGAGGGCTCATTATAAAGAGGAGGGTTGATTGTTCTAAGGTGCACTCATGATTTCAGTAAAAAAAAATTGTTTTGTATTAGAAAAATACGTGGGAACCTGATGGTGGTTGTCTCGATTTTTCGTCCTATTTTAGACGCTCATATTATTAATTATAAACATAATCTCGTTAAATCATGATGGGAACAAGCTACAATCAACCTTCTTCTTTACAATGAGCCTTCACGCAGCTCCTATTATGCTCGTATTATGACAAACAACTCGATCCAGTCTAGTAATATTCTAGTAATATTCTACTTATCCCTTATCCCCTCAAACCGGCACTGCGGACAGGCCATAACACACGAGAAAAAAAGGTTTCTATGGGCTTTACGACTCCTCCGGTGAACTATCGGTAGCTCTCCTGTACAACATCATGGTAATGAGAAACGTTCCTCCTCAAATTACCTAAAAAATCAGCTGGGCATGTATTCAGCGACATTTAATAGCTCGCTGCCCTCGACAGTATTCGAACGATTCGTTAGAACGTACGGATGTAACAAAATGTTTGTTCTCGAATGCCATAAATGTATTCCACATCTTCGGATCGATGAAGATCTGTAATTAAAACGGTGCCGGAAAATTATTCTTGAATTTCACAGTCGAATTCGGTTTTGTTCCATTGTATTCTATTTTTATCCAGATGATGCATAAGATACAATGCAATTAAGAGAAAATTAACCTTGAAATTGAAATTCATTTCTTTTAACTTCTTTTAAACATTTCTTTACATCCTATAATTGGAGCCATTACATCTTGTAGTAATGAACTCTTGTACGGTAAATACGAGAATATGGCAGTGCGGCGAGATGAGTTGCGCTGATTTTTGTTTCTGTGTGTATCGCTCCGCTATAAACAGTCGGATTTAATTACATCGGTTTGATTTCGCCGCGAGGCAAACCTTGCCGCTATCCTCGATCTTCACCGCTTCACTACATCCGTAAACTAAGTCCTCGGCTTACGCGGTTAATTCGTTCCAGTGGTTTCTGCGTAAATCGAGAAACTGAAAGGTTATTAATACGATCTCCATTGTACATACCATAGAGGGTGATCCAGCTAAATATCTCGGCAATTATTTACATTAGGGGCTACCTCACCGATTTTGATGACCTTGAAATATGTTATGGTCATCATTCTGAACAACTTTTCCCTATACTTTTTTATACTTTTAAAGCTGAAAGTTTTACGTGTTGTAAAAAGACGTCTTGTTTCGGACGTTCGAACGACGTCTGAAATAAGATAATGACGTCTCGAAGGGCGGCTTACGGACATCATTTTTTGACAAAACAATGTCCTACAATCGATGCGAACATTTTGTATTTTGCATGAAGATTCGCAGTCTAGTTGTCACAAAGAAAGGAGATGTTGGTAATTATTTACATTAGTGGCTTCCTCACCGATTTCTATGACCTTGAAATATGTTGTCATGGTCATGATTCTGAACAACTTTTCCCTATACGTGTTACCGCCGCTCGATTTTAGTTTACGAGATATTCGCAAAAAACTATTGCTAATACTGTGCTGAATTTTTCGTATTCCTGCACGCTCCGTGGCAACGTAATCTGTTCCAGCGCAGCGTTTCTTTACATTTTGCTTCTAAACACGCTGCGGAGTTGAGAGAGATAACAGTTCGACATACATAGGGTGTGCTTTCAATTTTGAAATATTACTTCTGGATTTTCGTATGTATGGTAGGGCCAACTCCACGACCTAACCACAATTTTTTTTATTATTTAAGTTCGAGGGTATAAAAATAACCTGGGTCGACTCGGAGCCGGTGACGGGAAGGACAAGAAGAAGAGAAAGTCGCTCAGGGCGCTAGATTAGCAATCGTCACACGCGTTCGGGTGGACAGGAATCGGCGATCGTTCCTCCGATCGGGACAGCGGCCACGTAACAGAAACATTAGCAATTTGACGCCTCGTAATCGCTTCCGGTGTTTAAGGTAGTCGAATCGCGCGCGCGACACGTCCAAGATAGCAAGGTAACGATCGATATCTGGTCGTCGGGCGGCAGATGCCGGGGAATAATAAAGGTCGCTACATACATGTCCGGTCGGCACCGGCATTTTTCGATATACATATATGCCCTGCTGATTTTTTAGGAATAATTAAATATATATATATATATATATATAAATTATTATATAAATTATTATTCCTAAATGATCTATATATATATATATATATATATATATATATATATATATATATAATTAAATTCTTAGATTAAAATACAGAAAAATATTAATTTAATATAATACTATATATTTAACCCTCATCCACACGACGTGATACCCGGGTACTTACTTCAAATTCATACAGAATCGCACAAAAAATTACCAGTGTGGATAAGGGTTAATATATAATAATTTAATGGAATATATTTAATTTTTTTCCGCGCTTGCAACAGAAAATTGACTTAAAATTTGGTCGATACCGTTTCCAGATATTTTTGCTAAAAAAAAAGGTGATTCATCGTGTTTTATTATATTATTGTACAAAACCTAGGGCCCCTGGTAATATTTGCTACGGGCCCAGTCCTTAATCCACCACTACGGCTGTCCGACTCGAAGGAACAGTATGGAACGGAAATTGGACGGTCTCGCTTAAACCTGGGTAACAATATTTTGCCGGATGCAGGAGCCGGACGTGTATGTAAGGACCTTAATTGTAAGAGGAACGAGAACCGTCGCGGTGACGGTGCACACCTGCGGATGATGCGCTTAGGCGAACCCCGGAGGGTCGATCCTCCCGTCGCCGCGGACGTTCACCGGCGGCATTCGCAGAAACCGTCGAAAAACAAGAGTCATCGGAGATAATAGATTTCGTCCGGCGACTCGGAAAGGAACGTGGAATCGATGAAATACGTACAAAAAAAGAAAAAGAACAGATGAAGAAACTCGTGGAGAGAGAACGCTCTTTTCTCTCTCTCTCACGACTCTCGGACACGTCTATTGAAACGGAATGATCGTGGTGGTGCGAGCACGTTTTGCGCCGCGAACGCCATTACCAGAGAACGCTGGACACGGAACTTCTCTCGACGATCCTCTAAACACGGTGCCGTTACCTTTATCTCTATTTCGAGAAGCGATCAGTGCCTCGTCACGGAGTCAACTAAAAACTTCTTCATGGAGAATAAGAAACCACCTGAACGATGATGACTTACCCGAGACGATAAGCATCGCGCGAAAGCAATATTCCTCCCCGTGCAACAAGAGTATATTTTATTGTAGAGTTTTTGCTCGTTCTATCAGGAGCAATGCCACAAGCAACGGACTTTTCCAGCTCGTTGCGTGGAAGTAGATTTTGCTAGATTACGCTGCCATTCGCATAGCGCTGGCGTTCGACCTAAAGGGATGTTCTCAGGTTCTCGGGGATATTGCACCTTGCGATTCCATCGACTCCGGAAAATATTTACTACGGCGCAAAGGTTCGATCAGAAATTAAATTAAAACAATGTGCTACTTTGATTAAATTTTTTAATACAGCAGTTTTGTATTTAATTTTTTTGTATTTAAATCTGTTCTTTCTCAGTACATTAATATTGAAAACTCTTTTAAAAATTTACAGACGCAGTTGTTTCCCCTTCCTTGAAAAGGATCCGTATGAGGATCGAAATGTAGAAAGTTTAAACAAACTAGCACAATTGCTTTAATTTAATTTCTGATCGAACCTTTGCGCCGAGATCATCAATGTTTCTTGTTATGAACTACTTTACGATCGATAATCAACAAACACATTAATATTGACTACCTTCTGCGTTCCTTATGACCAGACATGAATTGTCTATCCGAATTTCAACAAACTGGGGTGAAATAGAAAATGATTTTCTTTCTGTGAACTAATGTGTAGCATTTATAAATTCTTCTAAGGATTTTACTGTTTCAAAGTACGTCTACTTATGACCCTTGGTATATTCAGTGGAGAGGGGTTCCCTTTTTGCGGTCTCTCATGTATGTACCCTTGGAACATGACTATCTAAATTCTCCCGTGATCCTGGAATATATCGTGGAATAGATTTTTTCAAGTTCTCGTACCATCGTTTTAGAAGCCAGAATAAAATACGAGTATAATTCGGAATGAATTTGTCCAGAATAATGTGAGGTAACTCGACGTCCAAAGACGCAAGACTTGTTTTTCGAAACGTTTTAAAGACGTCTTAGAGACAGACTCAGTCTTTAAGACGTCTTTATGCTATCTAGGCGTTAGCTTAACTTGGAATACCAAATGGATGACCTCATCCGTTCACGACTATTACATGAATAACTTTTGCTATACCTGGTGCAACTCTTGTTCCAAATGAACGAGTACGTGCGAAGCTGCAGTGACGTAGTTGATTTTGATAGTTCAAAACGAAGTTTTGAAATTTTTAATGTAGGTCCACGTACGAAAAGTTATAAAATGCAACTTTTACTATTTCTTCTACAATTCCGATCAATTGCAATTTTTGACAAATTTTTGTTTCGCATCCTGTAGCAAACTAATTTCTCTAGCTTTCTAAAAGAGTTTAAATCGTATAGTAGGATATTAAAAAATTTATCACTTTTTGTTTAAGAGTGTCAGTATATTAGTGGAATCCACTGCATGTCCTGAAGGAACCTATGCGCTGAAGGAACACCAAGAAACTTAACGACTTCTTTATAGTTTTTTCAGATTATTATTCAACGTCGCTTTTTAAATTCTTATGTGAGAATTATTTCGCGACGGGACCTACAGTTTAGAATAAAGATGGGTTGCGCATCACCTTGGGCACCACAGTATTTAGATGGTACATGGAATATTTCCAGAGGTGTTTTTTTATAGTTATCTCCGTTTTTCCGAATAAGAGAAGAGAATAACAAGAGCTGAACAGGCAGTTGCTCGATGTCGTTTCAGTGTGGATGCATAGCTGGAGGAATAAAATCGAATCGTGGAACAGGTGCGTCGAAATAATGTCCGGTTCGATGAATACGATTCTTGTCCGGTCACAAAAGACGTGCGAACTTTGGGGGGGGGGGGGGAGATGCGGTCATTCACGAGCGACAATGAGACACAACTTGCACGACGAATTTCTTCGCTGTTTTATTAGCCGGTCGTTGCGTTGTAATGGGCAACATCAGTCTGTTCGTGCTAGCAGCCGATGTCAATGACTTGAACGGAGGAGCCTTGACCGCGAACTTCTCTCACCTCTTGGGAGATCTTGTACAAATTACACTTAACCGGCCGCTCGACTCGGGCCGGCTCGGCACCGTGAGATTTTCAAAGGTACCGACCGGCGCTTCGCGTATCACGGCCGGGCCCCGTAAAAAAAATATCCCCACTGAATTACTCGGTCCGATCGTTGCGATTAATGAGCAACGATCGAGCGATTTGTCGTCATAAATCGATCGGCTGTAAATCACACGGAAAACCTTTTCTCCGATCGCAGCTTCATTGTCATTCTCGAAACCCACACCGACGAACGGATAAGACAGATCTCTCTTGAAGATGATCCATACAGGGATCCAAACGTTGAGTTAAATTAATTTGCAAACTTGATGCTGTTACTAATGAGTGATCCTTGCGCCGAAATCACAAATTTATTTTATATTAAATTTTCGATCGAGAAAAATTTCATTTAACAGATAAGACGTTTGTTTTGGAAATGTCGGCTCGGGAAGAGCCGAGAATTTTTTCCAGATAAGGTCCGAATAAGCTCTTCAATATTTCGGGATTCGCCAATGTTATTCATCTCGGAGATTCTCAAAAATCCCGATATAATTCGAGAATCTAAAAGTTTTTGTGGTCCCGACTCATCTCGACTCGATGCCTTCAGGTACCCGATATTTTCGAGATCTCGCATACCTCTACTTACGATAATTCATATTACTATTAGAGTTCGGACTTTCATCCGGGTATATGAGGATACCCGGGTTTCTCATAAGACATAAGTCATAAATGACTTCGTGCAATTTAAAACAATAATGAAATTAAAAGAACACGTTGATATATTAATTGAAATTTATTAAAATCGTTCAAGAGAATAAGTAATCGTAATATATCGTCTGGTTTCTCCTTTTGATGCAAACATATAATTTGTGGATAATTTTTGTTTACCCGAGTACCCGGGTACCTGAGTAATTGTTGTTTAGACGGGTATCTCATAAGTCACAGCTCTAATTACTATCGTCCAGAAATTTCTTCGTCCCTTCAGACTTCTTCATTTCTTCAACATCTTCAACGATCTTCTTGGTTCTTCGCTGAGGGATTCGTAAAGATTCCTTTCACGTGGCTCAAGGGAATATGGTAATTGATAATATGCTGTCAATTACCGAGTTTTTGTCATCTTCTCAGACTCGAATCATCCAGAAGTAAAGCTCGTATAGAAATACATGTATGGTAGACATAGTTGGACGCGCTTGCTCTCACGGTTTCGTTCTCACCGGTCGGTCGCGATTATTCCGCAAAAGGGGTCCCGAGCAATCATGCTCGGTTGCTTTGAAACGCGTCGGGAAAAAAATCGGCGTGGCACGAATCTTCCGATCCGCCTCGCGTGTCGGAGCGGTTGTCCGTGTTGCGTCTCCCATCGTTCGGGTGTTTCGGCGCGAGGCGAAGGCGGCTTGCAGCTAATATTTCCTCGGCTTGTCCGATCGGCCTTGTTGTTTGCGAGGTAACGGGCCATCGTGTCGCTAGGACAGATCGTCGATCTGCGAACGACACTCGAAACGTTGTCGATCCGGTCCGCGGTCCCGTTACGCATAATTTTCGCCCGGGTTGAAAGCGTCGTGGACACGTTTATCCGCGAAGGGGGGAACAACGCGCTCCGGCCACGACACTTCTGGGAACGTGCTCAGAAACTCGGAAAAATCCGCGGGATCGTTTCTTCCGACCGTAAACCAAGACCCTTGGGTTAGGTCTGGGAACGTTGGCTCCCCTTCGCGGTCATCTTCCACGTATCAAGCGTCTCTTCCGTGAACTTTGCTTCGCCCCTATCTTTTGTTTCATCTGTTCTCGCCTCGCGGCATTTTCTCCGAGGTTATCCGGGGGTTCGATCGCGTGGAACCCGCGGGCTCCGCTCCGGTGAACCCTCTCCTCACCTCTGATGTCCTCCAGTGGCCGATGGTGCCCCACGGTGCCCCCAACGGCACCCGGATCCGACAAGAAATCCATTTCCTGCGCCACTGAAATACGAGCGTGACTGAAGCCTCCACTAGTTAATCGGAGCACGCCGCGCCGTGCCGTGTAATAGCGATCCATCTCATCGTCAACGATTTTTCCTCGGCTCCTATAATGCCCCTGCAACCAGCTACAGAAATAATTCGAGTAATGCTGCTGTTGTTTCTTCTTTCTTTTTCCTTCTTACCCCACAGTCCATTTCCACATCTCGTTTCCGTTCCGGCCTTCTTCGCCAGCACTTTTCCTTTCGCCGCGGTTCTCCTTGCTTTTTCCTCCCCTTCTCCTACTTCGCAGATCCTCCTCAAGTTGCACTTCTGTTATTCCAACCCATGCACGCACTCCACGCTGTCGTCTTACATGATTTACATTGGCCGCAACGCCGCGCCGTTCTGTTTCCTTTCGTTCACGGTGCTCCTGTTTATGCATCGTTCCGTATAACGTGAACCGATCGAATAAAATCCTCCGATCGTCCGAACCTCGCATTCCGCTTGGCGTTCGAAAACTGTCTTGTCGGAAACAGGAATCATACGGACAGAATAATTGCGCGAACAGCCATTTCTCTCGATATTCGCGGGATCTAAATGCGATCTTTCTTTCACGGTGCCAAAGGATCTCGCAATATCGACGAACGTGGGCGTGCAAGTACTCTGGCCGGAGAGGCTAACAGAGGCAAATAAATCGAGGGATAAATTCCACGAGTGAAATTGCCCGCGCAGGAGCAGAGGACATTTCCTCGAAAAGGCTAACGACGCGATTAGGCCGGCGCGTTGGAATCCGCGGGACGACACGCGAGCGCTAAATTTGTCGCGGCACATCATCCTCTTTTAAACGTGCAAATTACCTGGATGCACCTTCTCGTATCTGTTATCTCGAGCGTGTTCTCTGGCGCGTATCGGGAGCAGCTACGAGCGCCATATGTCGTCGTCACCGTGTTCGCTGCTCCGACAAGTGTGTCTTTATGGGGAATTCGCCTAACTCCGGTTGTCGGCATTTCGCGTCGTGTTGTAAACTAATTGTTGCAACGTCTCTCGAAATAGAGAAACGCGAATGGTACGGTCTATTAAAACTATTTAACCCTCGTACGCTTCTTGAAGATAGTTACACAAAAGATTTTGCATTTGCTGAATTTGATGGACCAGCAATCAGTTGTAATGTAGTTGCTACAGCGAATGACGATACACCTCTGGCTAGTACAGGTCTCCTCTATTTCTTTTTTGTGCCTTTATCCTTGTGTTTTTTATGGCGTTACCATCATAAAGTTACTATCATAAATGTCATCGACTTGTACACAACATTTAGACAGAGATCAAATATAATATAGTATCTGGAAACAGAAAACGGTCAATTTTCACCAGTGCCGGATTAAACCAGCGCGGGGCCCGTAGCAAATGTTACCAGGGGGCTCTAAGTAATAAAAAGATTTGCTAAACCTAATGTTGAAACGTGTGAATGTATTTTTCAGTTTTTTGCGGCCTCAATCTTCATATCTAGAGATTATTAATTCTGTCATTGTACACTAACTGTAAGACTACTGTCAAAAAAATATATTGTTAAAGCCGAAATAAACCTATAATAGGTTTCAGTGGCTGAAATAAAAAAAATGTAATAAAACACGACGAATGATTTTTTTTTAGCAAAATTATCTGGCAACAGTATAGACCAAATTTTAGGTGAATTTTCGACTGCAAGCGCGGGGCCCGTAGCATTTGTTTTCACCCGAGGAGCGTATAAGGGTTAAAAATTTCATTTGGGGTAGTGTGATCGGCGACGATAGAGAAACCTGCTGTATTTCATCTCCGTTTGACGGCGATGGTTTCAAACGAGACACCCTGTATATTCGGAAAGAAGCTTACGCGTTCGATAGCAGGAGAACTCGCTTATAGGAGAAACGCGCGGAGAAGGGCCGAGTGACGTTCGTTCCGCTTCGTGCCCGGCGAAGGGCTGACCGCGCGCATTAGAATACTCGTGACCGGACCCCGATTTACATTCCTCCGCGAAACGCCAAGGCCTGTCGAGGGGGGCCGTTCTTCTTCCGCGGAGGCCAAGGGGCGGGGGCAGGGAGAGCCCAGGCGGATTCATTCGCCACGCCATGCAGCGACGCGCCGCGCCGCGTCTGGCCCTTCTGCGTCCCGGACGAGGCAGCAGTTTCTTCGAACGGAAAGCAGCCCTTCCGCGCTCGTTCCCGCTCGGCTCTGCTCGCCCCCGCCTTTACCGGGGCCAACGTGGCGCGGCGAGGGGTCGCGAGGAATGCCGAGGCTTTTTACTATGGCGCGATTGGTCGCGGCGAGCCCGCGGGCCCTCGTAAAATCCGCGTTTCGCAGCACGCCGCCGGGGAAAGCGCCTCCGAACGAACGGAACGACGGATACCGCGGGATTAATAAAATAGGGGATCGCAAATCATCCCCCTCTGATATCGCCGAACAAGCCGCACTCCGAGGTGGTCCTTTTTTTCGAATATTTTCTCGGCATGGCGCGTTCCAAATTTCGAACTATCGAACAACGTTTATTATTATTATTTATTATAGACGGACTGAAACCCTTTTACATAACCCTTTAAAAAAGAAAAGAAACCCTTTTATATATTTATAAGATGTAATGACAAACATTATGTCAATGTAGAAATTGTATTGTACATACAATGATTGATTTATATTATTATTATTTTATTATTTATTATAGACGGACTGAAGCCCTCTTACATGAGTGTTTGCAAAAAAAGAGAAAGATACAAGACTACTCGTCTAATAAGGAAGAAGATACATGCATAAAAGGAATAAGAAATAAAACCAAAATACAATAATATATACAATACTGGTACAATCAGTATCGTATGTATAATCCTGCGTAGTTGCATTTTAAAATTTTGCAAAGATTGAAGATGAAAGAATCAATACGATTATAAGTAGTGTATGATTTTGCAATAATGGGATTCATTGGATTAATTAATCCATAAGTAGATTTCGCTTAAAGTTTTTAAAAACCCGCTCTTGTTCTCAGTACACGTTCCGGTACATGAAAATTGATGTGCGCAAGCAGAGAGGAACAGTCAATATGATTATTAATTAAATTAAAAATAAAGCTCTGGTCGGATGTTATTCTTCGATCGGATAATGGTTCTAGGTTCATTGTAGTTATTATTGCGGAGTAAATTGCAAGTTTAAATCCAATTTGTGGCTCTTTGTAGCTTTTGAAGTATGCGAATAGAATCGACGCAGGATATGTAAAATAATGCCTGTCTCAGATGAATAATGAAAAATACACATGTACAAAATCTTTAAAACTCTAACAATAATAAAGACACGATAACTTGTTTAAAATTGAGTCTAGTGAATTCAGATTTGCTGAAAAGCTGGGGAGACTGATTCACTAGATGATCTGCACAATGTTTTTTGCTGGGGCGAAACCGTAAAGACCGTTTTTCACTTCATGGATAGAAAATGGTCACCACTGCTACGAGCTGTAAACTATTTGCAGGATAGAAATAATAAAAAAAAATATGTGAAGACATTGTAGACCGCTTTTCACTGTCAACGAAAAGAGCTATCTCTACGTATGGGCTGTCCTGACACGTCAGAAGGTTTTACATTGTTTCAGAGGGGCTGTTTCTCGCATCCCGCTTCGTCATCCGCGCGACAGTCCCATCGCGCTGGAATTCGTGACGAAGGAAATTCGCGTTTCACAGAGACGCGAAACGAGAATTGTTTTCTGTAAAAAAACGAACCACGTGTCCGCGGTTTTGTTTTCGCGATTCGATCTGTATCGTGTTTGGCGAAGAGAACACAGTTGCGAAGGTATACACTAGAGATTCCTATTTCACTTGCACGTATTTCAGTATGTTTATTTTTATATTATATATTATTTTTTTGTTATATTTATTTGTTTTTTTGTCTTGTGTTATTTTATTTTTATATTTATTTTATATTTTATATTTACATATTTTTGTTATGTACATTTACATTAAATTTTATATATATGTATATATATAAATGGAATAGATGGTTTTCAGTTTTCAGTTCAAAAGATATCCAGACCTTGCTCGAGTTTAAATGACCTTAGAGTGACCCTCAAGATCAAACACTACCAATGACTTAGTACATATCTAAACGTAAAATTTCCCGCTCTTTCGATTGCCGGTGTTAAAAAAGGGGGTTTCTATTTAAAAAACCTAACCTAACCTCGAAATGACCTTGAAGGTCAAGCTCAAGGTCAAATTGAAGGTCACCGTTGAATTCCTCGTTGAAAATTACTTCAGAAATGACCTTGACCTTTTTCAAAAATACCTTACATGAGAAAATATTCAGCCGTCCCGGGACTTAATTGACACCCTGTATATATATATCAAACAGATAGAAAAATTAATTAGAAAACCACTAATAAAAAAAATGTAATCGACTAATCCTCTAGTTTATTAGGGAAGAATCTGACGTGTTTTAATGTTCCGACTTTTTGGGATAATAATATTCATAGTTGTTGGAAAACACTATTCTGGAGCAACTGCTGTTGCCGACACGATTAAATATTTCCTTGCCGGTTGTACAATTCTCAGATAGTTCCATAGTTTAAAATGATTAATTATTTAAAATGATGTAAATATCAACGTTCTAAAACTGATTCGAATTAAAACGAGGATGCATTAATGCACGTGTATGTAAATAATCAAATCCACGATCTGTAGCGTACACCGGCGCGGCGCGATGTTCATTGATTACGTGCCCACGCCTTGTTATGCTCCGCCGCGTGCATATCGGAGGAAAGCGTTCTGCGTCCAAGAGCTAAAGAGGTCACGAATCGTTCTCGATCGGAGCCCGGGCGAAATAATGTACGCGAGACGATACAATATATATTATGTAATAAAATGAACGCGATTCGGTTCTCGACAGACTGTGAACGGCTGCTAAAAATAAGGGCCCCTCGTTCAGCGAACGACGCGAATGAGAGAGGCAATGGTAGGCGTGTGTTTTCTGTCCGATGAAAACACGGAGGTAACGTTCGACGCCGCAGTGCCAGTGATCGCCGATAGAATGCAGAAATGGATGATAATAACAGCCGTGGCCCGTGTACGACCATTAAATGCACCTTGTGCTGCCAACCGTTTTACTTGGGGCCCCTGGTTCTTGCCGCTGTTACGTGCCCCGGCCAACTGTGTGACCTAGAACCTGAAACCGTGAACCTCCGACGTTCTGGTTGCGGTTACAGGTCGACTACAGCTTCTTTTCTCCCTCTCTCTCTCTCTCTCTCGCTCTCTACATATATCTCTGTCTCTCTTTTCCTCTAGTCGTTGTTTTAATACAGCGCGTATCATAAATGCACCAACTCTTTAAAATTGCTGACCGTTTAACCTTCTGAAAATAAATTGCGCCGTAATAATGCCTGTTATTGCTAGACAGTGTAGTGCTTATTTGTACTGTTATCAGTAGACCGCGGATTTTATGCATTTACAACGAAAGTGAATAGATGTAATCTAAAACAGTACAAAGATTAAATGGGTTTAACATGTTTTCAAAGCTGGATTTCAATTGCCATTAGATATAGGTTGTTTAATAACTGAACCTAATATTAAGGCGTGTGTATACAGAGTGTCCCAAAATTCGTGTACTTCCCGGAAATGGGAGGTTCCTTGAATCATGTGAAGCGACATTTTCCTTTACAAAAATGACGCCAGCGGCTTTATTTAGGAGTTATTAACAAAAAACACAGACCAATCAGAGCGCGGCTAGAGCAAACGGACTCCGACTCAGCGACAGGTCCCGCATAGCGTGGCGACGCCATTGGCCGAGCCAGAATCAATCCGTTGTAGCCGCGCTCTGATTGATCCGTGTTTTTTGTTAATAACTCCTAAACAAAGCCGCTGGCGTCTTTTTTGTAAAGGAAAATGTCACTTCAAATGACCCAAGGAACCTCACATTTCCGGGAAGTACACGAATTTTGGGACACCCTGTATATGATAACGTTTCCTTTTTGTTTAACCTCCCTAATGTTCTTGTTCTTTTTTTATATACGCTGTATTACAATATCATGTATACTATGTTCTATTAAATCTCATATGAGATCTCCGTAAATAAAAAGAAAATGAGTTTAATAATAAAGACTTACAATTTTTAATATATGAAAATGATTAATGAAGAAAATAAATTTTTACTTAACTCCTATAAATTGCAATTGATGTCCAAAAATAATATCTCGCATAAGGATACGTAGTCTAGTTACGAATGTACTTTCATTTCAGATGAATTTTTGATCAGACGTGCTCGCGAAGACAACGCTTAAGTCCCGGTGGTTCTTCCATTTTATTATATGTAGGAACGAAAGTGCCGATTATCTATTCGCGTGCTTCAAAGTAATACTGGTATTCTAAAAACAGCTGGTCGCGGTAATCTTTTCTCGGGCTATCAAGATACTGAATTATGGACGGCCCGGTATAATTATGATACACACTGTATACATAGAATTGAGAGAGGAGCTGCTTTGCGAGCAGATTTATGGCAGCCCGAGCATCCTCTAGCCGGCGACGATTCGTTTTGGCGGATTCGAAGGCAGTTAACTATCCGCCGCAGTGCCGCGCGGCGTCTTGCCGGCTCTTAAACGTGGCGAACAATTAACCATTCGCTGGAAATCATAAAGTTTCTCCCGTGGCTCGATGAGAAACGATTGAATTAGCATTCCCCGTTCATTACACGCCACTCATTTATATTCGTGGACCATGGCCGCCGTGATTTATATTATTTGAGGGATCTCCGCCGGGTTGCGGGAAAAACTTTCTATCGTTTTTCAACGACCGGAAACACCGGGGAAAAAATACGTGGAAAAACCGCGGGGCTTTTGTTCTTCCAAAAAAGCTCGGAACTCGACCATGTTCAACCATGAACCGCTGAAAGGTTATTAAAACGATCTGCTTTGTACGTACTGTATGTACAGAGTGGTCCCTCTAAATGGTTAACAAATAAAGGTAACTATATAGAAAAGTACTGCCCTCTCCGATTTTGATGAAATTTAAATATGCTATGCAGCAACACATTCTGAACAGCTTTATCCTTTTCCAATACAGGGGGGTCGCTTTTAGTTTTCGAGATATTTGCAAAAAACTATCGCGAATACTATATTGAATTTTTCGTATTCCTGAACGCTCCGCTGTAACGTAGACCTGTTTCGGTGCGGCGTTTGTTTACATTTTGAAGCTGTAGAGATAAGAGAGAAAACAGGGAGGCGGAAAGAGCCAGCCTGACAGCACACACACCTACCCAGTGCTTAACACGCACCCACTGTTTGAAAATTATACTCTAGATTCTTACGTATTTTCACGTGCTTATTACGAACATGATATTGAAAATTTGCACAAATGTTAATTTCTTAACGTAAACCTTCTTTTTCGAAACAGTGGGTGCGTGTTGTGTCAGGCTGGCCCTTTCCGCCCCCAGTTTTCTCTCTTATCTCTACAGCGTCAAAATGTAAACAAACGCCGCACCGAAACAGGTCTACGTTGCAGCGGAGCGTTCAGGAATACGAAAAATTCAATACAGAAATTTCAATATCTATAACATATTTAAATGTCATCAAAATCGGAAAGGGCAGTACTTTTCTATATAATTATCCAAATAAAAAATGCTTTAAATCCAACGTAAATGCTATCACAGGGTAAATGCAAATGTTATTTTTTTTCTCATGTTTATATTTTCCAAAGTTTTCAAGACTCGATGTTTTGTTTTCTTCTAAACGTATATTCCTTTTCTTCGCATATTCTAGTTGACATTAAAACTCATGTTGAATTGAACTCTTACTTCCAAGGTCATCTAAATTGGCAGAGTAACCGCGGTTCGGAATACATACATAGTTAGCGAACCGTCGCAGAGCTCTTCGACGAAGCTGGATGGCTCGTCAACCATAAACCATAACCCGAGTCCTCTCGCTTTTATGGAACATTCCAGGTAGCTATCAATTTGCTTTGTCCTTGTGGAGGGCAGTCTGTCAAAGATTCGCTTCGTTAGCAGTCCTTTTAATTCCGCCGAGCCGTGTCTTCTTCTTTCTCTCCTTTTGGTTCCGTTTCAGTTCCGAGACCCAATTCCGAAAGCGTCGGCTCGCTCCTTCCCTCTCTGATTGGCTGTATTGTATCGTATAGGTTCTCAGTATTTGCAACGTTTCAGTTGACTAGCAAGGTTCCAGGGAACCGTGGCCCACGCCACGCCACTCGTGGTCCGGCTCGGTCTCGGGCCTCTAAATTAAATCTCGAATCGGATAGCTGCGAAATCTATTCCTCCGGCTCGCGCAGGGACACTCGCCACGGAAATCTCAAATGAAATCTACATCCCGCGGCTGCAAGGCGACACCGCCGCGACTCGCGTTTTCAAAAATCTGGGGCACACTCGGAAATTTGCATACCGCCGCTCCGCGCTGTTGGTGGTGCGCAAACATTCGTGAATCGCGCGAAAACAAGACCTTCGAATTGTTTCTTGACACTCTTTACCTATCGGAAGCCTATTAACAGGATATTCGATAATTGTGCTGCGCTAAAAGAATGCATAGACATTTTCTTTTACGTTACAATCTTTAATGAAACTATTAGATGACGTTATTCAGGGTGACTTGTTAGTTCACAATGAAAATTGTTGTTGCTATTGAAGGTTCCGTTAGAAAGTGTTTAGCCGTGTACCATTAATTTCTCAAAATTATGCGATAAGCCACACTAAGTCTAAATAAAATCAATTTTGTCGTTTTGTTAAGTATACGGTACACAAGGTTTGTTCAGACAGCAGTTTTCGTTGTCTTATTTTACTTCGTGCAACGTAACATCCTCTTACGAAATATTAACAATAATATTTATAATATTATTATAATAATGAATATAATATAATATAATAGTATTATGTAATAAAGAATTGAGAGGAGGTCAGTTTTTGTGTTTCATTTAAGGGAAAAATATTGAAAGAAATTAAAACAATATTTTCAAGAAAATAATAATAAATACACATAGTAAACACATTCTTAGTTTACTATATACCAGATTTGTTAACTGTATCAGATATGATACATTATACAGCATAAGATTAAGTTGCTCGGATAGCAATTTTGTTTTCCGCGTAGAGACAACGTTTTTTCTTCGATTTCTTATAACTCATTTTCAATCGCAAAAATTCTGGTATTAAAATTCCTGCCTAGCAGTGCTTTCTATCCTTTCAAGTATTTTCACATTTTTTTTTAAGTCGACGGCTCGAGACTTCAATTATATCACGGTCCCGGTCACGCCCGACGGGAATCCGATTTCGGCACGACGAATGACGTATTTCGCCCGACCTCCGGCGATTTCCTGGTTGATCGTCCTTGAGGATACAATATTTTCGATCGTCCGAGCACCGTTATCTCTTTTTCTCCTTGACAGAGATTAACGAGGCACAGCCTGATGATAGACGCAAGATTTAATGACGGTGTCGATAAAAATTCAGCAAAACGGTGTCTATGTACGATATCAAATAGCGATGAGATTAAGAGAGTTCAGAGACATCGGTGCATTACTTTCAACTTGATGGAATCGATGCGCAACATTTTTCTCAATGATGGTCTTTTGACGTGCGTTTTATTGCACGTCGAGTATCGCCATTTTTCTGCACTATAGAGCCTAATTAGGAACAGGACAGCTAATCTAATTCAGTCAGTCCGATGTTCGCATGAAGCTCCATTTCATTGTGTTATATGCAAACATTATTTATTCATACCTGGGCAACGTTTATGTCATTGTTCACATTGTACATATCGAATCTCCTCACCTATACCCCAACAAATTCTACAAAAAATTCTTAAAATTCAGTTAGTCTTGATGCTCGTACACTTACGTAAATAGATTTATATATAGATTTCAATAAATTTGAGATAAATTTAGGAATTTAGTAGATTAAGATTTAGGAAACAGATTTAATTTCATTCATATAAAACTTCTTTTGAAAAATCTGAACCTGGGAGTCTGGGAGGCCCCACATTACCTAGCGAAGGTTAAGTAATGTTAGAATTTTCATTTTGATTTTCATCCATCTAGACTCGCGATTTGGCCCAGTGTGCAACGGCTCCGAAGAGCGGATCGGTGGAAAGCGTGCAAGGTCATTGTTTCGTTGTCGAGTTGTACGGCAAAGTGGAAGCCTTTCTGCGGGTCTTGTGAATAATCGGTCGATCATATCCCGCGGCCGTAAATCGCGTCGCCTGACGAAAGAACGCCGAACCGGCTGTAATTCTTGTCACGAGGCGGGATCGCCGACAGGTACGTCGATAGAGCGGGAATGTTTTAAAAGAGGGGGCGAGGGTTGAAAGCGGTGCCCGGCAACTCCGTGGCGTTTTACCAGCGGATATATTGATGGATATCGGTTGGCCGGGCCGGCTCGAGAGGCCAGGGGAGTCACGAGGAGGCAAGGATGACGAGGATCACTGTCCTACAAGTATCAAAATGGAAGAGTGGACGACTCTCGTCGAAGCCTCCGGGCCAGTATGGCTCCGGCGAACGTCTCGAACGTCGAGGCTATTCGCGGGCTAAAACCGAGTCCGTTCTCCGTGCCACGAGCAGCCAACACGATCACGAGAAAGAAACAGAGAGGGAGAGAGAGAGAGAGGGAGGGAGGGAGACTCGGTTGAAAAGGGACGGTTGGCTAACGCGGAGAAGAAGAACAGAAGACTCCGGGGAGTAGGGAGAAAGATAGAAAGAACGGGGGCCTTACATAGCGATTGCTGGCAGGGCCTGAAATAGACCTCGAGAATCCTCCTGTAGCATCCTCTCGCTCCTCTCTTGCTTCGTCTCCTCCTTCGAGCGCCTCCTTCTTATCCTCGTCTTCTTCTTCGGCGGCTTCTTCTTCTTCTTCTTCTCTTGGCTGTTCGTCGAGAGCGAGTTGCCTGCAGCTCGAGCACAGAGTTCTCTTGGTTTTGTTTTCGCAAAAAAGGACCAAGCCTCTCTTGGCTCTCGGCTGTGAGAAGTTGTTTCTAGCGTCTCGTTCGTGCGAGCAGGACCGAGGGAAATGGTGGAACGAGGACGATCGAGAGGGAGAGAAAGAGGGGCTGGCCGGTGGAGGATCGCTTGTTTATCCAGGATCGAGCTTCTGCTTTCGTTTCGTTCGCCGATATATGGCCACGAACAGACGGGGGCCCCGTAAGCATCGCCGGACCTAAAATGCACTTCGACGAGAGCTCACGGACCGCATTCCCGTGGGAATGCATGCGTCGCTGGGAATCCGACCTGCTAAACTGACCTACGCCAACGTACCAGCAAAACGTGACCCGCGCAACGAGCCACGGGCCTGCTCTCTCCGTGCGCGCCTAGGCTCCGACGAGCTTACTTTTGATCCTGACTAGCTCCCAGACCGATAAGCTAGCCGTGTTTGTTAACGAACCGAGCCTCGTCGCAGTAAATTCGTAGCTGGCCAATAACGGAGCCCATCGTACGCTCGAGAATCGCCGCGAAAACTAATGGCACCCCTCAACGACCAGCAGCTGACCCCACGACGGATCCTCTCAGCCTTCCGAGAACAAATTCATAAAAGCGAAAGTAACACAACCGAGTAACGGTTGCTAGATCTAAATACTATAATCGCGAAAATGGACACTGGAGGTGGCTGATGAAAATTATGGTAAAACGAGACAACCCTTTGATCATTGGTTATCCAACGTCTTTCAACGCAGCGTAGCTTAGCCAAGTATCGGGACAGAACAAATAGAATCGATCGGCGAAAAAGCCGACAAGCTCGAAGCCCACGTGCGATTCTCACGGGAGTCGCGTTTGCTTCTATTTACGATCGACGGGGTGTTGGTGTCCCATGATGAAGCACGCGGCTCCCGTAATTCCGTGCTCGCCGCGCGAACCTGTCCCGCCGAGTTATCGTGCCCCTAAATCGACCGACGCCAGACCCGCCGCGCGTCCATGCCGGGAAAATGCCGACTCTCGGGCTCGAGACGCGACGATACGGAGGTAGGGGCTCTCCCGGATGTCACGCGAGACGTCGTTCCGGCTGCTCGCGCAGAAACCACTCGCCTATGATCCTGCGAGGTTTCAGGATACCGGCGACGAAGAGACACGGTTCTTCGTTACCGGTTGCCATCGTAACCCAGGATCCAGAAAGAGCGAGAAGAATATGGACAGAGACAAAGAAGAAGACACGAAGAAGCTGAGAAGGGCCGACTGCGGGAAGACGTATCCCAGGTGATCCCTCGAGTGAGAATACGCGAGCGGTCAGAAATGAAGCCTACCTTGAGCCACGGGGCCTTTTTGCGGCCTGCCGATACGGTCCCGCGCAAACGGGCCCGCAAACGACCAACTCCACCGTGGAATCTCGTCGAAAACAGTCGGCGAGAGCAGTGGGCCATTTCCATAAAATGGCTGGAATCGATCAGAAAATATCGTGAGATCGGTTCGAATCGAATCGTATCTGTCTTTTTCGATCGGGTTTGTCCTGTAATAATATATTTACCGTTTTTATTCAGGACTAACGATGTATAATTACCGGATACTCAAACTCTTCCCGGGTTTTTGCGAATGTGGCCCGGGCGGGTACATTAACGTGCTAATATCGAGCGGGTTCGCGCTCGTTCCCGCAGATGAAAATCGTTCGTTACGAATGGAAGATACCTGGGATGGGAGTCTTCTCGGTATCGTAATGGCGGTCTACTCGGTCGAGATTGGGGTAATTAACGCCGCGGACCCTGAACGAACCTCCCCGTCGCCTCGTCCCCCTAGCCTCTCGAACGCATAGCCGCACATTAAACGCGGGAAAAATCCGCTCGTACGCTCGCTCGTTCGCTTGCTTGCTTGCTTGCTTGCCTGCCTGCTCGCTCGCTCGCTCGCTCGCTCGGATACGTTTAAACGATTGCGAAACGATTATACGTTTTTCTCTCGGACGTCGAAGATACCACCTCCGTTAATGGGGGAGGGCAGATAGAGGGCATCGTGGGGGAAAAAACTAAGCAACGGAAAGAGACCGGAGAATAAGAATAGACGGCGCCAAAGGCTTAACAAGGGAACCGGTTCAAACCTCCTTGCGCATCGGCACGGTGCGAACCTGCGCACCGACTGTCATGGAGATTCTTCCACCGCGTCGCTCCCGACCGTGCTCCGCAATACAGGGTGTTCGGCAACAGGTGGGAGAAAATTTAAAGGACGAAAGTCGGCTGTAAAAAGAATTGCGATTTTGTCTTTGCTTCGAAATCGGTGGCGATCACAATTCACCAATGATGGCTACAAGGTTTGTGCTAAGAGATCCCAGGAGACAGGTACACGTGTATTAATGTGCCGCATTTTAATTCGTATTCGTTTCTCGGAACAATTTGTTTGAAAGCCACTCTCATTAAATTTAACCGACTAACTCTCTCGTTCAGAGATTGCCGAACTTTTTTTGGAAAGGGCCAGATCGTAAATTTTGTTTGATCGTAAAACCAGGGTGTCCAAATATTTTTTAACCCTCATACGTTCCTCAGGGTGAAAATTCACACATTCAATGTTCTCGCATACCGTAAAATTAATCATCTTTTTATGTCTACGTCGAGAGATGTGCTTCTTTAAAATGTCACGGTATAAATGAAACATAATGTGTTGACTTAACGTATAAAGTAAAAATGAATGAATCGTTATCCTAGTCTCTTTTATGCAGCTATTTTGAGGAGCGTGCAAGGGTTAATAGAAAGTGATATTTTTACATAAGTTTTTTATTTCACGGAATTTGATTTATATTTATTTATTTTTTTTATGTAAAGGACAATATTAACCTCTGCTCTAGTTTATTGGAGAAGAATCTGATATATTCGAATGTTCTGACAATAAACGACTTCTTTTGGAATAACACTATATTCTCACCTGTTGGATAACATCATTTCGGAGGAATTGCCGTTGCTGATCCGTTTAAATATTTTCTTGCCGGTTCTACAATTCTTACGCAATGGAGGTCGACCACCCGATGCGAAATATTTCTCGCTTAAATGATTGTCAGTGAGGTCAGGGTAACTCCCTTCAATATCTTCCCAACTGTTGCCAAACACCCTATATATTGAGCGCGGCGCGCACGCGGATCGCTCCCGTGATCGCCGTGATGATGCCTGATGATGCCTATGCCTGCGACCGCGGGACCGTGCCAGCCTGTCCGAGTAATTAACGGCCGGCCGATGGAATTTATAACGTCGCCGGGCTTAGAGGAAATCCGGATGGACCCGTAGGGAGCTACGATAACATCGACGCGTTCGCGAGCAATTTCCCCGGAAAAATCTGTTGACTCTTCCCTGTTAATTGAAGGTGGTCTGCCATAAACGAGTGCAACGACACCGGTCCAGCATCGGCAATACTATCCAGATGGATGAAATTCGGAGAGACTCGAATATCGATGCTGTGCTGTTGTCCTTAACCAGACGCGTCTCTATTAACCCTTTACCGCATGATTTTTTCAATTCGAACGAAAAAATTGTAAGATGGTCAGTCTTTGTATTTTATTTAAGGAAAAAAATTAAAACAACATTTTCAGAAACATAAACGTAGTAAAGAAACCCATTCTCAGTTTACTATACAATCGATGATACACTTTGCAGCGAAGGGTTAAAATTGATTTTCCTTAGCGCTCGTTAAACTCTTCGCTTACGAGTTCTTTCCGAATAGCTCTTCGTATTAAACGTTGAATAATCTCATTTTAATCTTATCTCATTCCGTCTGAAGGTTAAATTTTCGGAAAAGGAAATCGTAACAGCGAACGTGTTTCAAGCGCGAGAAACCGTCGAAGACTCGTGAGATTTCAGAACGGTGTTTCTCTTGATCGTTATTTTGTATTTACGGATAAAACGTTGCTCGCGCGATGACTTAACACGTATAAATAACGCGAATGCTCGGCCGGACAGCATCGAGGCGTCGCGTCGCGCTGTTAGATGGCCGACGACCTTAAGCAGCAGCTAACGACGTCGTTCGCGATCCCGAAGATTTTGAGGGATGGTATGCGGCGCGGTGCGGCAGCGCGTTCGCGGACACGCTCAGAAATGAAGTCTACCTTGAGGCCGGCGTCGTTTTTGCTCGGCCGGCGTCGATACGATTCCATTCAGGACGATGAGAACCGTGAAGAGAAGCCGCGCCGCGGCGAGATTCTGCCCGGCTCGGCTCTGTTCCCCGCAAAAACAAACTAAATGACAGGACCACGTTATTAATAGCGTGCACCAGCACTCCAAATAGATTGGTGCGCGCGGATTCCCCAAGAAACGATCCTCACGAGAGTCGCCTCCTTGTAAACTGGCCGTGCGCTGGCTCGGAAACGCGTCGATCTCCTCTCTTCGGCTTCCATCTTGTCAAAGCGGTTTCTCGCGCGATTCTACGCGGCTCTGTCTCTCGCATCGGCGTTGCGATAACGCGACACTACGATTTCAAGAAATTTCCTATCATCCGCGATCGAGAAGAGAGGCTTTGTTCGGCGGGAACTTTGACTGGCCGATCGCCGAGCGTCGGCGAGCAAAGTTCAAGCGTACCCGTGTCAACGAACGGACCGCATCATCATCATCATCATCATTATTATCATCATCATCATCATCATCATCATCATCGTCGTCGTCGTCGTCGTAGTCCTCTTCGGACGTTACAACGCGCGGTGTTTTTCTTTCTCTCTCTCTCTCTCTCTCGTTTTTTACCGCAGCCGATCCTGGCACCTTTCTTTCCACACCGTTCTTTGGCAGAAGCAGAAGAGGCGGACGAGACCAAGTCGATTACATTTCGGTTCGTCCCGTGTATCCCCAGTCGCTGTCTCGCTGTCCCGCTCGTGCCCGCGTCCCTTCGTGGGCTGGCTTCGCTCTTCGCTCGTCCTGCTCTAGGTTAGCCAGTGAATCATCTTCAACGACCCCCTCCTCTGGGATCCGGGCAGAAGACTCTTAAGGGGGCCCACAGCGCAGCGCGAGGCCAGTCCGAGAACGCGACCCTAACACTAACATCCGGTGTATTCCGAGAGTCGGAAACGGAAACGGCTGCTTGATCGATTAATCAACACACGGCAACATGAAGATCGCTCTGCTGCTGCTGGCCGTCGCGGCCTTCGCCTCAGGTGCGTAACAAACATTCCGAGCACTCGCTATTATCCGTATATATCGGATTTTAACCCGTTCGACGACGCGACAACCGCATTTCGCTCGGTCCGACCTTCGGACGCGATATCCTATGCTCCGTGGGAAATCGGCTTTTCAAAATGCCCGGAGAGCATTTCTCGTTCAGGCTTCCTCAACGTCCTCCGATATAGTGTCGGAACCTTTGAGTCGTTCAAAGAACCTTTACTCGTGCATTGCCCTGTCGATGCTGGATCGTTTCAGCGGTTACGCGATTCCTTCCCCGTGCAATTGCATTCCGAGTCGACCACCCGATGTGGCTGCTCGGTTCGCCGGCTGTTCGGTCAATTATCTCGAGGCTTTCCTCGTTGGACGTCAGCCAAGATAGCGTCCTCTTTGAAGGGTCCTTCGACGATCCTCCTCGACCATCGTGTTTTCCACAATCGTTTGACTCGTTGGCTCGCCTTTGTTTCATGTTCGCAACTTTATTTCTCGACGTCCGGGGCATTCAAAAGCCGAGAAGGAAACGCGCGCGATCGCTGACCACGAGTCGACTCTCAGATCGATTGTCCGCTGAGCGACCGCTGCTGTTTCTCTTCCAACGATTAAATAATCGTTGGTCGCGACGCGAAACTCGGAAATTGCATTTGAAATTCTGGTTACTTACTGTAGCGAATCGTTGTGCGGTCGTTTAGGCGATTCGCATTCGGCCTGTCGCGTTGCCATAGGCGTCCGGTTAATTGCGGCGCAAGTGGCATAATTCCTGAACGCAACAGCGCAGCGGTCCGCAAGCGTCTGGCGGCTGTCTTCTTTCGCGGGAACACTGGCGGCAGACGTCTCAAGGTCTGCAGGTCGTTTACCGCCACCTGCGTCGCCGGCTTCGCGATCCGGAACATTTTTACACCGGACGCACCCTGCGAGAACGCTCTGCGATTTTCATTCGTTCGAGCCGCTTCGCGGTTCGCGAATTAACGCGAAACTTCCTGTCGTTTGTTCCTTTAAATCGTTCCTTACCGAAGAAGCCGCCTATCAAATTGATCAATCAACGCGCTTAATCCCTCCAATTGGTCGTTTATCGTACCATTCGTAATTTGAGAACCGTGGAGAATTGTCAGGAGATTAGATCTTCCTACGAGAAAGCGTAAATTATGCCAGCCAGGGTTGCACGAAGATTCAGATGCTCGTATCGCAACAGTCCTTGCGTGGTCGTTGACCTCGAAATATAATTTAACCCTCGTACGCTTCTCAAAAATAGACTAGGCTATTACTAGACTATAATAGACTATTATAAAAGAGACTAGGGTGACAATTTATCTATTTTTATTTTACACGTGAAATCAACACGTTATGTTTCATTGGGATCCCATGGAAATCACCGACACAGATTTCACCGACAACATTTCGCCGACTCCAGACAACGCATTTAATCGACACCGAATTTAGTCGAAACCGAATTTAATCGACAACGCCTTTAACCGACAGCGGATTTGACCGACACCGAATTTAATCGACAACGCCTTTAACAGACAGCGGATTTGACCGCCAACGAATTTAATCGACAACGCCTTTAACAGACAACGGATTTGACCGACACGAATTTGACCGCTAACGAATCTAAAATCGTTGTCGGTTAAAATCGTTGTCGATTAAAATCGTTGTCGGTCAAATCCGCTGTCGGTTAAAGGCGTTGTCGATTAAATTCGGTGTCGGCCAAATCTGAAGTCGGTGAAATGTTGCCGGTGAATTTATAGCGTGACATTTTAAAGAAACACATCTCACGACGTATACACAGAAGGATGAATAATTTTACAGTACATATTTGCAAAATATTGAATGGGTGAATTTTTAGCCTGAGGAGAACGTATGAGGGTTAACGATGCTCTTATCGTTCCTTAGTCAAGTAATCTGTTTTATTTGCTTCATCTGGTAAAACGGCTGTTGAAACGAGTCTGCTGGATAGACTGAGATCGTCAGAAATTCCGCGGCCGTGGCCACATTTCAGACGGCAATTAACGAGACCGTTGGTCTCAAGGCTATTCGGGGGTCGAAACGGGTCGCAATTCACGAGTACTGTTAACCAAATAACCGTACAAGTTCAACGAACCCTCGCGTCGAAGCGCGAGAACCACCGAGTGGCCATTCCGGCTGAAACGGACCGCGTCAGTGAAGTGTACACAGGCAAAAGTAAATTAAAATCGCGTTAGAGGGAATGATTCAGCGCTGCGCACGCGTCCCGTGCTCAACTGCTATGACTTCGTAAACAACGTTCCGTACGAACGATCACCACGAACATTCGAACTTGAATTCTCTAATGGGAGTTCGATTCTTTTGTTGACTGATGAGAAGGTCCCAGGAACATTCGAATTGCAATCATTTTTAACCGTTTCACGGTGAAAAAATCTCCACTGGCGGAGGGTCTATTGGGGAGGGCTCGGAATGGAGACGGTTTATTCGAACAAGGCACAGTGGCCATTTTAAATGGAAAAAGTCATGTCAGAAAATAGATATAACATTGATATATACTAATTTGGGAATGTTCACTGAACCTAATTATACGCATCATAATTAATTTAATACGGTAAAATCGTACATTCATATTCGTTACAAAGAAAATTGTGTGAGAGCAATGAATAAGAATCTTTAAGCTTGTATGCACGATTTTCTATATTAATTTAAGAATCGTTTACATTAATGTTCACAGAAGTTCGTTAGTAAAGTCTTTTACAATAATTTTTACATTGTTTAACTACCAGTTTTCTATGTCATTTAGTTGACTTTAATTTTTTTCAAGAAAATTTTTATTTTTAATTTTTATTTTGCATAAAAATCCACGTTCTAGGTGTTAAATATAATTATTTATGCACGTGTCACACAAATGAGTAGATAGCAATTTATAACAGTCAAAGGAATATCTATATATTATTTTCATGCTGATGAAATTATTAAAGATGAAACGACAATATTATATGACTCCTCATGTTTCTTGCTATCAATTTTTATTTTGCATAAAAATCCACGTTCTAGATATTAAATATAATTATTTTTACGATAACGGTTATTAATAGATTGTGGATTTTATGCACGTATCTTGAAACTTTTTTTTGCAATAAGTTTAAGCTATACAAGAGAGATTCTGACAAAAAAAACACCTGCGGAATTTTTTTCAAGTTTTTGCATCACCGTACGGTGAATACAGAATGGGCATCAGATGCGTAGGATGTTTTTCCACCGAGAATAGTTATTCGTCCCACGGTGCAAGGGAGACTTGAAAAGTGGGGTTGTATGTCAAGGAAGGCTCGAAAACTATGGATCGGAGTGTCGATCTACCGATCAGATTATTTAACAGTCGACGACGCACGTAACGGTTCCATGAAACGACTGGCGAAACGGGACACCGGGTAGATTAGGATTCACCGGATGATTTTTCCCGCGTCTGGGACTGCCATTTGCGGCCCGGTCGGAAGTCAACGGTAGAGAAACGTGCCTCGATGAGATAATACGGGGGGGGGGGGCAAGGAAGGAATTTCCTTCTTTGTTCTCCCGGACCCCGCCGTCGTCGATAGATCGCTTTTGTGCCCCGGTGAATCGATGGGACACCTGTATTATGTCCTCGCGACGATGACATCACCGATGCGACGCACCGATCTGAATATATGCATGCCTAATTCCGAATCTAATAAACCATCGTCTTCGAAAAAACGAAGTTACTCGATCTAACTCGCCGATCATAGAATTAGTTCGATAGACATTTTTTCATTCGAATTCCTATCTGTGCTAAACAAAGTGTTTATTAATAGACTACGGATTTCATGCGTAACGTGAAGCGTGAAATACATTAGAAGAATTAAAGACTTCTATTTATTTTCAAACTTTTAAAAGTAATTTTTTAAATTTTATTAAGAAGGAGGAAAGTCGGAAATGTAAGTTATGCGGAGATGCCTTCGGAAACCTTGAACATTGGTATGAGAATGTAGGGAACATAAAAGGGTATGTGCGTAGAGGAAATACCGAGTGAGGAGGAGTCGGAGGAAGCGATAGAATAGCTGAGAAAGGAAGATATGAAAATGTCCCTTTTTATATACGCGGAAGATTAAAAATAAATCATTTCTGTTCTACTCAGTGCTACATTAAGAAGGCCAATAACATGATTTCAATATTTCAAGAGCTCCGAAATGCTCTTACTTCTTTTAATTTTTTTACACTTAGCTGTGCGAGTATAATTGAAAGAGGTATGTGCATAGAGGAAATACCGAATGAGAGGGGGTCGAAGGAAGCGATAGAATAGCTGAGAAAGAAAAAGGGAAGAAAGATATGAAAATGTCCCTTTTTATATAACCCGGAAGGCTAAAAGTAAATCATTAGTATCCCATTCAGTTCTACATTAAGAACGAAAATAATATGATCTCAATATTTCAAGAGCTTGAAAATGCTCTTACTTCTTTTAACTTTATTACGCTTAACTGTGCGAGTATAATTGTGCCCTCGAGTCCTCGTATTCTGGAAACCAAGTGTTTCACACCAGCACAACATGCGGCACATACGAAACTGTTGTTTGATTGCTCGGGACCAGTGGGTCGTGCAGAGCACTCGGGCTTTATTCGACGGAATTCGTTCGCGAAGCGAATCGGGCCACGAATCACTTAAGACCAATTTACAGCTCAAAGGATCACGACGATCCAGCTGGACGGCGTGCAGTACTTCGTCTCGAGGATGAACCCGTACAGTCCCGAGCTCAACTACTTCCTGGCGTATCAGTACTGTCGCTCGTTGGGCCTGCAGCTCGCCTCCTTCGAGACGAAGGAGAAGGCCGACACGATGACGCAGTACCTGAAGAACGCCGGCTACGTGAAGTACAACTTCTGGACATCGGGCAACAAACTGGGCACGGACATGTTCCTCTGGATGAGCACCGGTCTGCCGTTCAACGCCACCTTCGACTACATGCTCAAGCGACCTGGCAACAGACCCGCCGACGTTCCACCTGGCACCGAGCCTCAACGAGTATCTCGCGATAGGTAGCCAACAGCCCCATCGTATTCTCGCTCGCGAATAACCTGTCCCATGACCCGGACAACAGCTCCCTTCGTCAATTACACAATTGCAACCTCGTTGACAGAAACAAAGAACAGAAGCCAAATACTGTAGATTACTGCACATGGAGTGTCCGATTTTTCACAGTAACGTCAAACAAACTTAATCTTCTTTCAAAGAAATTTACGGCTCATAATCAATATAT
>CM052336.1:18712568-18737102 GCA_028455595.1 Lasioglossum vierecki
CGAGTTACATTGATTTGTCCGAATCGAAGTTGGCAAACGTAAAAGCACCGTTTGTCCAACTAGCTTTGATCTCTCGAGAAAACCGTGGGACAAGGATAATAAATGGCTGTTATTGCGGACGGATTCGAAGAGCGACCTTGGACGGATTCGTTCACCTTGCCGGAAACATTTCGGCGACGGGCAGCTCCTTCTCCAGACACTGATTGATTATCCCGCATATGCGCGACAGGAGGTAGTCGTAAGCTTTATCCTCGGGACAGTTGCAGCAGAACCGGTACAACACTTGCAGGCCATTGTTCCACTTGATAGCCTTCCTGCCTTCTTCTGCAACGAGCAAAAAGCATCGGCGTGTAATGACCGCGTGTTCGGGCGCAACTTACCCCCCTAGAGACATAAATTCAGCGTGCCCGCCGTTTAGGATCGTATACCGCGAACGTCTCTGCGTAATTGGTGATTTTCACGTCTCGCGATACCAGCACGGACAAGGGTACAATGGAATTGCGTTCGCGAACACGACGACGAGCAACAAAGATCGACCGATGAATGCAAATGCGCCAACAGCGCAGCGAAAAGAAACGTCGGCCGCTCGGGTTTGATCGATGCGCCCCTGCCTGGAGCTGTCTAACAAGGAGCATAAGCGCAACACGACGATTTTAATGAAATTTATGTAGGGTACCTGAAGGGTACAAACAGCTTTCCAGCTTGGATAGAAAATGCATTGGTGAGGGGCGGATTAAGCGGATTAAGTAGCCCCTTAGGGCTCCGGATGGTTCTGGGCTTCTGGAAGTTTTGATTACTTTTTTTCTAGGTTATGATTTAATCAGTTTTCTTGCAACTTTTTTTTTAGGGTGACCCCGAAATTTTTGACCGCTTAGGGCCCCTACTTGTCTCGTTCCGCCTCTTGGTATTGGTTGAGAACTTGTTGCAGAGAGTAATAGGAAATTACTATTAGAGAAATGCGAATCTTCTTTCGCTATTTTTTTATCGATTGTTCATAGATTTTTGCGTGAACCAGTTCGTTTCATAGAAATCGACGTGCTTACGCAAAGTTCCTCGCAAGTCGTCTTACGATACGTTTATGTTTATGTCGTAGCTCTGCGATAGAAGTTGCAACAGCGGCGATAAAAGCTGATCGTCTAGTTGCCGTGCACGGTGCTCCGTACGCTTTTATTATCAAACAATGGTTTCTACTCAAACTGTGATCTTCCAGCGTGGAGAGCACGACATCCGGCCGGATATTGCGAGGGTTGCGAGGGTCGCGAGGCTGAAAGGTCATCGCCAATAAACTCACTCGTGGCGCAGAGATGTTGGATCGTGGTCACCGCACAGTTGCAGATCTTCAGCCTCATGTAGCCGTCGTGACGCTCCCATTTGTCGAAGATTCGCATTAGCAGGTACATCATCCCCAGCTTGACGAATTTCGTGCAGAGCAACTCTAATGTCGGAACGAATCAACGTGTTCGTTAATCAACGGACAAAAGGGAATTATGTATTCGTTTCGGCGAAATAGTTTCACGCACGTACTGTTCGTTGTGCAGTGTTTGAAGCACTCTAACAGCAACCTCAGTTTCAGGTGGGGCCTGTAACCGACCGAGACGAACGTCTTCTCGAACGTGCTGGCGATCCCGTCCTTCACCAGCACTTGAAGAGTGTACGCTGATGAGAAGAACAAGGATTCAGTCGGATCGAAACGCGCGTCCATGGACATTTCTAAACGAGTGGATAAAGGATCGACTCGGTCACGCACAATTTCTGGCGAGGCTCTTCAGGATCCACAGCAACGGCATCAGGATCTTGCTGTTGTTGTAGTGCTGTTTCAACGTCGCGTGGTACACCTTCACGGTGTTGAACATCTTCATCTTCGACGCGAACTTCGGGTCCCCCTGCGCCACCTGTCACAACAATTACGGGATTCGATCAATCGAGAATTCTATTAGGTTGAAAGGAGAGTTCTGTTGTGTTTTCAAACATTTTAAACAATCTATAAAAAAAATATATGTTTAATGTTATTCAATGATGGAACTTGTTTCTATCTTTCAGATAACTTGCTTATTTAAAATACGATAGAACTTTCTCTCCAACCTGACAACATCAGAAAATTTGAAAATGTAGGGCAAATATTGAGGTTTTTAAGAGCGCCGAGTCAGTGGCGCACCCAGGAGGGACCCAGGGGGCCAAGTGTCCCCCCTCCCTCGTAAGAAAAAGAAAACAAAACACTGTGCAGCTACCGTTGACAGATATTTTTGTTACAAAAAAAAGTCATTTTGTTCAACTCCTCCCGCACCCACCCCCAGGATTAAATCATGATTACGCCACTGCGCCGAATCATAACTTCTCCCGTACAGAGCATTTTCGATTACGAATAAAAATGTGTTTTCGATCCGGTTTACTGTACATTTAATTGAATAATACAACTATGAATGGTATTGCTGTTTATGGTTGTTTATTTTTATGGGATTTCAACGAAGACTGTCTCACCTGGCCCAATAACCAGACCACTTCCTGCGTGAGTACCTCGCTCGAAACGGTGTCCGCATGTTGCAGATTAATCAAAAGCTTAACTAGGACTTGCGTGATGCCCAAGTTGACCAGTTGCATCACTGCCATTCGACTGCTGGATTCTGTGAAGGGTAGCAAATTAGGGGTGCTCGATCAAGCGTGGTCGATCATGCAACGGTTGCAGCTAAACGCGCTCGCGAGCTACGTGAAACTAGCTTAACGCGTTCACTGTCTTGCGGTGCACAACAGTGGTCTTTCCCGTGCATCGCATGCGGTGCATCGCGTTTATGCGGTGCAGCCGGCGATTACAATCGGTATCGAATGACTTTTATCCTTTATCCTAAACCAGGGAGTTCCAACTTGTTTCGCTCATAGAACGGCAAGGTCCCCAACATTAGTCAAACTTCTCCCCACTACTACCGTAGAATTAGTGGGCGGCACAGCGGCACGGGACCAAGGACCAAGTTTCTTTTTTTACCACGTTTTTATTAGCTTGCTTTCTCGTTTGTCTGTTTGTCTGTTCGGTGACAAATTTTGCAATTGATTTTAACACGTTACGCCGGCGCGGATATTTATGGGTTTTTTCGTGCGGCGGCGCTTGAATTAGCGGTCCGTTCATCAATGTGTTAAGTATTTTATACTGAATGTTTGATTATAATGTCGAAATGTTAATGTTTACTGATGAATAATTAAAATAAAATTAATTTTATACTATGTATTTTTTGATACACGAGCGTGGCCCATCGGTGGGTCATGCCGCCCCTCGGAACAACCAAGCATGACCCACTGGTGGGTCAAGCCGGCATCAACGTGTTAAACTAACTTCCTGATGAGCTAGAGACTTGAAATTGGATACATGCCTCAGAACTGGATGACAATGCATTATTAAAAAAAAATTTTTTTAAAGTCTTACCGTTTCATCCCCCCGCGAACTACGTCATCGCGTTCAGCGATCCCCACTTCGCTCGACGACCCCCTCTACTTTACTATGTGTGCGCACTCTGACTCGTCCCCACTCCACGGACCCATTTCGCACCGACGCGCGAACCATCGGTAGTGTAGTACTTCATCGCTTTGTTTACCAAGTGAAATTTACAGTAAGCTTAGTGAGTATACAAAGTATTAATAAAGAGTGATACAAGTATTAACACAAGACTAAAAAGCAGAAAATAATTATTAAAAGTATCTCTCAACTCTTTGCTAAGGTTTCTTCGCGACGGGACCTACAGTTTATTAAGGTAGGTTCCGAACCACCTTGGACACCACAGTATTAGATGGCACATGGAATATTTCCAGTGGTGATCTTCGACAGGGACGAAGGTCTACGGCAACGATGAAGTCTAAGAGCGGGTGAAGAAACTCAGAGGGGAATATGCCGCGTATGACTCGCGAGCTACAAGTTGGAACTCCTTGTTCTAAATGGGAGGTCGGAAAAAAGTTTCGGTCATTTCTCGTGACGTTATGTTCTCGTAGAGTTGTGACTTACGAGATACCCGGGTACTCGGGTAAACAGCATTACCCGGATACCCGGGTATTCGGGTAAACAAAAATTATCCACAAACATATGTTTGCATCAATAGGAAAAAGCAGACGATATATTACAATTACTTATTCTCTTAAACGATTTTAATTTTAAATTAATATATCAACGTTCTTTTAATTTCAGTAATATTTTAAATTGCACGAATTCTTTTATGACTTATGTCTTATGAGATACTCGGGTACCGGATACTCGACTATCTCACGAGATACCCAGGTAGTTTTGCTCTGCCCGGGTAAAAGTCCGAGCTCTACTAGAAACAGGGCCGTAGCCCTCGAAAATCGGCCGAAGCGAACACTTATTACCGATCTCTGTCACAAACGATACGAGCACAACATCATTACGAATCGTAGAGAATGTCGGTTGTCGATATAATGGTGAAACGTATGAAATCGGTGTTACTTGTGGCTTTGTTCTTCGGCAGTTTGGTCTTCGCTTTGGGGATGCGGGACGCGATGCACTCGTGCAATATGCTGGCGATGCTGTAGCTGATCACGTGATCCTTGGAGTTCTGCGGCAAACAGACACGCCTGGGTAATTTCGAAAAGCTACTCTTCTGTTTCTCGCGGTTATTTGTAGGAGTCGGGGATGAAAAGCGGAAACGCGAGCCAGACCGAGCCGGAGCGCCCGAATTGGCTCGCGTTTGCGAGGCGATCGAGAGATAGTTGACGCGCTTAAATGCCACAGACCATAATTAGGCCGGGCGAAGCCCGCGTGCGTGCAACACTTATCAGAAAATGGAACGAACAGATTTCCAGTTTCGCATGTTGCAGGAAACACACCGTCGACGAGATAGACAACGAGGTCCCCGCACGCTGATGCGACTTTACCACGCTATTCCGTGCACACCGTAGATCCCCGACGCGGTTGTCTGCGGCTCACGGTTAATTGGATCCGCGAAGTGTCGATTAAACGTCGACTGTCGAGAAAACTATAGTCCACGGTCACACCGAGAACCGTAAAAACCTCAACTAAATTCGCACCGATCTTATCTGACCGTGATTTACTGCGAGTAGAACGCTTTCGCAAATTCTCTCAGCCCTAGAGTATACAGAGACTCCTACTAACATTCGGACGCTATTGAAAAGATGATAACTTTTTCAATATCGTGCTATACGATTTAAACTTTTTTAAAGAATATTTTCCGAAAAATTGCAATTGATCGGAATTGTAGAAAAAATATTAACAGTTGCATTTTACAACTTTTTTATGTGTGTCTATATTGAAAATTTAAAAACCACCAATTTTGTAGATTTTTTACACCCCGTAGCAAACTAATTGCTCTAGCTTCCAAAAAAGGTAAAATCGCGCGTATACTACAATATTTAAAAAGCTATCGTCTTTTTAAGAGTGTCCGAATATCAGTGGGAGTCACTAGATAGATAGAGAGCTTAACAGCTTAATTTTGTTTTAGACTTTAGAAAGATTTATTTATTTAATTATTATTGATCACAATTGCGAGGGAGGTCACGATTTTAAAATTTCAAAGATTTTTACTGTTCCTAATGCCCACAGTTTTTTTACACGTATATAACTTACATAGATTTACAAAATACATGTTTGAAATGTTGGTTAGAGGCGCAGATGAAATATTAACCCTTCGCTGCATAATGTATCATATCTGATTTAATTAACAAATCTGGTATACAGTAATAAACTAAGAATGTGTTTTCTTACTATGTTTATTTTTCAGAAAATGTTGTTTTAATGTTTGTTAAATATTTTTCCCTTAAATGAAACACAAAACCTGACCTTCTTTCAATTCTTTCATCCCAATTTAAAAAACCATGCAGTTAAGGGTTAAAAAATTGAGATCCTTACTTTTTAACGTCTGCAAAATATTCAAGCGCTGTTGGGTTCAATTCCGAACAAGTTATTCGTTTTTAAAATATGCACGATTACTTTGTGCATCAACTGTACATAAATTAGTTCGCGCTTTTGCGGGAAGTCTTGCAAATTCGTGGCGTGCTGGGAACAGTGATTAACGGTGGTTCTAGGAAATTCTAGGGACGGGCAAAGGGGAAAGAAACGACGAATCAATTAATTGCCACCCACCTTGAGCGACGCGACGAATATCTCCATCGCCCTGGAATTCTTGCGCCATAGTTTCTCTAGCGTGCGGTCGCGGACTCGTCGATCTGAAAATTATAGTTGTCACAGGCGAAAGACGTTCACAAAAAGTTACCTACGGATTGAGGATCTTTATGCAAATTCTCGTGTTACTCCAATAAATAAAACCGCTACCGCTTTATGTTAATGTGCACGTGTCATTTCCATCTTGTGAATTCGTCCATGTTAGCTCGGAGATTTGATCATTAGCGAACGGATTCGAATGAGAATTAATGTGTCTGTAGAAGATATACTCTACTGTGCAAAAGAAAGAAGCACCCGGCTATATTTAATAGGAAAACGTAAAAAGTCAAATAAGAACACGGTCAGTTTCGAAGAAAGATTCCGCTGTTTATTTGAATAATCAATACACCGCACACTTAGATTGCTATATATTGCCCTCGTCCGTCCGCTACTAGAATATGCATCAATTACATGGTCTCCGAAAAGCTCCAAGTGCAGCATAAATAAAATTTATAATTTATAAATAAATTTCTCAGGTTTTGTTCATATAAGCTAAAAATCCAATGTGATTCTTTGATCATGAACCATTATCTGCTCGAAGAATAGTATCCGAGCAGAGCTTAATTTTAATTTAATTAATAATCATATGGAATGTGTGTTCCACTCTGCTTGTGCAAATCAATTTTTATGTACCGGAACGTGAACGGAGAACAAGTGGGGGTTTTCAAACACTTAAAGCGAAATCTACTTATGGATTAATTAATCCAATGAATCGCATTATTGCAAAATTATGCACTGTTTATAATCGTATTGATTTTTTCATTGAATCTTTTCAAAATTTTAAAATGCAATATATATTATTGTATTTTAGTTTTATTTCTTTTTCCTTTTGTGCATGTACCTTCTTTCTTATTAGACGAGTAGTCTTGTATCTTTCTCTTTTTTTGTAAACACTTATGTAACAAGGTTTCAGTCCGTCTATAATAAATAATAATAATATAAATCAATCATTGTACAATACAATTTCTACATTGACATATTGTTTATTATTACATCTTATAAATATATTAGTTGCTTCTTTCTAATGCACAGTAGTGTAATTCACTGTTTCAAGTACAGGAACAGAATTAGTAAAAGTGGAATGTGCACGTCCGCCATTTGTAATTTGTAATACACGAAGAAACATCGAGCAAACATTTGGCAACTTTCTGAGACAAAATCATTCGTGCTCGAGAAACAAGTTAATTCGACTATCTGATTTCACGTGTACGCCGTGTATTTATAATCCGTGTGTCTTAAAAGCATCAATTTTTAATGGACATTTGTATTTTAAATTCAAAGTGACGACCATTGGTCGGAAGGTTCGAGTAGGAAAGTCGATCGAGAAACGGCAGTTCGCAAAAACGACGAAGTTAAGATGATAATCGGGTAGAACATAAATCCCCGAGGGACTTCCCAGTGCCAAACGTTACAGCGACCCTGCCATAATAAATAACGGGGCGAGCAGGTGCGGGCAACAATGCTCTCGGTGCGATACCGAGCGAGGATTGGCAAAACGCGTGGCTCCCGTTTCAAACTTGATGCAAGGCCAATCGCTCCCAATGCCATGAACACTATCCGCAAAAGAAAAAAACTGGACATCGAATATTTCATGCCAAACAGGCTGGTCCGACAGGGCTATCGATTGCCACCGCATTCCCGGTCGATTAAAGATCTCGCGTGGTACTCCTTGCTCTTAACGTTGACAAGTAATCGTGTATACGCGGTCGCGTACACATGTAATTATTTAATAACCCTTCCCCGACCGCCGATATTAATTACTCGTGCCTGTCCGAGGACATACATCTTTCTCAAACGTAAACGTCTGCGAAGTATCCGCAATCCACTGCTAACCAATAAAAATATATATAAAAAAGCTTTTTAAAAACCACGGTTATGTTAGAATCCACTAAAAAGGAGAACATAATTTTTTTTTAATATTTGCGACTATAAATAAAAGCATAGAGTTCCCACGATAAAATTAATAATATTAATATATTTAAATTAAATTAATGTAGTTTAGCGCTCCACGCTTTCATTTATAGTCACTAATATCTGAGAAAAATTATTTTCTCCTTTTCAGTGAAATTAACCGTGGTTTTAAAAAATTTTTTTTATATATATATATTTTTTAATATTGCATTGTCATCCAGTTCTGAGCTGTGTTTAAAGGTCCAAGTTTCTAGCTCATCGGAAAATGGTTTAAAATTGGATTACAAGATTTGATACGGCACGTGAAGCTGATATAAGCGTGGTAAAAAAAGGAAATGATTATTCCCATCAATGCAAATCGGTTGGAATCTAATGTTTGCTTAAAGTCTGTCGCATCAGAATGAGACTGCGAACTCAAGGAAAATAAGCGTCCCCGAGGGTAAACATTGATCGCGCAGAAGTGGACAGCGCAACGGAGGACACAGTTGGCAGTGACAAGCGCCGTTAGCAGAGTTTCACGTGAAAAGATGACCCACCGAAGAAACATACGGTCGAATGGAAACTGCAAGTTCACCTCGATACACCGAGTCCTTGCGAGACTTTGTAAACACATCGTTAACTAAGTAAGCACGTAGCATGTTTCACGAAACATTCTACATTACGACAAATTGACTTTTCCTCGCGTAACGAAGCGCTCCTGAATTGAACAATTTGCTGTACAAGTCGGCAGGGTACAAATATCTTCTCGACAACAAGATTAACGCGGTCGCCTTTTTGCAGGAAGTCATCTCTCAGAAACTCGAGCAAGATATTTTAGCGAATGACTATTTATAATAAATGTTTCATATTCCCTTGAGAAAGCGAGATTCGTTTCGGAACAATCTAATATTATAACTACGGTCTAGAGAAGAATATAACAGAGAGACCGGAGATGAAGCCCACCAAGTCGATACTGTCTCGGTTGCGACACCGAGTTGGCGCACAGTAGTCCAGGAACCCGCTTTTCCTGGGGAAAATTCAATTTTTTGACGACCTATAATAATATAACGTTTCTTTTTATAATATTTGATTCCTCAGGGTTTCAAATCCATTTACCCTCTTCCGGTCTCACTAACTTCTAATTTCAGGGAAGTCTTCTACAGTTTATTAACCCTTAACTGCACGACTTTTCAAATCGCGATGAAAAAATTGGAAGAAGATCAGTTTTGTGTTTCACTTAAGGGAAAAATATTTTTTAAATTTTCCTGGGGAAAATTCAATTTTTCGACGACCTATAATAATATAACATTTCCTTTTATAATATTTGATCCCTCAAGGTTTCAAATCCATTTACCCTCTTCCGGTCTCACTAACTCCTAATTTCAGGGAAATCTTCTACAGTTTATTAACCCTTGGCTGCACGACTTTTCAAATTGGGATGAAAAAATTGGAACAAGATCAGTTTTGTGTTTCGTTTACGGGAAAAATATTTTTAAAAAATTAAAACAACATTTTCAGAAAAATAAATATAAATAAACATAGTACACAAACACATTCTTAATTTACTATATAACAGATTTATTAAACATATTCGGTATGATACACTATGCAGCGAAGGGTTGAGGTGGGTTTCGAACCACCTTGGGGCAATTTAGGTATCGGGGCGATTTTTGAGGTCCTATATCTCGGAACCTACTAATGTTGGAAGATTAACGTTTTGTCAATATTGAGACATGATAGCATTTAACCAGTGTACGAAATTACATCTCTCCATCTGCCTCCAGTTCCGAGTTACAGGCCTCTATAAAGCGGCTAAGTTTTTTCGTGTAAAAGGAGGCAGTGCGAGAACTTGTCTGGTGCACGCTAGATAATCTGAGAAAAAGAAATAAGAATAATATTGTTAGATTCGTGGCGCAGCGAGTCGGTACAACGACATCCGATCTGTCGGATAATATAGAAATATCGAGCAGCGGGACAGAGGGCTCTTATCAAATTGGCACGACCGCAATTCACTTCGGGACGATCGAAGCGGTGGTATTGTTCGGCTTTGCGGTCCGTTGGAGCTTGTCCAAGCGATGTATCAGCCGGTACCGAAACCCCTTACGCAACTGAGTGTAGCGGGTAGCATCGGCTTATTCCAAACTAACGAACGACCCGCCACGCTGCCTCGCACACCTGTTCGCCGAAGTCCGTTTCGCGCTTCCTCCTTTTTCCACGGCTTCCGTGGCTCCTCGCGCGAACGATCCGCCGCGCGATAAATAAAAACCTAAGCTAAATTTACGCGTTACTGAAATTCAGTGTCGATGATCCGCTAAAGATAATCCGGTCGCACGCGAGCGACCAAACGGCCGGCGTTTATCAGACTTCGGATCGCTCCATTGTTTCCGATCCGCGAATTTTTCTCCAGCGTCGCGCTTCGACCTCGTTTATCGCTTTCTACAGGGTATCCCAGCGTGTCTATCGTACAAGATTAATTCCTTGCTCTGGCATTCTCTTTACAATGATTGAAACACGTCTTTAAAGGAAATTTATTCTTTCTGCATTGTATTGATCAGGGGTCTGCAGACTTTTTTTTGGAAAGGGCCAGATCGTAAAATTTTTAGGCCTGGTGGGCCATGGAGCAACAAAAAACCAAGGGTTCCAAATATTTTTTAATAGAAAGCGATATTTTTATGAGTTTTTTATTTCACGTGATTTGATGTACATTTCATTTTTTCATGTAAAGAACAATATTAACCTCGCGGATCCGATTCAAAACAGGCGGCGGACCGCAGTTTTCCGACCCCTGTGTATTGATTACTATATTTCAATAGGAATTTACATTACACCGTCCAACAACAAAAATGTATCCATATAACTGTTGGATGAATCCTATAGTTTTTTGCGCTGATTCCGAATCTCGCTTTCATTTTTCTCCTACGTGCACAATTTTTGAAAAACATGACTTTGACAAAAAAAACCTATTTTTTAACTTTTAACAATTATTGTGACGTTATTATAATAGATATTGAATTGTTCTTTGCAGCAAAAGATTCTGTAGACTTTCCCGAATACAGTGATACATTACGATGAGTTTGAACATGTTTAAACCTGAACATGTTCAAACAACGTTAATCGTTGCTAATGTTTTAACAACAGCAAAAAATTCTGTAGACTTTCCAGAGTACAGTGATAGATTACGATAAGTTTGAACATGTTTAAACCTGAACATGTTCAAAAAACGTTAATCCTTGCTCATGTTTTAACAACAGCAAAAAATTCTGTAGACTTTTCCGAATACAGTGATACATTACAATTAGTTTGAACATGTTTAAACCTGAACATGTTCAAACAACGTTAATCGTTGCTAATGTTTTAACAACAGCAAAAAATTCTGTAGACTTTCCCGAGTACAGTGATACATTACGATGAGTTTGAACATGTTTAAACCTGAACATGTTCAACAAACGTTAATCGTTGCTAATGTTTTAACAACAGCAAAAAATTCTGTAGACTTTTCCGAATACAATGATACATTACAATTAGTTTGAACATGTTTGAACAACGTCTGTCGGGTCAGCTAAGTAAACAACGAAGATTGGAATGAACGCGATCCTGCGGAGACAAGACAGCAGAGCCCACGCGGTTCCGGAAGCTTGGAGAAACGCGAAACGCAACGAGTCCTATTCGAAAGCGACCCGAATGCGAATTTCGTCTGGGCGAACTGACGCGTCGAGGAAAGTTCTTACGTGTCACGTCGTCGTCGGGAGAGTTCGACAAGAGCAATGTTCCGTCGAACGGCGGGGACCGGGACTGTTCGTGCGGCTGCGAATTAGTCCGGTTCCGATTGCGACACACGGCGAACCAATTGCAAAACCGGGCCGGAAGTTAGCCGAGCAGCTCGGCGATGATACCGAGTTCGCGAGACCGCAGGAATATTGTGCAAGTTTTCTGGTGATTAGTCCGGCGAAATGGAAGCCAACGTTCGCGGTAAAAATAGCGATTTAACGGCACGAGCCCGAGTCTTAAAGTGTCCAATCTCTACTTCGACTCGTAAAGAAACTTCGTTGCCGCATTCGAGCATCGCGCACCCTCGCGCAAACTCCTCTGACGTGTAAAAACCGAGTTTCCGGGGCCGGGAACGCGTTCCATTATCGTTGCCCGGATTGCACAAAGACCTCTTAAATATTTCAAGCCTTCAATGTCGCATGGACGTCTGATGAACGTTTGTGCCACAAACCTTTACGTCTTATAATCACCGGTTGCAAAGTTTTTATTTTACAATTATTGAAGCAATAAAAATGATTTTATAAGGAATGGTTGTGTAGATATCTTTAGTATAATAATAAATAAAATCAATCTTGTCATTTGTATAAGGGAACACGTGTAGTCATTTTAGATCTGAAAGTCTCACGTACTATAAAGATGTATTTTTGAGATGTTTTAAAGACGTCTTATTTCAGATGTAACAATTAAATATCATTGTATAATGTGATATGTAATGCGTAAAGGAACTGGAACCGTTCCAATCCCTTTTCACATAACCAATCAAATATGTATATTTAGACGTGTGTATATAAAGACGTCGTAAAAAAACGTCTGAAAGGTGTCTTAAATTTCAGACGTACAGCGAGAGTCAATCTTTAAGCCCTCTTCAAGGCGTCCAGTTTAGTTCGTAAGCCATGCAGAGTAAAATTGACGCCTTTAAAACATCGTGCTCTATATGGAACAAGTCCCTTTTGAGAAACGATCAAGATGCTTGACAGCAGAACCACGGAGCTCGTCAAAATTGATGGTCAAAGTTGAGTGGATAGATTGTTTGGCGCAAGTACTTCTTTATTAGTGTGCTTAACCAATTCACCTGAGTTACTCGCTAATATCGAAGCACTTTAGAGAGAAGATCGTGTACAGATCGATACTCCGAAGTGACCGTAAGAAGAAGCTTATCGACAGGATTTTCGGTGGCCGTGCCACATGAAACGGAACATACACGTCTTGTTTAAGTAATAATTCTAAAAACAGCTATTAGGTCACGTTGCTGTAGCAGACTTTCTGAATTTGTCTCTTTCTCTCTCTCGGCTCGATGGAAATAGACTAACGTAGGCTTGGATAAACGGGAGAATCGTAAAAGGGCGATCAAGATCAATACCTGTAGATGTGACACGCGCGTGGATCTTGGCAGCAATGTTCCTGAACGCCTCGCTGTGCGGCTTCGACGCACAGGTGATGAGCTTCTCCAGCAGAGCATCGTTCGCAGCCTCGTCCGACCCTTTGTTGCTCGGTGACATCACACTAAACCGCAAAACCAAACAATGAAAGCTCAATTATAAGGGGATACGGGGGGCGAGGGGTTGCAGGTGTAAAGCAGGCGTTAGCGTAGATCATGCAAGCAGGCTGTGAGAAACGGGTCCCATGGAAATCACCGACACAGATTTCCCCGACACAATCTTAACCGACTCCAGATTTGACCGGCAATGAATTTAATCGACAACGACTTTAACCGACAATGATTTTAGATTCGTTGGCGGTCAAATTTGTTTTTTTCGTAATTATATAGAAAAGTCCTGCCCTCTCCGATTTTGATGAAATTTAAATATGTTATATATATTGACATTTTGAACAACTTTTTCCTTTTGCAATATAAGAGTATCGCTTTTAGTTTTCAAGATATTTACAAAAAACTATCGCGAATACTGTATTGAATTTTTCGTATTCCTGAATGCTCCGCTGCAACGTAGACTGTTTCGTTGTAGAGATAAGAGAGAAAACAGGGGGGCGGAAAGGGCCAGCCTGACACCAAACACATCCACCCAGTGCTTAACACGCACCCACTGTTTCGAAAAAGGTTTACGTTAAGAAATTAACATTTGTGCAAATTTTCAATATCATTTTCGTAATAAGCACGTGAAAATACGTAAGAATCTAGAGTTAGAAGCTATAATTTAGAAAAAGTGGATGCGTGTTAAGCACTGGGTGAGTGCGTATGGTGTCAGGCTGGCCCTTTCCGCCCCCCTGTTTTCTCTCTCATCTCTAGAACGTCAAAATGTAAACGAACGCCGCACCGAAACAGTCTACGTTGCAGCGGAACGTTCAAGAATACGAAAAATTCAATACAGTATTCGCGATAGTTTTTTGCAAATATCTCGAAAACTAAAAGCGACCCTCCTATATTGGAAAAGGAAAAAGTTGTTCAGAATGTGTTGCTGCATAACATATTTAAATTTCATCAAAATCGGAGAGGGAAGTACTTTTCTATATAATTACCGAGATTTATTTGAACATAATTACAAAAAAGACGAAATACGCCACATACAAAACAGAATATAATAATTACAAAATAGAATGTGGTATATTAGAGATACACAGATATTTTAACACAGACATATAATTAGTTGGAACAGTATCAGTATTTCAAAATTTATACTTTAAGACCACAGCTTTTAAAAAATGATAACATGTAGTTTGTTGTCGATCAAATTCGTTGTTGATCAAATCCACTGTCGGTTAAAGACATTGTCGGTTAAATTCGTTATCGGTGAAAACTGTGTCGGTGATTTCCATTGGACCCGTGAGAAACAAGCAGAACAGATTTCTGATCGTCTTCCTCATCGACGGACGAAGATGAACTAAGGCACAAAGAACAGTTCGGATCTGTCGCGTCGGATTCTGTACGTACCACGGGAAACACGGAATTCCGTGGACTTCGGCTAGCCCCCTCAACCTCGAGTTTACCTTGATTTCTTCGGTGTGATCCGACAGAAATTGCCGAATCTGAGCTTTCTGATAATGAGCTTCGATCGTCTTTTCAGTAGGAGGGGTTCACCTTGCTACTTGATCTCCGCCTTGCAAATGGCTTTTCTAATTCGGTAACTCCGAATGAATTGTCCCTGCTAATTCCGTCGTTAGGCGACTCGAACGAACACCACGTTCGGATATGTTTCTTCCTTGAATTCGCGTATTTTAAAGAAATTGGAACGATCGACTCGAGCGATGAGAGGGCCAACGGGAACCCGGACGGGGGCAAACCAAAGACCATTGTGATCATTGTACTTAACCAAAGGATCGGGCCGCTCGTCCTACTCGTTTCCTACGAGACCCTTTCAATCTGCGATACAAAAATACAGCAATCACGAATCGCTTTTGATGTCGAGTAAAAAAGAGGAGAAGCCGCGACGTTCGCGAACGGTTTCATTAAAAGTTTTGTTTCTAATCAAACTCGTAATTTTTTTATTGCTTCAAGTCATTTATAGGCTAGTCAGTTAATCTTAAAAATGGTCTAAGCCAATTCAAACCTCAGAAACAACATTTTCGTGTGAGATTCACAGAAAATTTTTCTATAATCAAGACTAATTCTCAATTGAAATGTTACATAATATAACAAATATTTTGTAATTTATTCAATTGTCTACAAATATGACTTAGACTATTTTACTTTCATTTATTTAATTATGATATCGCACTAACGATAAAAATCATTAACAGACATTTACGTCTTGAATCAGTTCAAGACACCAGAAAATGTCCCAACGAATTTCTTAATTCAACTTGGCCGAGTTTCTGTCGCGAGTTACACAAGAATTGTTGCAAAGATTTCACGAAGGTTTTAATAATAAACATTTCGATAAAATTCTTTGCAACTGTTTTTCAATAAAACGTTGAGTTTACTAGGAAAAAAGGAGGAATTGATGTCTATGCCTAATATGTATCGACAGTCCATTGGCTTCCGGCCAGCTCTGGCATAATGTTAGTTAATCCCCTTTCGCGACCACCTCGATCGCCGACACGGCCAATGTCAAACGAACCAGAATCGAACGTTGGAAAGCGAGCCGTGTCGCAGCGCGTCACCGTCACCAGTCAAGGTTAATTAACTCGGCCGAATAACAAGCGGCGCTCGAAAATGAACGGCGCCGACAGCGTTATGGCGATTGATAATTAGCCTCGCCGGCCGATTACCATCCTCCACCGCGAGAGTTCGCCTTATCTCCCGCGGTTTCGACCATTTCTCGATCGCATTCAACGCGTTCCATCTTACGTAGCACACAATTTTACATAATTTGAAAAAAAGTACGAACGAATCCACTCATTCGCATTCTCGAATAGTTTCTTAACGAGAATGGGCCTGTTTCGAATTTCAATTAATCAATAACGAGTTTCAGCTCGACGACGCCAGATTTTGATCGGAATCGATTAACTCTCGGACAATGGACGATTTTTATATATAATTGGTAAAGCTTAGGACCGTTCGCAACTCTAATTAATAATAAATATTAAATAATATCGATCGTAAATTACTTTAAGCAATTGTTATTTTTCTTTGCAAATCTACTACAATTCTAATTAATAATTTAAAGAAAATTACATTTATCGATATCTCGTGTAGACCCATTAGTCTTTCCGATATGGTTAATGAAACAGCTATTCGGTCAGTGTAATTGCCAGAAATGGAGTACTTAAATGACAATTTAAATATTCTCTAGAAAAAATGAATCCGGCCAGCACTCGGGGGGTTAAGGATATTCGATAAAGTCTGCGAAAGCTAAACTCGATCATACCAATTAGCCGATCTAGTTCTACTGTATCGAATGTTGACTCGAAAACGCAGAATTTATTGGCTATAAATATTAATGCCGCTCTCTGTTGATAATTTACGAATCCAACAGCGTGACATACCATACGTTTTGGCCGGAACCGTGTCGCGACCGTGCCAATGCAGATTTTGAAATGATTCTGACCGGGCCAACAGTCTACCGAATACTTTACTGGAACATCTGTACACAATGTTCCCCGAAGACGCTCCGCGCCACGTCGTTCGCGGAATCCATTTCCCACGCGGCTTTCGACGCTCCAACTGCCAGATCGTGAGCAAATGAACAACGACAATGCTCTTGAAAATTTGCATTTTCATAAGAATACTTTCGGTAGACAACGGTCGAAGGATTGCTCCATTATCTAACAGTCAACGCGTCACACCGTTTCCCCTGGGGGAAGAAAAAATCGAGGCGATCTGTTTAACGAAACCAACACGGGAAATACTGATCGAACTCCTCAACCCTTGGGCACCCTATAAATTCTACCATGATCTAGTAGTATCGATTTTGATCAAAATCTGGCGTCGTCGAGCTGAAACTCGTTATTGATTAATTGAAATTCGAACCAGGCGCGTTCTCGTTAAGTGGATTCGTTGTTTTTTCAAAAGATGGTTGCTTTTTTTAGAATTTGTGGCAATTAAATTGACTAAATAGCTGTTTCATCGACCATATCGGGAAGACTAATGAGTCTACTCGAAAATAAAAATGAATTTTTAAAAATACCACGTTTTCCAAAACGGTCTAAATGATATAAAATAATTTGTCCTAGTCCCAAACAAATTCCTAACCTCCTCCATACAGTTCTGAAAAATTGTGATTGCGAATAGCTATGAAAATACTTGTAAGATTTAAAACGAAAAACTTGAGGCGCATGCAATAGATAGTTGACGCATCTTGCGCCCCACGTTTTTCATTTCCAACTAACGTGGTAATAAGAGTGGCAGTCGACGCGTTAATAAAGTTCTCTCTACGGAAAAATGATAAAATTCAGCGTGAACGCCATAGGCGAGTGGAATTCTCGTCGATCGATCGATCCGACTCGTTCGCAGCTACAAATGTATGAATAATTTGATACAAGTCCAGCGTACACGGGATGATTAATTAATTCGTGGTACCGTGGTTTATGATTCGCGAGGTTGCCAGTAGCTTCTGGAATAGCGTGAATTAAATTTTCTGGGCAAAGTGCCTATAATTTTCGAGAGGCTGCACGAGCAGATGTGCAACGTTAAAAAATTTATTGTTCGCGTGGTAAAGCACCGCGAACATTGGCACCCCGTGGACAAAGGGACGAAGCGTGCGTGAATCGAGACGGTTGCAGAGGTGCGTTCGGAACGGGAACCGGAAACCTGACGCAGAGAGCACACGCACGGGACGCGGGCGCGAGCGATTTTGTTAGTGGCGTGATTTTTACTCTTCGTCCTGGTCATCGTAATCGTTCTCGTCGTCCGCCAGCTGGTCCGCCTCCATCGGCAGCCGGTTACCCGCGTCGCACTCCTCCGACGCACTTTTCATATTTCCCTGGGCCGCCTCTTCCGGTCCCCGCGCGGCTCCAATTTATCTCGGGCCGATCGGCACTCTCCTCTTAACGGAACACCTCGCGAAAGAGGTTCACACGAACACGACGGCCTTCGCGACGCAACCTTTAACGCGGCATCCTCGACGCGGCGCCCGGACGGTGTTGTTTCTCCTCTGCTCCAACGAACGAACGATCCGCCAGCACAGGATCTCCACCTTGTCGGCGGTCACTAGGATCGAGGGACGAGGTTCCGCTACGAGATCCTTCTCGGCGATCGAGGGAACGCGATAGAACCGGCTCAAGAGAGGTTTTCCGTGAAATTCGCGGCACGATCCACGCGCTTTGCCACTCCGAGGCGGTTTGACGTTTCGCGCTGCCAAAACTATGTTTAAAAGCATAGCACGCACGCACGAGGCGCCTCTATTTATAGTGACGGCCGCTTTCCGAAAACCGCGCCCCTTTATCTCATATTTTCGATCCGACCCCCGCCTCACGGTCTCACCCCCCGGAGAATCGGACCCTGTGTTCCATGGCAGCGTCGCATCTCGCACGGTCAAGGGGGCGCCGGATCGATCGGCGTGTCCTTTGTCCGCATAATCGCCGATCGGTTATCGTCCTTGCTAAATTCACCGGGCCTGTACACCTTCGAGCTCTTTGTTGGTTTTCGTTCGACGTTTATTTTCGTCTTTCGAGGTGTCGACGGTCTCTCGGACCTCCAGTCTCCAAGGATGCCCGCTGCTCGAGGTACTCGTCCTTCGGGGATCGGTCGCCGTCGCAGAAACTTACGCGAGGAGTTGTCTAAATCGTGTATAGACAGCGGATTTTATCCATGATTGGCAAATACTTGGAAATTAAAACAGTAGAAGAATTTCAAAATACTGGTATATTATTTTCAACCTGTTAAACGTGTTAACGGGTGACTGTACCATTGTTCAAAGTATTGTTTACGTTATTAAACGTGTCGATATTTAATGAATTACTAAACATTTAGTTATTGTATGAGATATTATACCAATGGTATCCATAAAATTTGAAAAATCGTGAGGTAATGGAAATATTCTAGCTAGGAAGAAATGTTTCACTCCAATTTGTTGCAAAAAAAATCCTCTGTATAGTAAGATATTTCTTGTTTCGAGATGTTTAAAGGAGAAGGATATTAACACTGAATGAATTCTCTAGATAATGTTGAAATAACAAGCACCGTCTAACAATTTATTATTGACAATGTCGTGAAAATTATATCGAATGTATTTAGTTTTAAAAAATCGATGTGAAATAACTGATAAACTAATTTTCTTTGAATTCTCGCTTGGATATCACTTTCATAATTACGGACACGTATCTCGCGACGTGTCGCGCGATGAAAGATTTTGTTTACTGCGCGGCACGCGAAATGACGGAAACTAGACCCGGCTGCCAAAAAGATGGAGAAACGATCGTTAATAAGGAACGAGCGAAGTTATGAAAAACAGGTGAGAACATGAAATATTAGCAACGTCGACGAAAACATCGTCCGAGATTTTCCTCTTGCGAGGAACGCCGAGGATCTAGCGAAATCCTCGAATATCTTCCGAGGAAAATTCTTGACAGTAATCTTCGCGCACTGTTCGGTCGATTTCACTCGAAAGAAGACCTTTCGCTCGTGACAGTAATTTTCCTTAAAATGTACAAATAAATTGAAACCCTACGATTTCTTTCACAGCTATGACAATTAGATTCTCCCTGAAAATCCGTGATTCGTTCCTGAGTGATTACTGAAAACCCGGACATCATGGAGAAATGAGAAGGGACCCTTGCAATCCTGGAAAGGAGAACACCCCCTTGAGGAAGATCGAAATCACATCGAAGACCGGTCTGCGAAGAAGTCTGAAGCTGTCGAGTCTGTTAACACAAAATCACAGCCCCACTTCCTTCTAAGATGCCCATTCGAAGAATTAGTCGACGAACGAAACGTGACAAAATGAAACGAGCACATCGAAAAGACTGAATACCCGTCAAGTGCAGCAACACGGAATCACAGTTTCCACTTGTCTCGACGTTTTCTCATTGCAACGTGGCAGCTTCAATCGAACAAATAGACGCGAGGTAACCTCGCTTCGGTCAACCACGCGTCTCCGGTGGCATCGGAGACCACGTCTGACAAAGCGAGTGCACTCGCGGGGCGCGCCAAGAGGGGGTTAGGACACGGAGTCCTCGAGCACGTCGAGACCTTAGGGGAGGAGAGGGCCACGAGCGTGGAGCGTGCAACGACACTGTCCCGTTATTAATAGAGTCGGCTCCGATAAATATTCGCAGCCGAAGAAACTCGGGAAAACGTGGATCGGTAAGTCCAGAGGGGAAGAGGGAGGGACGGTGTCCGCGACGAAACGGCCTTCGAACGCACGGGGGAAAAAGCACACACGTTCAGGCGGATTCTCTATCGCGAGCCGTCGAAGGACACACCGGAGAGTCCACTCTTGTCGGGACACCGTCGAGATTCCGTCAGGATTCCGTCGGTACGCGACCCGTCACGCAGCAACACACCGTCGAGCCGACGGAACGCGACTCGTCACGGAAGGGTGTCGCGCGAATCAGGTGTATGCGGCACTTGTTGATAAACACGAAGCGAATTGATTAGTAGCCGTGCGAGCAACCACGAGCGTAGTCGACGCCTCACGAGCCTTCTCCGTCTATCGATTCCTGAAACGGCGCTCCGGTTCAAACTGGTCCACCAACCACTCCTCCGCCATTTTCGCGGCCTCAATTGCCCAGCAATTTTTCGCAATTTTCGAACGCTCGCGAAACTTCGGAAACTCTCACCGTCAGGAGCAACATCTACGAAAACAGCTTAACCGGTCATAAAATTTTTTTCATATAACTGTTGGGTGGATCTTATAGAGTTTTTTATACACGCACAGTTTTTGAAAAACATGACTGACAAAAAAATCTATTTTTCAACTTTAAACAATTATTGTGATGTTATTATAATAGATATTGAATTGTTCTTTGCAGCAAAAGATTCTCTAGACTTTCCTGAATACAGGGATATTCGATAGTAATACATTATGAATGTTTAAACATATTACTGGATTCGGGAAAGTCTAGAGAATTTTCTGCTATAAAGAACAATTCAATATCCTTTATAATAATATCACAATAATTATTTAAAGTTGAAAAATAGTTTTTTTTAAGTCATATTTTTCAAAAACTATGCGTGTAGGAGAAAAATTAAGGCGAGTTATATAAAAAAACAACAGTTATATAAAAACAAAAAATGTTTAAATTTGTTGGACAGTGTAATCGTACCGTCTAAACTTAACACTCCATAAGACACCGGACACTTATTCACATTTCGAGATATACGATTTTTTGTTTTAAAGAACCTATATTATCAAATGAAAATGGTGCTTACTAATTTTGTTTGAATATAGAGAACATGCAAATTAAGTTTTGTATTTTCTAATTTGGCTTCTAGAGCTGTGACCATAATCATCCCGCTATTTCTCAGTCTCTTATTTTCCAACGTTTATTCAAATAGTGTACGTATATATTTAATTACCACGTTTTTTATTCTTAGCTCGCTTTCTTGTCAGTGTGTTTGTCTGTTCGGTACAAGTCTTGCAATTGATTTTAAACTAACTTCCCGAGATGAGCTAGAGACTTGAAACTGTCAACATAGCTCAGAACTGGAGGACAATGCAGTATCCGAAAAAATTTTTTATAAAAAGACTGCGTTTAGGATTTAACAATATTTTTGCATTGAAATATTATTGTATTCTTTAATTACCATTTTGTTGAACGTTACGTTCAACTAGGATTTTAAACCAGCGTATTAATTAGACTGCATTTCTGACAGAAATGGATGGATCAAATGCAAAGCAGTAGAAATATATAACGAATTTCCCAGTTACAATTTTTATCTTGCATAAAAATCGGTAGTCTAGCGATAATTGTTCCTGCAATTAGAACGAGCGTGAACCAAATTTTACGTCCCTGAATCGTTCGAGGATTAGTCTGGTCGACAGTTATACGTATTATATTACGAAAAATAAATGAAATTTTATAGCTGTTCTTCGTAAGTTGTTACGCGTAGCCTTGAGAAATAGAATTTCCTAGAATTCGTCGCACCTAAAAACAAGTTAATCTTCGCGTGCTCTGTTCGAGAGAAACTGATTCTCAAGGTATGATAATTCGAATTTCCTGAACAACGCGCAAGAATTTAAGTTGCGAATTGATGGGACTTACCTCGCAGTGTCCTCGCGACATCTTTCCCAATCGCTCATCCTCCTCCGACTGTCACCTCGACCCTATCGGATCAAGTCTCGCCGTCGGAAGTTGTCTTTCGCATTTTCGGCCAGCCAACCTCGCAAACCATCCTTCAATAACCACGATCGGTGACGTCAACAGATAAAAACCTTTTAAAATCCGCCGAGAACCCGATGGACGGTCACAGTTTCGCGAATGGTTTCTCTTACCAGCTGTACAATTCCTCCCAGACCAGAAAACGAAGGTTATCCGCAAGAACCGTAGACGAAACACGTCAGCGACTGCTTGAAGTCAACTTCGAAACCGACTGATCCTCGTCGAACAGTAAATAAATTCGATATCGTGTCGAACAGAGATCCTACAGGTCACAAGGACTGGAAGCAAATATTTACGGTCAATCTCGTTGCTGGTTCGGAACGTCCAGTCGCGAAATAACTCTTAGCAAAGACCTAAAAACGACGTAAAATATAAATTTTTTAAAATCTCGTTATTAATCGGGCACAATTTAAATGAGAATAACCACTTTATAACACGATTTCAATTTTTCTGTCAAACTAGATGAAATAGCTTTCTAAATTCAGATTTCGAATTAACCTTTTACACATATTTTTGAGAAAATTTACATCGAACGTTTATTTAATAATGATTACTAGACTGCGGATTTCCATGCGTTTATGAAGAAATTGGCTGAGTGAAATATAAAACAGGAAATAGAAAAATTTAAGAATCTTGTAATGTTGTTTTTAAGGGAACAAGATCGTTACGGAATGAAATAAATTTTTATGTTACGCCTGCTTCCTGTAATCAATGCAAACCATTTTTATTCTATATAAAGTTTTTTATTTTATTTTTATTCTATACACCAATTCATTAACTTTTGGCTCCTCATTCCTCATGAGCGAAATTAATTTGCAAAAGGTTGAATTTGACTAGCAAAAAGGTATTGTAGTGCAAAACCTGTATATGTTTATTAGACGATTAAAAATAGTGAGAAATAACTGGATAAAAAAATGTTCCACGCAAAAAATTCCAATGAAAAGACTAGTAAGAATGTTATTACCTGATAAAAGAAATATAGATCACTACTATTTTTCTTTAAGAAAATCGTATATCTTACACTGATCGATATACCTCTGTGTCCTCTATAAAAAAAGTATTAGTAATCTTAGATCGAGAACAGATTAGTTTCGAAGTCATTAATTTCCTTGCCACTCCCTCAAGAGTTCGGACACTGTGCGGTCGCCAGAAATCGAACGACGATCGACTGACGATCTCGATGCGCCGGATCAAAATAGACCCGGGCACCGACGACGGTCTCCGAAGAGCTCGTTTCCAATGTAACAATGAACCACGCCGGGTTCAATGCATTGTATGTACAACGGTAACGCGAGATTCGAGAATGCGACTCGTGTTCCCGCTAATCATCGATCAAAATCGAAATGGGGCGGTGCCGTCACCGAAGGACATTAGAAATGTAGATTCGGGTGTCGTAGACACCACGCCACGCCCTTCATTCATATTCCGAGCGAGGATGTGGCATGCGTCAACCGGTCCGCGTACCTACTCTCTCCGGATTATTCATTGTTCCCTCGAAACAATGAAAAAAACGGTCCAAATATTACAATCGTTCCCGGAACACCAGGATCCACACAGCCCGTCGTTAGCATCATCTAGCTCATGTCCGCCATGCCTATTTCGCGCGTGTCTCCCGTGAAACAAGCCATGGAAAATCACAGTTGGAAAATAAATAATTGGACCGATCGTAAGAAACCGAAGATAAATGAAAATGTATTTTACCACGTATTTATTAGCTCGCTTTCTTGTTTGTTCGTCTGTCTGTCTGTTCGGTGGCAAATATTGCAATTGATTTTAAATTAACTTTCTGGTGAGCTAGAGACTTGAAATTGGATACATAGCTCAGAACTGGATGACAATGCATTATTTAAAATTTTTTTTAGTCTTACCGTTTCGGAGATAATAACAAATAAATATTTACCTTTTCATCCCCCCGCGTACTACGTCATCGCGTTCAGGGATCCCCACTTCGCTCGACAACCCTCTCTACTTTACTATGCGTGCGCACTCTGACCCGTCCCCACTTCACGGACCCATTTCGCCCCGCGAATCATCGGTACTGTAGTACA
>CM052336.1:18756373-18790209 GCA_028455595.1 Lasioglossum vierecki
AGCGAAGCTTACTTGGTTGGTCTGTTCGAAGACACCAACCTTTGCGCTATCCACGCTAAACGTGTCACCATTATGCCTAAGGAAATCCAGCTGGCTCGTCGCATCCGCGGAGAAAGAGCTTAAATTCCTTAACTTACGATTGTAGATCGTGGAACCAATACCGGCCCTTTTCAGGGCCCTAATTTTCTCAAAGCAGAAACATAATTTCCAGTTAACTATATGAATAGTTAAATTTTGTTTAGAAGCGACTCAGCTGTTTTGGAATTCATGTACTTGACATACTTCAATTTTGAAAGATATATTAGCTACAAATACTAAAATTGTTATATTTGTACTCATAATCATGTGGTCTAAGTGAAAATCGAAATAGAATAAGTATCAGTTGTTTCACATCACATTATTGCAAACTAATTAATTCAATGCACCGTTAGATAGTTCTTGTTATTGCAACATTTATATGGAATTCATTTAGAGTTAACATCCTTTTCTTTTGAATAGCTTGAAACATGAAATATATTGCTAAAAGCACTTCCAATATTTAAATATATCGTTTAAACCACTTTCAACAATTATATTTGAATTTAAATTTTCAAAACCATCTCTCACTCAACTTTTAATTCTTACATTTAAAACTAAATTCAAATTCAACTTCCAATCATTATATTTTAACTCTTTTCCACGTCTTTGCCGAAAATGACTCTACATCAGAAAAAGAAAAATATAAATAAAACTGGTTCTTATATGCATTTGGTTCTTCCTTTACATTTATTTAATTGTCTTATTTTGTAGTTAAATCAAATATAAGTTCCATAAATATAAATTACACCAAAGTTCAAGAGAGCTATATCTAATATAATTAGTAAACAAAATTGTTTAAAATAAGTAGCAGTCGAGGAACTGTTCTTTGAAGCAAATTTCATATAAAACACTTCAAATAGTAGAAAGTTGTCGGCAACAAAATTGAAAAATAATTCCAAGTGAGCAAAGGGTTAAATCTAAAGTCAAATTTCATTCTTTCTCTCATTATATTTAAATCTAAATACAAATTGATCTCTCTCCAACACAATTAAAATCAAAATTCAACTGAGCATAGAAATTCTTTTTTTTGTATTTTCCAAGGTCTACAGAATGGTCTACAAGTTCGGCGTTTACCGTTACGGAAACATGGTTCAGACCCAACATTAAGTATGTAGGGCAGATGTTTTTGACCACTCTTCGTTCTACCCCTCGCAAGGGTTCCATATGTATCCCGTTCCTTTGTCCCCCATGCAGCTGTTCTAAATAGTCTCTCCCAGTCGAAGAAAATTCATTCAGTATTAGTCGAATTGTGAATCTCGATGCATACTAGCACTGTAAATAAATTCCTATTACACGCAAGGCGATTCTCACGATTCATCCAACTACTATAAACATTATTTGACAAACGGTAAAATACCATAAGTATCTACAGCAAATATATAATTTATAATTGCATATTTCCGCTATACTGTTGATAATACGTAAAAATCAATTCAAAACTAGAAGTATAGTTTATGCTAGATGCGCAGTACCCGCAAATCCGATAAGTTCGCGTAAGTTTTTTTATTGTATGAAAAGCATCTGGACCAAACGGCGATCGAATTACCTACGTAAACATATTCTCTTATTATATCGAGTGAAATAAATAGAAATACGTGTGTAAAAAGTGATTATTTATCAATTTTCATAACGACTGTAGTCTCGACACGACTGAGTAGTCAGGTGAAGATGCATTAACACAGTGCATTGCGGATAGATAGCTCGAAAATATGATATGAACTATATACTACACGCTTATCGGTATATATTGAAGCAAGAAATTGGTCCGAGGAACATACGGTTTCGAGGAAAAAGGAAATTAAAGAAAAGTTCTTTTGCATGTTCTTGGTTGTAAACAGCGCGGTAGGCTGACAAAATGGATCGGTCTCTCTACAAGGTCCGCGCTCCGCTGTATAAAATTACCAACAACTTTTGCAAAATCGAGTTTATTCTTACTAGCCACTAAGTACAGGCCTCCTGTACTTCTTTATATTTAAAAAAAACCGCGTCGAGTTTATTCTTACGATATACTTTATCCGTTCCTTCGGATTATATCCGTTTAAATTCAATTAAATTCAATTAACTTCAGATCCCATCTCATTTACTCGCTGCGTCACCATCTTGAGACTACACTGACAAGTCTATTGTTGAGATTTACAATACTTTCGTACATCTAGTTTGCTTGAATCGCATACGAGAATGGAAGCTAAAGTCTCTGTTGGTTCTGCTGTGGAAAGTGCAGCCCTTCCGGTAAAGAGAATCGCGAAGTCCAAATTGAAAGTGCGATCTACCAAACCGTACCATCCATCGACGGCAGACATGGTAAAAGCAGCTATCAAAGAATTGAAGGATCGTAAAGGATCGTCCCTTCAAGCCATCAAGAAGTACATATCGACCGCCTACAACGTTGATGGTGATAAATTGTCTCCTTTCATAAAGCGTTACTTGAAGACAGCTTTGACGTCTGGTGCTGTGGTGCAAACGAGTGGCAAAGGAGCTTCTGGATCGTTCAAATTGCCGATCGACTCATCTGGTGCACAAATTAAAGGGCACAGCCAACGTAGAAAGTCTGCGAAAAAGGCTGATGTCGCTAAAATGGCTGCAAAAAAACTGGTCGCTGTAAAAAAGCCTCTTGACAAGAAAACCGCTCCACTGAAAAGAAATGCAAAAGCCCCTGCCGCCATCAAAATGAGATCAGCAGTCAAGTCGATCTCCAAAGCTAAGAAAATTGTCAAGAGACCCACCGCGAGGACCATGGCACCCAAGCCGAAGAAGGTGATTGTCCGTAAATCAGGAAAGATTGGTAGAAAGTAAATCTGCGATAATCCAGTAACAACACCTATAAATCTGCATTCAAAAATGGCCCTTTTCAGGGCCACCACTTTTTTACAACGTGAAACATCCTCATAGTTCACTAATACTTGTATTCAAGGTCCAAACTCCTTTCCGTTGAACCCTTAGCCTCGTAACATTTCATTTACAGTTACAGCGAATAAAACGTCCTTATCCCAAAAAATATCGTAGAAGAAAATTTATATTTTTGGAATCTTAGTTCAATTTAAATAGAAATGCGTAACAAATTCATAATTCCACTAGGACGACACTGCTACCTCAATAAAGAGAATGGTTAAAAAAGAAACTCCGATACAAGTGTATACTTATAAAATTTAACCGACAGGGCGTTTTTGTTATAGTATTCTTTTCGGACAGCTAGGATGGAAACTCTGAGTACATTATTACGTGGTTATATACATTACCATTACTAGCAATGAAACATAAAATCATCAATAACTTTGATAATTTTTAACAAGAAATATATGGGAACGTTACTGTAACTCAACAATCCTACAAACATGTTAATTCAGAAGGTTCAGGGGATTCCTATAAATTTTCACTGCATATATTAGTATTTATTTGTTGATAAATCGGATGGAATTCCTTCGTTTAAAAAACTTGTTGGCCCTGAAAAGGGCCGATTTTTGTATGTGATGGTGACGGATGTAGATATTTAACCGCCGAAACCGTAGAGGGTTCTTCCTTGACGCTTCAGGGCGTACACGACGTCCATTGCTGTCACGGTCTTCCTCTTGGCGTGCTCGGTGTAGGTGACGGCGTCACGGATTACGTTCTCAAGGAACACCTTCAGTACACCACGAGTTTCTTCGTAAATCAGACCAGAAATACGTTTGACACCGCCACGACGAGCCAGACGACGGATGGCAGGCTTGGTGATACCCTGGATGTTATCACGCAAAACCTTTCTATGACGCTTTGCTCCTCCCTTTCCCAATCCCTTTCCTCCCTTTCCACGACCAGTCATGATGCTCGATTAAGTAAGATGTGATCTCGTCAAGTTCCAAACGGAAAATGCTGCTTCTCACAGGTTTCGTATGCGTTATATACTCTGCGGTCACCTCCCCGCCACTGGGCGCTCAGCCAATCAGAGCCACCTACCGGGCGATCGAAGCGCACAAAATGCGGACGCTCGGCCGGCTAAGCTCAATTGACGTCGAACTGCGAAACTGTTCGTATCTCTGTTCCTCGTGCTTCTACAAACTTTGAAGACATGGCTCGTACCAAGCAGACCGCTCGTAAATCGACTGGTGGAAAGGCTCCACGAAAGCAGTTGGCCACTAAGGCAGCTCGTAAGAGTGCCCCGGCTACAGGAGGAGTGAAGAAGCCCCATCGCTACAGGCCTGGAACCGTAGCTCTTCGTGAAATCCGTAGATACCAGAAGAGCACTGAACTTCTCATCAGGAAGTTGCCTTTCCAACGCCTGGTTCGTGAAATCGCCCAGGACTTCAAAACCGATCTGCGATTCCAGAGCTCGGCTGTGATGGCCCTTCAGGAAGCCAGCGAAGCTTACTTGGTTGGTCTGTTCGAAGACACCAACCTTTGCGCCATCCACGCTAAACGTGTCACCATCATGCCTAAGGACATCCAGCTGGCTCGTCGCATCCGTGGAGAGAGAGCTTAATTTTCATACTCTTTTTCTGAATCTTACAAAACGGCCCTTTTCAGGGCCAAAATCTATTAAACGTAGCAACACTAATATTCAACCACAAGAATATACTCCTGAATTCTTTTTCCTACATTTTTATTTTTGATTTTTAGATAGTTTGCATCTGTGGTTTTATCATGAGATCTTTGTTTTATAGTTTCCTTGAGCTGTAATTCTCTCCATAGTTCGGAACGTATAATAAATTTTTCAACAAATCTTTCCTTATTTGAAGAAGGAAAAGAAAAATTGCTTTCTGTCTTGAAACGTGGCAGTTAAAACAGTAGGACTCTTGTTGTTTATTATGTGCAAGGGAAACTACCTTTTCGAAGTCTTAAATATCGGAATGGCATTTGATCGAAACGAGTTGGGTTCTCTAACCTTCAGCAGTCTAGTGGTGACTGAGAGAATTTCCGCTAGTAATTGCTGTACCATTATTTGCAATATTGTTCACATTATTACAAGGTTATCTAATCAACTGCTAAACACTTAAGTTTTTGTATAAGGAATTGTACCAATTTCATATCAATTAAATGAAAAAAAGTAGTGTATATAGTATGGAATTATTTTAGGTTATAAGAAATGTTTAATTTTCGATTCTGGAGAGTGTATTATTTCAAGAACCCATCTCTATATCATGGCAAATATTTCCTAGCCGACATTTTCAGGTTCTCCCACACTTGTAGTAAACAGAGTTCGTAATTCTTGGCTCATTGTCAGTTAATACATTCAGGAAAACGTTAATATAGAATTCAGTATGTATAGCGAGCGGGTATCGTTGTGGGAAATGCACCAGAGACAGAAACCGCGATCAAAAGCTTGTGTCGTTTATACGTTACGAAAGCGGTTCGGTATTCATAATTACGATATTAGATTGTTCATTTCATTTTTACGCTATTGCCACAGCCGACTGACTCGGAAAGAGAAGCGAAATCGCAAAAACATTACATAATTCATATTTAACCGATTGTTAATCGTCTTCCATGTTACATTTTGCATTTTCTCATATGCGTTTTTCATAAATGTTTTTCTTGGAGGTTAAACCAAGAATGTGAAGAAAAATAGCGGGCTCCGCCAGAGCACAGCACTGTCTGTCATCGTATTTCCCTCCAAATTCTAAAAACCATCCGCGCGGCAGAAAAGGTTCCCGCCTTCTACATTCCTTGAACTCCAAACAAAGAACACAAGGCATGAAGTTTTTGTGCGAGCAACAGAATATGTTACGTTGGACAATTTTGAATTTTGTAACAGCTACTTTCAAATACTGCAAAGTTTATCGTTATTCTTTTCCAGTATTATATCATGATTTATTAGGTTGTCTCAAAAGTTTCTTTCGGAATGTGTCCTTTAATGTTGCTAAATAAATAGAAACAATGCGATAATTTTTATGTTAATGTTTTAGTACTTTATAACATGAATCCTAAGATGAAAAAACGTTTTGTGCATGAATCGAAAATCAATTTTTAGGACAACCCAATATTTATTTAGCAATATTAAAAGAACTTATTCCGAAAGAAACTTTTGGGACAACCTAATGTTTAATACTATAATAACTACCGAGCTCTCCAACTCCGAACAAAGAACACAAGGAGTAAGAATAATTAAAAATCTAATAACATCAGTCTCATTGGTAAACCTTGAGATAAACTTTATTTAAAAGTAAAATTATACAATATAATACTATCAAAGTAACAGAATAAGAATTAATTAATTTAGACTGCGCGATTCTCATTAAAATATATGTTCTAATAAAGAGATATTTATTAAATCATTTCTTATAAAAGCAACTTTCATTTGACCTATCGTTAGTATGTTAGATTTGAACTCGAAGTTTTATATAAAGAGAACTTATTCCATATGCAACAACATAATAGATACAAGAATGTATCGGACAAATTGTTATGTAAGCACTTGAAAATTTCAATAACTGTGAAATGAAAACTATAAAACCTGCCATTCGTAGAGGTACACATACATATACAGTTCAGACTCGATAAAAGCGTTCATAGAAATATAGAAAAGGAGGTAGTAGTTCGCCTGTAAGAGTAAGAGGATATTTTCATTAGTTGATGAAGACTATTTCCTTCGTATGAAATATTTGTGGCCCTGAAAAGGGCCATTTTGGACATGATGAACTGATGTGTGGCAAGCATTACGCTTTCTTGTCGGTCTTCTTAGGCAAAAGAACTGCCTGAATGTTTGGTAGGACACCGCCCTGGGCGATGGTCACTCCAGAGAGAAGTTTGTTTAATTCTTCGTCGTTCCTGATGGCGAGTTGCAAGTGTCTCGGAATGATTCTGGTCTTCTTGTTGTCACGAGCTGCGTTTCCTGCCAACTCCAACACTTCAGCAGCCAGATATTCCATCACAGCTGCCAAATAGACGGGAGCACCAGCTCCGACACGCTCAGCATAATTGCCTTTGCGAAGAAGACGATGGATACGACCAACTGGGAACTGCAGACCAGCTCGGTTAGAACGGGACTTCGCCTTTCCCTTAGCTTTACCTCCTTTGCCGCGTCCAGACATAATGAATTATTCGAGAAGGATAGAATCGAAACAAATGCAACGGAACTCAAATTCGATCTGATGCTCCTGGCAGAAACCGCTTCCGTTATATACACAACATGTGTCGCTGCAGTCGACCCATAGCGCGCCTGCTCGTTGCTGATTGGTCGTCGCGCGGTGCTCCGTTTCACCATATATAGAGGGCGTTTTCCTCGTTATAGCACATTCAGTGCTCGACTCTCACCACGGTGACACGTATCTGAAACCTATCCAATTGACGAATAACTCGATTGACGACGATGCCACCCAAAGCAAGCGGAAAAGCTGTGAAGAAGGCCGGCAAGGCTCAGAAGAATATCAGCAAGACTGATAAGAAGAAGAAGAGGAGGAGGAAGGAGAGCTACGCAATCTACATCTACAAGGTGTTGAAGCAGGTCCACCCTGACACTGGAATCTCCAGCAAAGCTATGAGCATCATGAACAGCTTCGTGAATGATGTTTTTGAGCGCATTGCTGCTGAAGCCTCCCGTTTGGCTCATTATAACAAGAGATCCACCATTACATCTCGGGAGATTCAAACCGCTGTCAGGCTCCTCCTGCCTGGTGAACTGGCCAAGCACGCTGTCTCTGAAGGAACCAAGGCTGTCACCAAATACACCAGCTCGAAGTAAACAGCTTCTCTACGTTATTAAACGGCCCTTTTCAGGGCCAACAAATATTCTTACGCAGACAACCTCAATGTCACTGTACCCTTGGATCTGACCTATACTTTCATTCCTTTTGGCTCGTCGTAATTATAAATAAAGTTCCAAAAGACTTTCCTTAAACCTTGATCATTTTGATTTTATCCAATCTTTTTTACTTTCTGTACAAAGCGGATCCTGTTTCTCGTACAATGGTGAGGAACTTTTTGAAGTGACTACAGGCGATTTAAATAATACAATTGTTTTGAATAATGCTTGGTCATTTTTTAGTAGCTCCTCAGAGTCGCTATAAAAGTGCAATTTGACACAGTGAGAAAAGATTTTTATTCATTTTGATTAGTTAACGTTTGCATCTTGGAATTTTTTGGTCATGCGTTTCGCATTAAATGAATTTTAGGAAGATTTACCAACAAACAACAGAAAACAATAATCTCATTTCTGAAGGAACTTTCAAATTGACACGAGGAACGGGTGAATGTTTAAATATTCTCTTCTTCTCTCTATACCTTCGTAAGGGTAGTCAAATAAATTATTCCTACATCTCGTAGATGTCTTAAATTGCAATCGATTTTCATTCCTAGTTCTAGGCATTGTTTCAGTTCAGTTTTATGTGAAAATAATTCGAAGTGAAGTTCCTTGTATTTCATGTTGTTGACTTTGTAAAAAAAAGTAATTTTATACAATTTCTATTCAGAACAATTACGCAGAAAATTAATATTGCATGCTAAAGTTTACCGTGATCATACTGCGATATAATGAAAATATATTACGAAAACTAAGTTACGTGTGTGCAAAAATTTTAACGTTGCTGGTTTCACTCCGAAGAGAACTTTTGTTGAATTTATTCTTGAATAAATAGTTTCGTGTATGATACTCTCAATGCAAGCATACCAACGAATTTTACAAGAAATTCTTTGAATATCTTCACAATTCTTAAATAAATCGAGACGTTCGTTTCACGAGATTGTGAAATGTCGTTTTCTAATTTATCATTTTGAGGCAGTAATATAACCTATACAATGCTATTATAAAACAACACCGTTTGTGAGGCTTAAATTGCCAGATATTTCGGATAGAACCAAATGAATCTGAATATTCACACATTTTTGTAATAAAATTTCTCAACGAAGACGCTAATCAAACTCAATTCAAACAATCACTTTTCGAAGATAATGAATTCGATTTTTTCATACATGTCATTATACAAAACGGGACGACACGGGGTACAAATTGTTTATCATTAATGTTTACTTTGATATGAGTCATAGTCGCAAAAAATCATTACAATTTGACTATAGGCGTCTATTTACACTGCAGATGGCGTGAATGTTCTCGGCGAATAATATCTCTCTGATATTATGCAAAATATATTTATAAACAACCGTAAATTCATCACAAATTGAGATGGATTTATTTCTAACAGATTGACTCGTTTACGAATCTATATGCACACGTGCATATACGCAATGACAACGAGAATTTCCACCGACTGCATCAACGATGCTACTGCAATGCTAACAGAAAGGAAATTGCTGCTAAACAAAAATATCCGTGAAGTCGAGAAAAATCAAGGAGATGGCGCAACCTGCGACTCATCGAACGTTGTAATTGGCTCATTTTAATTCTAAATTAAAAAAGAAATAAAGTGAGAGACTAAGAGAAATAAAGAGATCTTTCGAATGACTGTTAATAAAGAACCTACAACTAAAAAATTTCGATGTTTTGCATTATTGGAGTCGATATGCTTAGTCATGAACATTACAACTTGCAGACAAGCAAATCGGTTGAAGCACTGCTTTCGACTTTCCCTTCCAGGTGGCAGCACTTACCAGGCCGAAGTAGTCCACTATACTTGAATGTGTTTATGAACTGCTCTGCTCTGTCTACTGCACTGATGCGTAATAAATAAACAATAATGATTACCTTACCAAAATTAATCACCGTTTGTTTTATTTTCAATTCATATTGTTTCTAGGTATGTTCTCTTACACAACAGTGCATGTTCGGCAACAAAACAATAAAGCATGTCAGGATTCTCGCAATTGAATTAATGATGACGTGTCTTATAATTTATATGTCCCCCATAAGATTTCCTATGCGCCTAAAGATTCGCATTTGCTCTCATTTAGAATAGTTAGAATCTTCTGCTTCGGTGCATCGAGTAATTTTGCATATTTACTCTATTTATGTACTTTCAGAGTACCTGATTCTTGCTACGTGTTTCAATACCTATACATTTCGTTATCTTTTTCATGACACACGTAGTCACACATTGTGGAAAATCACGACTACACCTTGGATCTGCAGTTTAACAATGTATATTTTTACAAATTCGAGCAACAACGATTTACAAATATATCATTCCTTATAATAAACACACAACTCGTTCTACTATTATTATCCGTATTCCTCGGTACAGTTTCCAAGACGGGTTGTAAAGGAAAATATCGTAAATAAATGCTAGCCCTATCCTGACGACATAATTAAGAACTATTCGAAAAGATCTTTTACGAAAAAAACAATGTTAAAAAATTCAAGATAAAATATGATGTTAAATAAAATTCATTTAACATCATACATAAAATTATCCACGTAATTTGTACTTTTGTTAAAAGTTAGTACATTATAGTTTAATATAAAAATTTTCATGAGAAAGACACTGTTTCTTCGTTTAGCTTTGTTCATTTCTGTGGTCATTTTTTCGTGTAGGACAGGACTGTCCAGAAAGGGAGATCTTTAAATTAAAACGAATAAACAGAGAAGAAGATTAATTCTCAACTATTCCAGCTTTACAAGATTTCAGACGACAAAACAATATTCAAAACATTCGAAATAAAACACGCTAATGATACTATCGCGTCGATGTGCTCGGACAGAGTAACTGTTCGTCGTTTTCATATAATACCACACATACAAAAATCCAAGTAATTTGTAATTTTGTTAAAAGTCAGTCTATTATAGTAGAATATGAAAATTTTCACGAGAAAAATACTATTTCTTCGTTCAACTTTGTCCATCTCTGTGGTCATTTTTTCGTATAGGATACGAGACTGTCCAGAGAGGGAGAGCTGCAAACCAAAACTGTTAAACAGAGAACAAGGTGAATTATCGTCGTGGAAATAGCGAAATATAGGGGGAAATAGTACGAAAAATGAATTCCTTTTGTAAAAAATAAAAGTTTAATGGATTCATGCAATTGATTTTAATCCAACAACAGAGAGCTCCATGGTTCACGAGGAATATCACCACTCGGTGAAGTTCCATCGAAGTTTTCGTCGCATCCGCGACAGTAATCACCATGGAAATGAAACGTAAATTACTATCGGTTCCTTTTGCGCGATTCACGTGGACTTTTACGTCCGGAAACATTGAAAAACCTATAAATTTTCATCTTTTTCTATGCGATGTACTATCGCTCCGAAAAGAGGGACGCCAATATACGGCGCGATACAAGGCAGCGCGCGCATATTACGCTATAAAAAAGTACCACGATCGAAACTAAAAACAAGTAGTTACAATTTGATGCATCGTACGTTGATCTACATAGTTCGAGAGCGATGAAATGATCGTCGAAAGTTGAAGTTAGTTTACCGGTTGGTTGGTGTTGAGGATTCGCGGCGTCCGACATATTGGCTGAGCTTCTCTCCATGGTCCGTGCTCACAATATACCGACTGAAATCGAATGGTGCAAAATGATAGGTAAAGCAACAACAAAGTTGTTAGGAACAGGCCCTCTACTTTATATTGTCAAAATAAAGAAGTCGATCTGATCAAGAGACATCAAGACGGAGTCTTACATTCATTAGTTATTATACGAGAGTATACTTTATTCAGCAACAATGGAGGACAAGACTAGCTCTGGGAACGTTGCAGCCGAAGCCGTGGAGAGCACTGCAACTCCGAAGAAGGCAACAAAGAGCAGCAGCAAGTCGAAGGTACAACGGGTGAAGTCCTCGCACCCACCTACATCTGAGATGGTGAATTCCGCCATCAAAGAACTGAAGGACCGCAAGGGGTCATCTCTGCAAGCCATCAAGAAGTACATCGCTTCAACGTACATGGTCGACGGCGAGAAATTGGCGCCATTCATCAAGAGATACTTGAAAACCGCTGTCACTTCCGGTGCAGTGGTGCAGACCAAGGGCAAAGGTGCGTCTGGCTCGTTCAAGCTGAACACTGGCAAAAGCCCAGCCGAGATTTCGAAGACCAAGAAGACAAGGAGCCCCAGGAAACAAGCGAAGTCACCGGCGGTTGAGAAGAAAACCGTAGCCAAGAAAGCTTCTCCGTCGAAGAAACCCGCTTCCCCGAAGAAGCCCGTTGAAAAGAAACCCGCTGTCGTGAAGAAGGCACCAACCAAAGTTGCTGCTACAAAAGCCAAAGCAGTCAGCGAGACCAAGATCCCGTCCAAGGCTAAGAAGACCGCGAAGGCACCTGCCGCCAAAACTAAGACTCCAAAACCGAAGAAGGCCTCCGCTGCAAAAGCAGTGAAATCCCCGGCGAAGAAATAATTATTCTTCAACAATGATTCACATTCTAACATAAAGGGCCCTTTTTAGGGCCACCAAATTTTTAAACGTGGAACGATCCTATTCACTATAGGATTATAAACAAAATTGCCACATTTTCCCTAGTCAATTTCCCATTGCTATATACCTAGTACTAATAAATTTTTACACGTGAAACATTCCTATTTACTATAGAATTGTGAGAAAAATGTCATTTTTCTTAGTCGATTTTCATGCTACATTTTTAGGAAGCAAATATAAAAATCCTCTTCTTTTTTTAAGGCCGCTAAATTTTTCCATGCTGAAAAATGATGCTGAAATGATGTTACCTCCACCCTTCTTACCCCTGAAAGCCAAAAAGTCTTTCTGCCAGTTAATGAATTCTACCAAATAGGGGTCCAGTATCGTCTACCTGAAAGAAAGCAATGCAGCTGAGATTCTAATTGTCAGAATTGTTTGTGACACAATAGAATGCGTTTACAAATGAATCAACAGCTTACTGTGAAACGGGTTTTCCGTTTCCACAGAGGGTAATTGATGTATGCTTTGCAGAGATGTACGAGAACTCGATGGTCGCAATGAGTCGTGACGAATTGGATTCCCGAAAATTCGGGATTCTCGAACTTTTTTTCCCAGGCTTTCCAATTTAGGATAATTTGAACACAGGCAATCTACAATAGAAAAATGGACGACATCTATTCTTGGATATTTGTCATGTTTCTTAATACAAATCACAAGATAGCGGATCTTTATGCTGAATAAAATTTTTCTATTCAATTTGCAATAAACTGGAGCGAAATAGAAATTTATTTTCTTTCTTAATACGTTTAATAGGTCGAGAACAATATAATAGTATTTTAAAATACTTATAATATTTTGACTGTCTTCAACGACAGCCACACATTTTTGTTATAAACATATAAAATCCGCGGTCTACAAATTTTCGACAGATTTTTAGAATCGACTCGTCCACGGTAACGCACGTTATCTTTTATACGACAATAAATAAACAGAACATATGCTCTCTTAGTTTATCCATCTCCTACAAGAACTACAGTGCCAATCTTCACCTTACAAATAATGTCCAAGATCCAGTATCGTGGAATATTTATTAAAATTTAATATCTTTGGAATTTGAAAGAATGTATAATAGGATAAATGAATTTTTCGTTTAACTTGTATTTCTACAAAACAGGTTCCTTCATACATTCCTCAGTATGAAAATCTAGCACTTACTATTTTTACACTCTGTAAAATGATTCGTTCCTCTCTGTTGGTGTTTTGAGACTTACTTCTTTAAAGCTGACAAGAACGGACATAAAAAGATGACGAATGGAATATTTCCAAAACTTCTGCATACTTATCATTCAAAAATTAATAAAAATTTCACAAATACTTATGCAGACAAGTTTTTATTTTATTTTACTCCAAACATATAATTAACATTACACTGTCGGTACACAGTGAGAAGCTTAAAATGCCATGAGTAAAAGACAATTTGTTGATGTAAAATTTCAAATGCGGACGAATAATAGGTGAATGAATATACTAGGATATTTTATATAATTGTGTCTGAGGAACGTACGAGGGTTCAAATACAATTTAAAATATGATAGTTTGACATGAAACACAGAATTCAAAAAATTTTATATTGAATAATATAATTTGGATTTGATGAATGGACATACAACAAGATGTAATATTTCCTATTCCTGGTGGTTCAGTAAAAGCAGATGTCAGCATAGCCACTATATTGGCGGGAATGCAGACATATGGCCGCCGCAGGCCGCCGCGGTGAGCTCGCACGCGATTGGTGCACTGTTGGCTCTCCTAACCAATATAAATAGAGGCCGCTTACCTTGCGGAAAGCATTCTAGCTGCAGTCGTCTCTCAGTGAACATCTCCAGTTACCGAAGAAACTTCCACTATGCCACCTAAAGCGAGCGGAAAAGCCGTGAAGAAGGCCGGCAAGGCCCAGAAGAATATCAGCAAGACTGATAAGAAGAAGAAGAGGAGGAGGAAGGAGAGCTACGCAATCTACATCTACAAGGTGTTGAAGCAGGTCCACCCTGACACTGGAATCTCCAGCAAAGCTATGAGCATCATGAACAGCTTCGTGAATGATGTTTTTGAGCGCATTGCTGCTGAAGCCTCCCGTTTGGCTCATTATAACAAGAGATCCACCATCACATCTCGGGAGATTCAAACCGCTGTCAGGCTCCTCCTGCCTGGTGAACTGGCCAAGCACGCTGTCTCTGAAGGAACCAAGGCAGTCACCAAGTACACCAGCTCGAAGTAAACGGCTCCTTCTACGTTCTTAAACGGCCCTTTTCAGGGCCAACAATTTTATCAAACTACAAACTCAACTCCTGTTCACCTACATATTTTCTTATCTATTTTCCCTGCGAAATGTTTTTCTATAATTCATATTTTCTATTTTATTGTTGTTTTTACCATATATTTTCGAGGCTACTCTCAATGATACGTATAGTACACTTTCTACACAACTGGCTACATAGAACTTTATATGACTCCAATATAAATAAATTTTTATTCAATGAAATAACTACTTCAATGCAAAATTAATTTACTAGAGTAGTTGACACCTTTTTTATATTTGGAAAACTAAATTTTAAGTTTCGAGATTGTAAATATTGTATACAAGTTAAAAGTTAGTTTTTCAATCGGTGATGTGAAAACGTTCTGTTTTATTGTCTTGTTTAACTTGACTTGTCGATCAAGCTTTTGCGCATTTTTCGAAATTATCCTTGCACCATCCTTCGGTAGGGTATAAAATGACGAACTTTAGAGGTCTTTGCTGTCTTACTTTTAACGCTCCGAACCATAATAAAGGAAAGCCGGGTAGGCAGAGACTGCCAGGTAGATTTTATGAAATTGAAACATAGGGTTAGTTGTCAAGCGTAGAAATGTTTCGAATACACTAACATTATGCTAAATAGGAATTTTCGACTTGAATTGCAATGAACTGAAACGAAATGAAAATTAATTTTCTTTCTAATAAGTGCACCAAATCCGCTGTCTATTCATTGTAATATACAATTTGCTAGAAGGCTTGAAATTGAAGATTTCAAATTTATTTCACTATTTATTACAGATCTTTCCTGGAAAATTCAAGATCGTATTACGCAATAGATGCAATTTTCGATATTCAATTCGAGCAATAAGATTTTCATTTCATTTGTAAAAATGCACAGTGCTCGTGTCAATAACAGTAGTCTATGTTTGTTGTAACAATTCAAGAAGTAGAGGCTTGGTTTGCTTGAGAGTCGAGCCCATAAATTAGTCCCTTGGGTACCCGTATCGATTGTAGGGGCGAATCCTCGTAGAGGCTTTTCATGCTAAGGTTAGGTTGGTTTTACTCCGAATTTCGTTGCTCTTTGATATTCCACTATGTTTTAAGATCTTATTCAGATGTTTATCAAACGAATAATCGTACTGTAAACTTCATTTGATACAGGCATTGTTAATAATTGTTTCCACGCGACTAAGAGAGGAAAGGGCAACGATCCCTCGACTGCAATATCGGTCATTGACGTAACCAACTTGTATCTGGTAAAATGCACAGTTGTGCACGGAGAGAAAATATTGAATGACTATTAAAAATGTAAAATAATAATAAATCTAGGTGATATTTAGCAGTTTTCCTGAAATAAGTTATACTATTTCCTTAGTTGTAAGTAAATTTTCCCGAAACTTCGTGGGTTATCTAAACCTAAGATGTAAATGTTAATCAGTTCGAATACAAAACATCGGAAAAATAACGGTTCATATTGTTATTTCATCGATCTTTTACCACTGCGTCCGTAAATTTAGAATGAGGGACGGATGAGGATTAAAATTCACTTCCGCCAGAAGAACGCAGCATTCTCGTGTTCGTTCCGCGAAAGCTATCATCCTCACTTCTGGTGACTCAACTAGGACCGTAGAGTATTCCTCAATTATTTCGGTTGAGCTCCACTGCTTTTCAAACTGTCCCGTCTTTTCACACACACACACAAGCATCATAAACGTTCTCTCTCTCTTCGGTTTAGGGTATGACATCGACAGGTCCCCCCCATCCCCTCGCAACTATAGCAACACAACGGCTCTGGTTATCTACGCAGCTCACCTCATTTCTTTGTCTAAATAAAGTGTTTCCGTTTGGCAAACTTCTGCAAGGATCGATATTATTTGGAAACATAACCTTTTCGAACGATTGAAAATACCACTAACCGTTAAAGTATACAATGGTTATATCAATGATAGAATCACTGTACAATTCTGAAAACCTCAATTTCCGTCCCTTGAATTTGTAGTGTAACTTGAATAACTGATCCAAATGATGCATATAGTGTAAAAATTTTAGCTGCCTCTTCCACAAATAAAACCCAATCCTTCCACTCCGCGAAAATCATTCAAAAATCCTGCCACGCCTTACCCGTTGGCATTCCAAATTATTTTTAATTTTTCTTGCCAACAATTCCTACTATCCTGAGTGTTTTATTTGAAAGTTATTTCATAGAACAGTTCCTGTACTATTACTTTGTAAATTTTATTTCTTAATTCCATCAAATATAACATTGTTGTAATTTATATAACTCGTTCTTAACTAAAAAATAATTCAATTGAAAAAAGAACCAGATAGATAAAAAGTTCTATTTCAATGTTTCTTTCTCTAGTGTAGTAACTTGACAAAGGAATACAAATGAATTAAGTTTCTTTAAAGATTATAAAAGACGAGAGAAGATATTGTAGAATGGAGAGTTTCCGTCGTTAAACATTTGGTGGCCCTGAAAAGGGCCGATTTGTAAACGATGATGACGATGTAGATATTTAACCGCCGAAACCGTAGAGGGTTCTTCCTTGACGCTTCAGGGCGTACACGACGTCCATTGCTGTCACGGTCTTCCTCTTGGCGTGCTCGGTGTAGGTGACGGCGTCACGGATTACGTTCTCAAGGAACACCTTCAGTACACCACGAGTTTCTTCGTAAATCAGACCAGAAATACGTTTGACACCGCCACGACGAGCCAGACGACGGATGGCAGGCTTGGTGATACCCTGGATGTTATCACGCAAAACCTTTCTATGACGCTTTGCTCCTCCCTTTCCCAATCCCTTTCCTCCCTTTCCACGACCAGTCATGATGCTCGATTAAGTAAGATGTGATCTCGTCAAGTTCCAAATGGAAAATGCTGCTTCTCACAGGTTTCGTATGCGTTATATACTCTGCGGTCACCTCCCCACCACTGGGCGCTCAGCCAATCAGAGCCACCTACCGGGCGATCGAAGCGCACAAAATGCGGACGCTCGGCCGGCTGAGCTCAATTGACGTCGAACTGCGAAACTGATCGTATCTCTGTTTCTCGTGCTTCTACAAACCTTGACGACATGGCTCGTACCAAGCAGACCGCTCGTAAATCGACTGGTGGAAAGGCTCCACGAAAACAGTTGGCCACCAAGGCAGCTCGTAAGAGTGCCCCGGCTACCGGAGGAGTGAAGAAGCCCCATCGCTACAGGCCTGGAACCGTAGCTCTTCGTGAAATCCGTAGATACCAGAAGAGCACTGAACTTCTCATCAGGAAGTTGCCTTTCCAACGCCTTGTTCGTGAAATCGCCCAGGATTTCAAAACCGATCTTCGATTCCAAAGCTCGGCTGTGATGGCCTTGCAAGAAGCCAGCGAAGCTTACTTGGTTGGTCTGTTCGAAGACACCAACCTTTGCGCTATCCACGCTAAACGCGTCACCATCATGCCTAAGGACATCCAGCTGGCTCGTCGCATCCGTGGAGAGAGAGCTTAACTTTCTCTGCTTAGTTTCTAACAACCGGCCCTTTTGAGGGCCACAAATCCGTTCAATGCAGTATACAACAATGCAGTTCACGATGAAATAAGATGAATCCCTTCAGTAACTACCTTGTTCATATCCTGTTGTAATATTTCATGATCACATGTGCCCATAATTATGGAAATTTCTGTGTGATTGCAGAGAAAAAGATATTAACATTAAATTCCTTGTAACGTTGGAGTAACAAGCACTATGTAACGTTTATTTTACGATAACATCGTGAAAATTACTATGTGAAATTGTCACGAGCACATGTTCCGACAAGAACCTACATATAAAAGAAAATGTAGGAAAGATAGATAGATAACAGGTCACCTCAATCATTTCAGTAACTTTCTTATTGTGTGTGTGTGAAATTGACTTACTACATACTCTCGTAGTTTTCATTAATTTTCCTTAACTCTCGTATGTTGCAATCAGTCTGAAAACTTCAATGTTTCAAACATAAACAAACGTGTCGACTTCACTTGAATTCATTTTGTATTGAAGTCGTTACAATGAAACTGTATTTACATATGTTGGAGCCATATAATTTGTTCCATGTAAAAGTTATGTAGAAACTGGCGTGCAAGTGACAGAAATGTTTTCAACCTCAGTCTCAGAGTACTGTTAGCAATTTTTTTCAATCTGAGTCGTATGAAGAAATTGTGTGTACGACTGGCGGTTATGTTTTCAAATATAGCGTCCTAATCGTCAACGGAAATACACCGGTCTAACCGTCAACGTAAATACCTTATCCCACAGCTTCTGTATGTGATACGGGATGCGTGGAAAATGGCATGGCATATTGAAATTTACGAGGAATAAAGATATTCTACAGTTGTAGGAATATTTAGGAGAATTTTTCGCACTCTTATTGAATAACAAATTTTATTTTCAATGATGTAGTGATATAACGTTAATCAAAAGAGGTTCCAGGGTTATGATGTCAAAACCAATGGTATCGTCCCGTCAGACACGGAAGGGCTAAATGTTTATGGACAATGGCCTGAAACCTTCATATTTAACATTTTTCAAACTACTCAAACATAGAGAAATTTTATGTTTTGGAAGTTTTTACAGAGCTAATCCACGTAGCGGCAAAGTACCGAAGCTTGTTGGCCAAATACAGTCAAATATGGAGAATGCCGATAATGTAGAACTCTATCGGTATCTGGCTAACAGTTTGAGCGTTTCCTACTTGTATAATAGCGCTCTTCTCATATTTTACGATGCAGACAATTCTTGTCGAAATTAGATTTTATATAAACAATATTAAATATCTTATAAACAACAGTTAGCGAACAATGCTAATATTACAATAATACAATAGATTGTATAGGTATTGTGCTTTACACCTAGTTAGCGGTCTTATGAAATTTCATAAATTGACAGAACCAAAAATGTAATGTTAGCTTCGCACATCATTCCTGTAGTCCATAGGAATCATGGTTGATCAAGGAACAAGTTTGAAGGGACAAGAAGACTTTTGTGAATGGCACTGTTAGAATAAACATAAAAAACAGCTAAGTTAACGTTCGGACACCGGTTCTTTCGTATTACGTAAGAAACATTTCTATAATATCATAGATTTCATCGTTTCTTGGTTTATAGGTTAGCTCCTCGTTGTTTACAGCGTTACTATGTATATGTCGTGCAGATTATCGATGTTTGTTAGATTTATATTCTTTCCGACAGACCAGGTGTATCATCGATAACTGAATAAAATGTCGGACGACGAGGACTTGGTCTACGTGAAGAAACAGAAAACTGTCCACTATGGATCGTTGGAAGAAACGGAGCGCGCCAGATTGGCTGCTGCAGCGGAGTCCTCAGAGGAAGAGAAAGATACAACGAATTTGGGAGATGGCATCGGCACGGTCACTACATTAGGAAATGTCCACATATCTAACGAGTACATGGAACTGGAAGATGAGATGTCCAAGGACAGACAAGCTCTCCTAGAAGAATTCGAGCGTAGGAAGAAAGCTCGTCAAATAAACGTGTCTACCGACGATTCGGAAGTGAAAAAGAACCTGAGACAATTAGGGGAACCGATTTGTTTGTTCGGCGAAGGCCCAGCGGATAGAAGGACACGATTGAGAGAATTGTTGGCTAGTCTTGGCGAGGATGCTATTAAAAAGAAGCACGAAGAAGAAGAGAAACCTTTGCACGCTATCGAAAGAGACACAGAGACCACTTGGTACCACGAAGGACCAGAATCTCTTCAGATAGCTCGTTCTTGGATATCCTGTAAGTCAGAAATGTTCGAGTGCTAAGGATTAATCATTCCTTGTGCTATCCCATGTACATTGAATTAATCATGGATTTATTTTGCAGCGTATTCGTTACCTAGAGCAAAGGCTAGACTGGATAAAGCGAGACAGGATTTAGAGCTGCCAACAGCTACACGCACAGCACGTCGCCAAGAGCTTCTGAAAAAGTTGCAAGCACTGACAATCTACTGTTCACAAATCGGCGACACCAGACCGATCTCATTCTGTCAGTTTAGCCCGAACTCCAAGCTGTTCGCCACAGCCTCGTGGTCGGGCTTGTGTAAAATATGGTCTGTACCTGATTGTACACTGTTGCGAACCCTTAAAGGGCATACTTGTAATGTTGGCTGCATTGTTTTTCATCCAAAAGCTACCATTACCGAAGAGGTGGTAGGAGACAAACCAGGACAGACCTGTGTACTGGCATCCTGTGCTTCAGATGGTACACTATTCTTTTTCTTTACAGTCCTGGTGATGTTCTAGCGAGCAATACGCTGAATCTAATATATTTATTGTATTTATAGGAACAGTAAAATTATGGAGTGGAGGATTAGGCGAGGAGCCATTAGCTGAAGTTGAGGGACACGAGCCACATAGGGTATCGAGGATTGGATTCCATCCTTCTGGTCGATTTCTGGGTACCTGTTGTTACGATGCGTCCTGGAGACTTTGGGACTTGGAACAGCAAGCCGAGGTGTTGCATCAGGAGGGTCATGCGCGGGCGGTGCATTGTATTAGGTATACTGGAGAAATAATGTCATCGTAGCTTCGTTAATGGAGTAGACGTTTCCAGGACTACTAGATAAAAGATCAATGTAGGCCGCAATTACCCTTAAAAGTAATTTACATTATTCGGAAGCATAAAGTTGTGACAGCTACATGATGCCGAGAATAAGATTTTTGAAGACGATTGTGGCCTAGATTGATCTTTTATCTAGCGCTTTTGGCTATTTAAAGAGCTCATCTTTGCATTATCGAGAAATGAAAAGGCGCATCTCGCATCCTTTATATCCTAGAAAATAAGTCTATCCCTTTAACCCTTAGCACTCGAACGGTGACACTGAGGCGCCACTAGAAATTGCTGTATCAGTATTAAAAATATTGTTTAATATGTCTTTTATGTATTTTAAACATTATTTGATATGTCCGTATTTTAATACTAAACATTTAGGTATTGTACAAGGTATTATACCAATTCCATATCCATAAAATTTGATAAATCATAGGGGATGGAAATATTATAGTTGGGAAGAAATGTTTAATTTTCGAGTTAAAATAGCTCCGAGTGCAAAGGGCTAATATTTCTTTGTTTCGTTACAGTTTCCAGTGCGATGGTAGCGTGAGCGCCACAGGTGGTCATGATTCTTTCGGCAGGGTATGGGATCTTCGGACGGGAAGGTGTATTATGTTTATGGAAGGTCACTTGAAGTCGATTTTCGGCATCGATTTCTCATCTAACGGGTTTCACATAGCCACCGCGAGCGAGGACAACACGTGCAAGATATGGGACCTACGAAAGAGATCTTGTATATATACGATACCCGCTCACACGAATTTATTGTCCGACGTGAAGTACCAGAGGGTGGAGGGACAGTACCTGGTTACAGCGTCGTACGATAGCACGGCGAAAATCTGGTCGAATAAAACCTGGCAACCGTTGAAAACTTTGCCCGGTCACGACGGTAAAGTTATGTCTGTCGATATCTCGCCAGACCATAAATTCATCGGCACTAGCTCGTACGACAGGACATTTAAATTATGGGCACCCGAGAATATGTAAAATTACTTTATCGAATAAAATGTAATTATATCGAAACCATCTCGAGATTATTGTGTAAGGAGAAACACAATTTTATACTGTAAGAAAAAATGAATAAAGAGACACTCTTTATTGTCAGACACTTTTCACGTGAAATTCGCATAGAGATTTATTACAATTATTTTATACAGGGTGGGGCGTTTTAAATAGGTCACCTGAATAACTCGCTCGCTTTTGAAGATAAAAGTATAACGCCCCACCCTGTGTATTATAAATATGTTTGATAATCCAATTTTTGAAATAGGTGACACTAGGGAAGGGGAGACAGTAAACATTGGTGAAACTTGATGGAAATGAACTTGATACAACTAATAAGATAGATATCTGTCAACGGTGTTATATTTGAAATCTTTTCGGTGGTAGAAATCATCTTTACAACAGTTAAATATATGGCACAACGGTTTTACCTTAGGTTTCCAGTAATCTTTGGTCTTTCTCGGAATGGTAACGAAAACATCTATAATCTCCTATTACATTGAATACGGCAGTAACGGTTATCATTAAATATACTTACCCTAGAAGAAAATATATCTTTGCTATACAACTATTTAAAAAAATAATTTACATTCTGCAATTGATTTCAGTTTAATCCGAGATGGAGCGTAAATCATGTCGTTTGACGTTACTTATCCACGATAGACTTTTGCTGTATCGACTTCGGGACCAAGAGATTTCCTTTATTCCCTGTGAAGGTCTACTTTATCAGATTTTTAACGACGCGCGAACATTTCGCGACGAATGATCGAAGGGTGTTTATTAATTCACAGATTCTTCTCGACGGTGATCTTCGGTAACATATCCTCCGTGTCGCGGCGGTAAACGGTCCAACTTGTTCGAAACTGTTCAGCTCCGCTGGTTCAATTCATGCCGACTCGTTCAACGGCAGGGATTGATGTAGCCAAACTTTGCCACCACCCTCGGCAAAATCAGCAGCTGCGTGACCGTCGCCGTGCAACACCCACTTGGTGGTCAGCAAACCGTCGACACCCACTGGCCCACGTGCATGGATCCTCGCAGTGGAAATTCCAACCTTTTCCAACAGAAAACCATCTCATTAACTGGCCGACATTTCATGAACCAGATACGCAATCGCGGTAAAAGCGTAAAACTGCACCACTCCTTGAAAACAGAATCTTCTAAACATCTAGATGCGTTGCAAACGCGTTGCTAGCACTAAACAGTTTTAAAGCGGTCTTTAAGTTGCCACACACATTACAATTAGAGATCCCTATTTCACGCGTATCGACGTATCTGCATTTGAGTCCGCATCAATTTTTAGGATAGAGTTATTAATTTTCGAAAGCAAAATATGAGTATACATATAAAATAGATGAAAAAATTAATTTGAAAACCACTGAATTAGAAAAATGTAATCAACCAACCGTCTAGTTTATTATAGAAGAATCTGATATTAAATGTTTTAATGTGCTGAGAATAAACGAAAAATATATTTTCTTGCCAGCTCTGCAATTCTCAGATGATTAACTTTCCGCGTCTTTTGTTTGCAATTGCGTGCTTCGAATTGTAATGGATTCCGAAATGTCTGGTTAAATCGTTCGCGAGCTCGAATGTTCGACCAGCGAACGTGTCAACGCGTGAACGATATAAATCAGCGGGAAAGGATTGATCGGCGGAATCCCGGCGCGCAATCTTCCCGGTTTGTTTCGGTTTTATTTCGAATTTGGTTAGTTCTATCGTTAAGCGCGTGATGTAGTTTAAGGGTTGATTGGACGGGGAATACAGAGGGGTAGGGGACAATTCAGTGGTTCGGCCGCGAACATTTCGTTAATGCGATTGCGAATCACGCGGTCGTTCGATCGTGTTCGATTTTAATGACTCACCTCGGCGCCAAGACCGAATCTGTATCCGTCAGAGAACCGTGTACTGGCATTGTGGAACACGCATGCACTGTCAACCTCCCTTTGGAAGTGGGTGGCTCTTTTGTTGTCCTCGGTGACGATGACATCGGTGTGCCCGCTGCCGTATTTGTAAATATGATTTATCGCGTCATCAAGATCCGACACGACCTCGATCGTGCATTCGAGGGTGCCGTACTCGGTCCTCATGCTCTTCGCGGCTGGTGGCCCGAATGTCAACAGATCTCTCAATTTCGGACCGGAATTGATTTTCACCTGCAATTCGATCGAGATGTTAACCCTTTCCACTTCGAATTACTTTCCAATTCCACTGCCAACAACTCATCCTTTTATAATATTTTAAGTGTTTTATCTGAAATTTTTATTTGTCGGTTTCAACGCTGCTACCACATATTTTTAAAACACAAATATAATATATATAATAAACATACAGTTTATTAAGAGGTGGGTTCCGAACCACCTTGGGCACCACAGTATTAGATGGTTACTTGGAGATTCTCAGGGAGCACTGAGCAAAGAACAGGAGGAATGTGAAAAACGGATCACATGCATTCCATCTTCGGCACTCTAATGGGCCAAAAAGGGACCAAGATTGGTCCCTAATCACAGGTTGTTTTTAGTGGGTATGGGCAGGGAGTTAGTCCCATATTCGCCACATGTCATCTCAGGCGGAGCCGAGTCTCACGCTCTTCCCCTAAACTGGCATTTCTAAGGAACTAGAGAGTGGAAGGGGAGCGTAGTGCGTAAATGCATTTTTTCCTCTGGTCTTAAAAAAGGAGCTAGATCGCGACTTTACTGTATTTTACTGTGCTTTGTGACAACACAACAACGACTACATCCAAAACATGGTAGAGTTTCATTTTGATTAAACTAAAATGACTAACGACAGGTCGAGGGGAATCGACTAGGGAATGGAACGACCCTAATGGGCGTCTTGGGGTATCGTCAGCCATTACGATCCATCAAAACAGTCAACTTACTCCTTCCTTTTGCAGCATGTTACAGACATCGGTGAAGAAGGTGCCGTTCATGTGACTCTGGTGGATGAGGAGCGTCTCCATGGCGTTGCAGGCAGCGGGGTAGTCGCATTTAGCGTCTTTAATGATCCTCAACGCTTTGGCCAGGTCCGCTTCCTTGTCGACGTACACGTGACAGATACCTTCCGCGTGGCCAAGCACCGGGATATGCTTCGATTGCTCTTGGATAGTGCGCACCAGCTCGGAACTACCTCGCGGGATGATCAGGTCGATGTGTTTCTCCATCGACAGGAGATCCCCGACATCTTCCCTGGTCGAAACCAGAGATATCGCACCAGAGGCGCCCACGGTGTTCAACGCTTCCTTTACGAGGTCTATCAAATACCTGTTAGGAAGTATTGTATCAATTCTCCGCAGACGACAAGCTTTTAAAATACTAAAAGTATTTCTCCCGGGGAATCTAGATCAGGGCTGACGAACTTCTTCTCCGCTGGGAGCCACAACATCCCCACTATCTCAAACCGTTTTCCTGCTATAAATTTTTATTTCGGAAAGAAGAGATAATACTCGAAATGCGAGTAACCTCGAGAAGTCCGGAGTTTAAACGTCGACCCCAGCGCTTTCGAGATTCTGGCAAGCTACGATCCTACGACAGAGCCCTTCGAAGGTTAAACGATGGCTTGTTATCATCCCTTCACCCCACTAAAAATGCTAGGTCATTACAAAAGCCCTGTCGTTTTATAGAAGAACTTTGAAGTGACACATAGGAAGAACACTGGAAGCTGCCAAGTAATTAGTAGATGGTGGATCTTTATGCAAATTCTCGTTTCTATGCTTGATTTTATGGAACGTAAAATAATGGAGGAATACCTTGCATTGGCCGAAAGCTGAAAGAGGGATTATGCAGTTCGAATAAAGCCGGTAGTTTTTAACACTCGGAAGGCGGATGCTACACGTAACGATCTTATTGTACCAATTGCGGAACTTTCGATCGAAATCCGTCATGAGCTGAGTAGCTATCCAAATTTTAAAAACAAAGGCTGCCAGGGAACAACAGATCTTTCGGAAGTGGATGACGGTAACGCTGACATACTTGTTGCTGTGTGCAGCTTCCTTGCCACCCTTGAGGAGGAGGCCGTTGGCGCTGGACATTGCTAACGCCGCCACCTGAGGCAGACTGTCGGGTCTTGACTCGAAGATGACGAGCAGCACGCCGATCGGCACCGTGATTTGCTTCAGTTCCAGATCCTGTGCCAGCCTGGTCCTGCGGATCACGCGGCCCACGTTCGTCAAGGAATCGTCCGCGATTTGTCGCAGCCCGGCGCTCAGGGACTTCAGCTTCGCAGGCGTCAACGACAATCGGGAGAGCAGAGGTTTAGCCAGGCCTGTTTTCTTCGCCTCCTCCAGATCCTTTGCGTTCGCTTCCAGGATTCCCGCTTGACGAGATTCGAGCAGATCAGCTAAGGCGTTGATGCAGGCTGCTCGCTCTTCCGGGCGCAGTGCTTGAAGAGCTCTGCTACCCACGCGCGCTGCAAGTTGCAAATATCGTGAGAAAATTTGATCGAATCGATACTTTCTATTTCATGGGTTATATTGTCGCGGATAATTGTACAACGGCCAAGATACACCGTCCGTAAGCCGTTTCATTTAAACCTTCGATAATCGATGACCTATATCGCTATGGTCGGCAGAACAAAATGACGCGGTGACCGAACCCCTCGTCGAAAAAACCGTCGCGTACGCCGCCACAAGCGAACCTCTTTTTCCCTTGTTTTCTGACGCTTTCTTTCTTCAGCGGACTCTATCGATACAGTATCGCAAATAAAAGGAGACCGTCCCTCTACGATTACGGGCGGGCCGTCGATCGATCGAGCTTCGATTACCTTGGTATCCGTTGCGGGACGGTACCCAATCGTTTCATGATTCACAAAGAATCAGGCTCTCTACGAATGAAGTAAAGGTACCAGCGACCGGATATTTAGCGACGACTTGGAAGTTTTTTTTATTGATTTGGTGGCATTTTTTGTAACTCATTTTGCACTATATTTGGGATAAACGATCGACTATCGACCTTTTTTCTGTATCGTCAAATTTTGTCTGGACGATTTTGTTTGAAAGTAAAAGAAATATTAACGAAGCTTTAATCCGAAGTTTTAGTTCTAATTACTGGGCACAAGAAATTTGTAACAACAAATTAATTAATTCATTAATTATGCTGTGGTGTTCGACAGTTTCTTAGCATTTTCTATAATGTTGTCTCGGGAATAAGGTTTTCAACTAATGTTTTCTATCTCTTAAACTAAAACTATCGTAATAAGTTTGATTTCTATACGAAGGGAAAAATACATTTTATTTAAAAATCTAATACCAGGTGCTTCATGTTATTTTCATTAATTTCGTACGTAGCTGGTACTTTCATTCTGTTTCTTTCGACCGACGGATTTCAGTGAAGAAATAAATACATTGAAATAAGTAGTAGACTTACCATTTTCAGCAACGACCTCGACGGGCGTGGTGGAGCCAGTGGTCTCGGTGAAGAACGTGCCGATCTTCCGGCCGGATAGGATGTTCTTCACAGCCTTCTCTTGCATCCCGTTGCAGATTACAACGGAGACGCCTCGGTCGAGTGCCCAGAGGGCTGCGTTCACCTTGGAGTCCATGCCTCCGGTGCCGACCTTCGACTTCTGTCCGAATTTGATGGTGCCCCTCAGATCGGAGCTGAAGGTGTGCAGCATCTTCGCGCCGTCTTGCCATGGCGGTAGGTTGTAGATCCCGTTGACGTCGCTCATTAGGATCAGAAGATCAGCCTGCACTTCCGCGGCCAACATGGCCGCTAACGAGTCGTTGTCCTTGATGGAAATGCCTCTTCTTCCGCCTCCACCGGCGACCTCCTCGTCCACATGCGGCGGCGGGGACACCGCGTCGTTCGTGTTAATTATCGGCACGATGTTCAAGCTGATCAGCTCGCTGAGCGTGCTGAACAGATTCTTACGCGTCTCCTCGTTGTAGAAGTCCGGCTTGGTCACCAACACCTGGGCCAGTTTCACGCCGTACTGCGCGAACATTGCGTCGTACAGGGACATAAGGCCCGACTGACCCACCGCTGCTGCTGCTCTAGGTTCCAACAGAGTGCCTGCGTGAACACGAGATCGGAATTACCGGACCACCTTCCTCTACTGAACCTAAAGGCGATGTCGGGTCAGTAGATCATGTGGTGCGTCGATATTGTTAGGCGAATGGTGCCTGGCTTTGATAACTATTTACTTTGAGGGCCTCCTCACCGATTTTGATAACTTTGAAATATGTTCTCAAGGTCATCATTCTGAACAATTTTTTCCTATACATGTTATCGCCGCCATGTGTATTGCAACTGACGAAGAAAATTTTTATTTTGCACGAAGGTCCGTATTTTAGTAATCACCTGAATAGCTTCTTTATTTACGAGGTCATAAAAAATGTTTGTATGCAATATATAAATGGCATCACAGGGTGTGTGTGTGTGTGAATGCATTGCTAATATAATTTTCTTCTCGAGGTTGTTAAACCCGTAGTTTTCAAGGTGATCGATATTTGTTTTCTTGTAAATGTATTTTTTCCTCGCATATTCAGTAAGTTTTGCCGAGAAAAAGCTGGCTCGCGGACCGCTGTACGGTAACAAGTTCACAGTGGACCGTAAATCTCGGTAATTTTCACGGTGTCCGATAATTGTCGACGGGCAGTTCGAAAGAATTAAAAGCCGGCCGATCGATGAGGAAGAATGAATGACTTGGATAGGAGTGATAGCGGTGGTTCCGTCGCGTCGACGCGCCCTGGAAATGGCTCGACGTCGGTGGTACGTCGCTGTAAATGGTTTCCGGGGAACGATAAGAAACAGGACCGCAGACTGCAGTACTTTCCGGAAGATGTCTGTCGATCGTGTTCGACCGAAACGAGAATTACCGCGGATGTTTTCCCGGGCAAATAGAATCTCGAAGGAATTGCCGTCTAAAAGAATTGGGCGGCTCGCGGTTGTTGGTTTAACCTACATGGAGCTAGGATGTTGGCCGGACATTGTCAAGCTGCCGCGGAAGCCCCGTGGATAACCGGAAGCACCTTGGGGACGGACGCCTACCCGCTCGTGAACGTGTTCTCGATCGTTCGAACGGGACCCGCTTAAATTTACGATCGCCTGTATCGATCGATCGAATTTTACACGTGGCTGCGACAGCCACCGGCTCGCTGATAAAAACGAAAGGAAACACCGTTCCCTGTTAATACACGGGAATAATAATAAAACGGGAACGACGTCGTTCGCGCACGCTACAAAATGACCGTTTCTCGAGGGAAGAGTATGATTGTGTCCGCGGAATGACCCGTACGTAAAATTGACCGCGTTTCAAATTTTTTTTCTACACTTGCATTTTACACGACTCCTAGCGGCCAACGATCCGCACCAACCGCGGGCCAACCGCTCCGCACTCGAATCGTGACCAAAGTTACTTTATCCTTTCGCGGCCCTCCGTTTAGCGATGTTGAACATTGGGTTTCATCCCGTCAAGCTTTTACATCGAATGCGACTCCATATTAAATTTTTATAACAAAGCTAGTCCATTTCATACGTTTGTATAGATAGTTTCATTGTACATATACCACTACTGGTTTTGCACTCGAAATTCACCCTCTTGCGAATCAATTTTAACCTTTCACAAAGAAAGTATTTTTAAGTGAATCAACTGTTAAAAAATTCGAAATTTTATTTTACTACAAAGACGTACATCAAATACTTATTTAAAAATAATTACTGAAATTGGTTTGCAGAAGGTTGAATTTGACTTGCGAAAGGGTGAATTTATAAAAGATAAACCAGAAAGGATCAGTTGTCGAAGAAAATTTTCTGTACCTGCTCGAGACTAGATAGAGTTCCTTATTCCGTCAACTATAAATCACTGACAGACTAATTTAAACACGTTCCACTTTGAACGGTTGCGTGGCCAACTAAAATGGTGCAACAATTTCAACCCATCGCTTTCCAAGTGATTCGAACTCGAGTAATCACATCGAAATCATATCAAGAAGAAAATGTGTAATTCACCGTATTTAATTTATGTTGAAGGTACATGCGAGGGAATGGTCGGCGGACGTACGAGGGCGAATAATCGCGGTAACTTTCTGGAATTGCTTCGTAAGTGAAATCGACCATTTGCTGTGTAATTTAAATAGAATCTGCTGAATAAGTATGGCCATATGATGTCTCTTAACATAATCGTCTCGTTAGTCCAATCGACTGACCACTGGCAAACGATTAGATTTTTTCTTTTCTCGTCAACCTCCTGAATAATTTAAATCCTATTTGCTACGTTGCTAGCAAATATTTAATTTCATTGAATAAAAATGTATTTATATTGGAGTGATTTGAAGTTCCACGTAACCAGCTATACATATAGAAAATGATGATAATTCACTGATAGTGAATCTTCGTTCCTTATTCTGTTCATTTAACCCTCATACGCTCCTCAAAAATAGTTGCATAAAAGATCCTGATACTTTCCCATCCATTTTTGCTTCACACTTTAAACTAATAAACATTGCTTCATTTATCACGTCATATCTTAAAGAAATATGTCTCATGATATAGACAAAGAGGAATCATCATTTTATAGTATGTAAAAATAGTAAATGGGTGAATTTTCACCCTGAGGAACGTATGAGGTACGATTCAATTACTTGCGGTACAAAAAATATTTCAACTAAGAAATACAAATATTTGCGAATACTATTTCTCACAACTGTTACATATGTTCCATTTGAAACTGATACTAAATTACTGTTTCGAGTGAAACATATGTGACAAAGTTGTGAGAAATACTATATGCAAATATTTGTTATTTGTCAGTTGAAATATTTTTAACTCAGGTGTAGTGTACACGTTGGACCCGAAATATTAGAGAAACAGGTGCACTTATTTCGTAGAAACAAGAGATCGAGGGTATTCGAGTGATGTGGACACGTTGGAGGTTGACGTGCGAGGGTGAATAATCGCGGGAACTTTCTGAAATCGCTCCGTATATCGATTTGACGCGGGACAATTAAAATATGATGGGTGGGGTTGAAGGCGGCGGTAGGGTGGGATGCTCGGTGAAATAAATTCTTGGTGTTTCGCGCGGTCGTTCGTCGGCCTCGCGACACGTAATTATGATTAATTAATGGAGCACCGAGGCCCCAGGATGAATCTGCGGAAATAATGAAAGGGTACGGCGGGGCCGGAAAATGGTAAACTCGAGTAGCGCTCGCGCCATCCTCGAAACTCATTAGCGTGTGAGGTGTATAAAGAAGCGAAGATCGCGCGGCCGTTCTCGCTCGCTCGTTCGCCCGTTCGTAAGCGAGGCTGGGCGAGGCAGGCCGAGGCAAGGGTGAAGCACAACCGTCCGGGGATCATGTACTCCAATTTGCAGTTAGCTGATAATATACCAAAAATGAAATTCACGGTGAAATGCTGAAACTCTAGGATTACTGTCGGCTATCTGGCTCGCGCCATTCACCGGCCGTGAAATAAGAGGAGTCCCACCACGTAACAGCTTGTAATCCGCGAACAACACCCTCCCGGAAGTATTTCCGCTGCGAGCGGGCCACTGTCGAGAACCGCAAATCTTCGATCGTTAGCGACAGAAAAGAAAACAGCCCGTGGGAAGAGGAGCGAACCTCGCGGAATGTCGGCTTGTTGCTTTTCACAGCGGGTCGACATGGTTTCGCGGTTTCATTCGGCTGCTAATCGGTCTTCTAACCTTCGCGTGGACGTTCAAATTTAGCTTCGAACGCGCGACAACTCGCTCGATTCGTTTAACCCTTAGTACTTAAAGAGAAAGAGAGAGCGAAAAGGCAGCGCAAGTGAAACACTGCATGTATACTGTACACCGTCGATTTAACCAGACTCGGACGCTTGGTACTCCGAGGGTCGATGACGTATAGAATCGCCTGGAGCAGGTCCGGACAGGCCCCGCGCTGGCCGGTTGGGTGGGGGAAGCTGAGTCATCGCGTCGGAAGGGAGGAAGTGTCACCGCGAAAAATGGCTGTACCCTTATTCAAAATACTATTTCCATTAAACATATACATATCGAGTGCAAAGGGGTAACCTACAATATCGAGTCGGACTCGTGACAGAGATTGCGAGCAGGATCTGGCAACTATGTATATGTTGTTCGTTTCTGAAATCGAAATGTCTACACAGTGAGAATACTAGAAGGTAATTATTTCGAAAGGGTCACTGTACTCCGATTTTGATGAAATATTTTATAGATTTCAACATTTCGAACAATTTTTTCCTTCTCCAATAGAAGAGTGTCTCGCCTTTAGTTTTCGAGATATTCAAGGAAAGGAAAAAGTTGTTCAAAATGCGTTGCTGCATGAGATATTTAAATTTCATTGAAATCGGAGTATAGTGACTCTTCCGATATAATTATCTAGTAGAATTTCAGATTACGATGCGGATAGGAGAGGAGCTAATATAAAAGCTCCGCGTGCAGGGTGTTTACCGAGCGATCGAGCTTTTCTGTCCGTTCAAGAATGACGCGAGGTTTTATCAGTTGCGCCTGAAAAATACCGAAGACCTTGGAGGCTCTCGGCAAGAAGAATAAATACGACTTTCGAAAGACAATCCTCGCGGCCTTGAGGACAACGGGGGATACACGGAGAGCGATATACACATGTAGAGAGAGGAAAGGAGGGAGGGAGATAGCGCGGTTTGAGACGGATTGTTCGGCATCGCGGTTGTTATTGATTCGAGTATGAATACCTGCGTGTTCCCTGGTATGATCCGCGGGGCTCAGGGTTTCCCTCATCGACAAGGACATCAGGAGCTCCTGCGTGAGTTTCTGTTTGCCAAACGCGACCGCCCCGCTGGTTACCATAATGCACTCCCGACCTTCGTTTTGGCATTCGGCGACCTGCTCGACAATGGAGGCCAACCGGCCCAACGCTAATCCGTGTTCATCCTCCCTTGTGATAACAGCGCTGCCCAATTTCACTACCAAACGACGCGCGTACTTCAGCTGGCTCCTCTCAAAGAAAGTTGCCGCTCTTCTAGGTCGTTCCGTCGTCTGCAGCTCCCTTCGCAGCTCCGCGCGGTTTCCCTAAACATAATAGATATCGCTATTAAATATAATTGATGATAAGGTAGATATTGACAAAAGCAGACCCGTTGCCCTTGAAATATGTTGTCACATTCTCAACAATTTTTTCCTATACCCGTCGCCCGGTCTTAGTTTCTAAAATATTTACAAATGAACTTTAAAGAGATCGAGGTTACGAGTACTGTTCATGCTGGATGTTTTAATGCAGCACAGTAAAAAATAAAATATTAATATATTGAGACAATTGTTTAACGGACACATTGTGCTAATTATTGTTATAAAGGATATTGTTTGCTTGTTCTTAATTGATACGAGAAACTATCTAACATTATTTTTCATATTTTCCTAGAGAATGGTCAGCTACCAATCCGAGATAATTACTGGTGGGTTTACCTTATTAACCCACGAATAACGGACGATTTTTATAGCTATACAGGGTGTCCCAAAATTCGTGTACTTCCCGGAAATGGGAGGTTCCTTGGGTCATTTGAAGCGACATTTTCCTTTACAAAAATGACGCCAGCGGCTTTGTTTAGGAGTTATTAACAAAAAACACGGACCAATCAGAGCGCGGCTAGAGCAAACGGAGTCCGACTCAGCGACAGGTCCCGCTTAGCATGGCGGCGCCATTGGCCGAGTCAGAATCAATCGGCTGTAGCCGCGCTCTGATTGGTCCGTGTTTTTTG
>CM052336.1:18790309-18823401 GCA_028455595.1 Lasioglossum vierecki
TATAACTGGCAATATGCTTATGACCGTGCATAGCTCTAATTAATAATTTTCTGAAATTTACTTTTGACGATGTGCTCAATGAAACAGCTGTTCAGTGAGATTAATTGTCACAAATTGAGTACTTAAATGACAATATGGATGTTCCCGGTTGAAATGTACTCAGGTATAGTGTACTGAGAGTTGACAAGTCACGCAAACGTGATAATAAGTTTGACTAGATCGAAAGTAACACATCGATGCTATTCAATTCTCTGAACGTTTACTCTGTATCAAATTGCAGCTACTAATTCTTGTCGTAAATGCACAAAATCCACAGTCTAATAATATTACTCCGTTCGTTCAACAGATTCATCGCTGATAGCTCCAGCGATGCGAAATTCTCTTTGTCGATTAATCCCTCGTTACACGTCAACTTAAGCGGTTGCGGTACAATTCGAACAGAATTTATTCAATGAATGAGTCCGCGCGATTTCTCTTGTTACAATTAATATGTCATAGAATGACTTGATTAATCTTGATATAATCTCCCGTTTCTGGTTCGACCAGTTCCATCGCTCGCAGTGTAATTCGAACATGATAGACAGGGCCGCCGCATGCAGTTGTGCAGGTTGTGCGCTGCACACGGGTGCTTCATCGAAGGGGCGTCGCAACATGAACGGGCAAGGATGCCCGGTCATGACTACCGTAAACAGATATTTTTGCCAAAGAAAGAAAAAAGCTCATTCAAATCATTTTCATGTTTGAAGAGGGCGCACTTTTCTTTTGCACACGGGCGACTCGTACCCACGCGGCGGCCCTGATGATAAATTCCGGAACACTGAAATTTCCGAGTAAATTTTTAGTAATTAATTATGCAGTCCGTATGTGTACGGTAATAATGAAAGTCGGTTCGACCGGATGATAAGAATTTCGAAATACAGAATTGAACGAATATTCGCAGAAAATAATTTAGGAAAAAAACGACATTTGTAAGAATATCAAATTCATTCGATTTTGATATTCTTAAAAATAGCGATATTTTCAAGCTGAGGTTCGACGCGCAACCTGAAGGCAACTGCATAAAAGAGACTAGGATAACAATTCATCTATTTTTATTCATTTATAGCGTCACATATTAAAGACATACATCTCATGACGTAGAAATAAAAGGATGAAGAATTTTATAACATGCGAAAATATTGAATGGGTGAATTCTCACCCCGAGGAACATATGAGGGTTAAGATTTTGGTTCTATCGTTACGGAATCGAACCACACCTATAAAAATATTTTGATATTAAACTTTTTAAAATTTATTCTAAAAAAGCTAGTTTTCCTGTGTAGGGCTTTTTTCATTTTGAACATAGATCTTTTATGTACGCCGGGTGGGGTAGCTATTAAAATTGAAGACCGGTGTCTCTCCATTTGTAGATGAAAAACCTTGAACAAGTTTCTGCATCTTCAGCGGTGTTCAAAGCTCGCGGGATAATTGGACTGCGATAAGCGTCGCCGTTTTCCATTATCCTTCAAATCCGGACAGTATCCGAACAGCCCTAATGTCCTCGCGGGAGGAAAGAGAGAAGAAGATCTCGCCGATCCGAGGACAATTAGACGCGCGGGATGTTTATTAGACCGAGTTCACGAACGATCTCCCCGTTATCTCCTCCGTGCAACACTCGAACCCGGGAAAAAAATTCCCGTGGTCCAATTTGTACTCGATTGCCACTCGACACACTTCGGAACAGCCACGTGTGGCAGGGACTCCTGCGTGCAAGCGATCGGTTACATAAAACCGTAGATAAGTTCGCGGCGGTCACTATCAGCTGGAATGGCGCGAGGAGGCAGATTAATTCGCGCGTCAAAGACGCAGTTGCGGGAAAAGGGGAACTGTCGGAAAAATCAAGGGTACGTAATTGCGCTCGACGAATTGCTATCTCCCCGTTGACGGATTCTCGCTGCCAATTTCTCTCGTGTTCCTAAAATAGCAGAGCACTCGGCGATCAATCTCTCGTTTGTTGTATATGCACAGCTTCGACGCAACGTTCTCATCTGTCGTCTGCGTAAAAGAAAACACAATACACTTTTCTCTTGATTATTTTAACGAAAACAATAATCCAGATAGCACAAAGACGTTTTAAATGACGCCTCGAATCCCGAGCGTCTTGTGTTACAAAACGGTATGGTACGAAATGTACCGGATATATAAAAAAATTAATATTATTTGAGGTTAATATTGAATTTTCATGTAAAATTATATATTGATTTTTATAAAAAATTTAATAATATATATATATCTTTCTGTCACATATTTATCTAAATATAAAACTTGCGAGATTGAATTTATTTCGATTTTTTAAACTTTTTATAGTAATACGTGCTCGAATAAAGAATTTTTACTCGCTGAAAATTAGGCTGAGATAGACTGAAATTAGGCAATAGGGAGAGTGGAAAGAAGGGGAGATTAGTAAATGGTTTTGAAACCCTGAAAGGACCAAATATTCATATACATATACGTTGAATAATTTCTAATGGAAGCATCTTTATAATTTCAATAATTCAAAAATAATCAATGTGAAGACAGTCATTTGACCGGTCGAGGTACGATTAGTGTGAAGATGTCTTTAAAACGTCTGTTTGTCGCATAAAGGTGCGATCTCCTTTGACTCACGTGTTTCAGTTTCGACGATGCTCTTTCGCTTTTCTTCGCAAGTGAAGATACGACGAATGGAGTATGGATCACAAAACGTAGCTCTTAAAGACGTCTTTTTAGGACGTAAGACTTTTAGACCTAAAGTGGACGTAAAAAGACGCCTTTACACGTTGGTTGCCGACATTTATTTCAGCGATAGTCTTCTTCGTGGCTACAACGTTCCATTAAACGCATCCTACCCTGTTTTAAAATATGACAATAGCGACATGCACGAAATTAATTCGATATTCTTTACGCGACTGGGTTTGCAACTTTCCACTGGTCTCAATCGACGGAACCAAGCGAAGGTGCGAATTTCGTACGACAACATCGAATTCCTAATCCGTTTACGCTCGATACTCAAAAGAGAACGTTCACGAGGAACGACGTACTTTTGGAATTCAAGCAATTTATGAAGTTCCGTGTCGTCTGAACGAGTTGATACATAGGAGGTTTGAAAATGTCGACTCCGCGAACTACGAAGCTGTTTCACCGAATGGACGGAGATTGTTGGAACAAGAATTCCCGTAAGTACCATTTTGTTTCTGCGACGATTGAAAAGTTTCCACCGTTCCATGGAACCCATTTACGAATGCTCCCCGAATCGCGAGAAGTTTAAAAGGCTGAAAGAATTGGTGAAATTAAATGAAGTGTGATGGGAGTCATTCTCCATTTTGATATACCCAGTCGCGGGGCACAGTTCGTACCACTGATACTCCATTATCTCATGTCAGGTGGATACCATTGAGAACAAGTTGAGAAAAGTTTGAGATTTGTGTCTTTCCGATCGGAAGAGAAGCGGATAGATATAGAAAACTGTGTTCCGCGACTCTAGATTATCATCTATTCCTCGAACGAACGAGTTTTTCTCGTTGCACTTTTCTTACCGACTGAAAAACAAACGACTACGTTGTTGAGCGTTGTAACTTCACGTTAAAACGTCTGCCATTCTCTCCCGAATCAATACTTTAGGAAAGTTCAAGAACTGAATCGTGCAGCACGTTGCACAAATTTTTAATCAACAACAGTGCTCATCGGACAGCGGATTTTATGCATTTATGGGAAAATCGAGGAGGACATTTTTATCGCGTAATGTCTGTCCTTTAATAATTAAAAAAATCGTCTGCGTCGAATATAAGGGTTCGGTAAACGCCTCGTTAGCCAGAGTAAAATTTATTACGTACAACACTTGTGAATGTGAATCACGTTATTTGGCATTGCCCAAAATATGAAGACGAACGTGATACACTACTTTCAGCTCTGTTCCGAGACAAGTACTGTCTTCCAACCTGTATAAGATGCTTCCTATGTGCTCCAGATATTAAAGTACTGTCAATCATTTTCGATTTTATTAAGCGTTGTGCACTAAAAATTTAATTTCATTGAATAAATTTTTTTTTTTAATAAAAAATTACTGTTAAGTTAAGCTAACAAGGAGAATGCAAGGACGTTGTCACACCGATTTAGTTGAGACTCTGTACACTTATAGATCTCGATCTCTTATTTACGAATATATACCATTATAGACGCTAACACTCAATGGTTTTTGAGATATTCATAAAGAAAGTTCTTACATTACTGCTTAAATCTGCTATTGTAGAGGAGGTATACATCGAATATTTATTTTAGAGGTATATAACGAATTAATTTCGGCTAATTTATTTATAATTTATTAATACGTTTATTCTTTAACTTGTATATAAATAAATGTGCAATATCTTACGAACAAGTTAATGTTACACAGCGAATTTATTTATAATTTATTAATCCTTTTGTTCTTCAACTTGTAATAAATGTGCAATCTCATATAGACAAGTCAATATTACACAGCGAATAAATAATATAAATAAATATGAAAAAAAAAATTTTCACCAAACGAGGATCGAACCCTAGCCCACCGGGTGGAAGTCTCGTTGTATACCACTTAAGAACTTTGTTTATGAATATCTCAAAAACTATTGAGTGTTAGCGTCCATAATGGTATATATTCGTAAATGGGAGATCGAGATCTCTAAGTATATAGAGTCTCCATTAAATCGGTGTGACAACGTGCTGGCACTCTCCTTGTAAGCTAAGAGGCGCATTAAGCCATTATGTAATACGCTAATGGAATTCATGTATTGAATATGCTATATAAACCACATCTGGTTTAAAGCATTAAATAAATAAATAAAAAAGTGATGCGATGCGCTAGAACAAAAGTATGCGCGAAAACAATTCTCGAAGATCTGCTTCCTTTTCAGCCGTTCTAATCGAGCGTGACTTCTTAAACAAACAAAGTACTAAAGATTACGACATCGTTCACAGAAGCGTTTGCAATGTTTGTTCGACGGAGGCTAGCGAAAGATATTGATCCGTTCATTAAGAATTAGCTTAATCGATGAATCGAGTCGTTTGAAGGGCAGCGCGCGTTATCAGTGACGGCTCGAAGTTATCGTCGGAGTGTCATGTGTTTGTCATCGATCTGTCAAAGCAGAGCGAGAATCGGAATTTCTCAGAGCGGTGTGGACGATAAAATAGCAGCGGTGTACAAGGACGGTCTCTATTTTCGTAATCCCGGTGGGGTTAAATGGGTTTTTCCAAGACACGGCGACAATTCCAATTCTGCATCCGTTTGACGCAGATCGGAGCGGTTTCGCAACGCGAAGGTTACCGATTGCGCGTTATAAATCACATCGCGCGGCTCTTATCTGCTGTCTAAGTCGCAGTACGCTCGAGGCCGTATCGGTTCCGAATTCTAACGCCTGCGAGCGCACGCAATCGCGATCGTTATTGCATCCATGCATGCCACCACCAGTCTGAGTTCTGTTGAATTACGTTTGAATTACTTCATGAATTATATAATTACAAAGCAATTCAATTATTTGGTAATTCGAAGTCCGGTCGCTTCGTTCAATTAAATTACAATGCAATTCGTAATTCTGGTCTCTCATTAAATCACAATGTAATTTCAGTTTATATTACTTCAACTACAATAGTATTTAAATTAGTAAAACTGTTTAACGTCTGTCAGAAAGACAAGAAGCAATTCTCGAAACTTCAGGTTTTTTTGTTATTACCTCTGGAACGATACTGTGTCAGATAAATAAAAAGACTCGATTGTCTAGCTCGATCAAAATCGTCGCTTATCTAATTGATTAATCACAGGTTTAGCGTTACATTCAAATGAAAGGTAGCAGAAAGACTCGCGTGTTTAGATTTATATAAAAATTGTCATTTAATTAATGTCTAGCGTTTCATTCGTGTGGCGACTAATAAAAAGCCTGCCCGTGGAAAAGTTTCTTCGGAAATGTGTTTAAAAAATTGATAAATGAAGGTGTAAATGATAGTAAACATGATACACTATGCAAGCTCGCGAAAAGATTCACCATCCGGGGGCTAAACGAAGAATGAATACGTTATAATTGCAACCTCGACTTTCGACTACCGACAAGCGTCATTTCATTATCGCGGATCTGCGTGTAAACATTTATTTTTATGCAGTAGTTCATAATAATTGAACTCGAAAAACATCTGTACATTTTATGAAGGGCTCCATCAAGCTAGCAACAAAATTAATCAAATTTTTAAGTGCTTACTAACGAAGCAGTATTCTGAATGAAACGGTTGTGCCACAGAGCTTCAAGTTCTGCACAGTGCGTCAAAGAAATACGATTTGAAATTATTGGTAGTATGTTAACAATAGTTTTCCTTGCGAGGGGATGATCGAACGAGACAATTTACAGGGCACAGGGTTAAACACTTTATATTATATATATAATATATATTTATTTATATATATTATACTTTATATATATATATATATATATATATATATATATATATATATAGATTTTCTTTGAGATAAATCTCTATTTAGACTCTGTGCAATTTTGATTACAATATATGTTCTGCGACAAAGAAATTTATCGAATTAGTGTCTATGTAAGCAACTACATAATGTCAATAATTGTGAAATGAAAACTATAAAATCGGTCATTTGTCCGACAGGTTCAGTGTTCAAATGATTCCGAGTCCGACAATATAACAAAACAAATCACGATAATTTTCGAGTTATCTTTATTCATTGCAATTTTGATTACAATATATGTTTTTGGATGAAGAAATTTATGGAATCAGTGTCCACGTAATCAAAGAAGACGCTTGGCTATCCCTAACAATTTAAGTGAATGCCAGTAAGAATATAGTCAAAGTTTTAAAATTTCTAAAATCCACCAAAATTTTCCATACTCTGTAATCTTCTATATAACAACTGCAAATCTATCTCCCCTCAGTATACCTATAAATGTTTCTAACTATAAAGACATAATATTGTAATCATACGATATAATCTTTGTGGTCGCTAATGAGCTTGTCGTTGATGCGACCTGCATAAATAAATAAATAATTGTTAAATAATTACACGAGTTGTAAGCAACTTCGAAATGTCGATAATTGTGAAATGAAAACTATAAAACCGGTCATTTGTCCAATAGGTGTAGTGTTGAAATGGTCAAATGTTCAAATGGCACAATACGAAGCCCGATAATTTTCGAGGTATCGTACGATTTCATCTAGCAGCGTAGATAAAGGTGTCTATTCAATCAGAAAATTGAAAGGTTCGCGATCAAGGTCACCGTCCTACCCACGCAAGTGTGTTCCGAGGGGCCGAATGTCGCGGGTGTCCCGAGGAGACGTGCTTCGCGTGATGAACGAGCGGTCGTCGATTCATCGATCACGCTTGTATGTCGGATCACTTCATATTGCCTGTCCGAAATAATTTCTTGGTCACGGCGTCGACAAATTATTCCACGCGGGAGAGGTTCATCCCAGCAGCGTGTAATGGTATGCGGGAACAACGGAATACGGGACAAACGGGCCAAGATAGCGTGCCAGCCAACGATATTTATTTCGTTCCCCGTGTACACACATGCACGCGCGGTATCAGTCGCGATAACGTCGCGTTACATTTATTGCCGCACAGCCAATTAAACCAGCGATCATCGGAAACGAGCGGCGCAATTAGAAAATTATTGTTGCCCTGAACGTTCGAGGGATGGCTCGTTCATCCCTCTCCCCCCACTCCCTTGATCTAATTCGCCCTTCGGCGTCGATTTGACAGCGACCAAAAACAATGTGTCAACTATATTACGACGCTCAATGACCAATTTGCGCAAAAGTATGAGGAGAATTTGCATTTTGGAAATAGTACGCATTGCTATTCCGAATCGGAATCGTCTGAGTTTATCGCGAGGAACGAATTGCTCGAACGCATATGATTAACATGTTTGCGATCAGCCATCATAATCGTCTAACACTGTATCAGATTGTGTGTTAATTAGACTTCGGATTTCTATACAAACCGAATAGGACGTTGTTTACCTTTTCTAAAATTTTCCTAACATCTACAGTCTACCGGTCACCTGTCCCAAAGATACGGATTGAGCTGTTCGTTCAATCGCGAACACCCCCTCCGTAAAATACGCGAAATCAACCGCAACTAATCTACAAAATAAAAGAGCCATAAAATTACTGATAATTTTATCGTAATAAATGTTTTTTGTAATCATCTTCTATCTTCTATATAAATAAAAATGAAATGCTGTTCTTCGATGAGAACGCATCACTTGAGAACGGCTGGACCGACTTGGCTAATTGTTTTTTAAATGTACGTAACAGTCCGAATAAGGTTTTAAGGAAAGAAAAGTTGAAAAAGTTGCCCGGAAAAAGTTATATTTCATTACAACATAATCGGTGAACATACATAGAAAAAAAAGCGAAAAAAGAGGCGCACACAGGTCGAATCGAGTAACTCATTCTTTTTCGAAGTCGGTTAAAGAAACGAACGTCGCGGATTTTAGTCAATATGAGCTCATCATAAATTCACAAAACGGTCACAAACTACAGAAATTATCGGCATTATAGACATATATTTATAAGAAATTTATTACAACGTTAGATATAATTATACTTGGAGTAAACAGAACAAGAAAACTTATACAAACTTAAGTATGAGGATGTACAACCATTTGGTTTTTCTTAAACATATAAGTTACAACTTTTTAGAAACATACATCTTCGTAAAAGTGTAACAATTTGGGCCTTTCGAAAAAAAGGGGTGTCGACCGCCGCGCTAGAGAATGCTGAAATAGTTTCTAGAATCGCGAAGTGTACCGACACACGTGGGCCCGCGACACGTCGCCGGTCATAGAGAGGAAGGAATCAAAGCCGCGGCGAGCAGGTCACGGGAAATCCGGAAGGAACGAGCGCCGAATGCTCGAGCTCGGAAATGGCAAGGAGACGGTCTGCGTCGCGATCCTGTGCAGCTTTCGTCCCGACGCGCTCGACGATTGTGAGAACGTGGCTGCAACTGCTGCACAAGCGTCGCCGAATCGCAGGGACAGCTTGAATATTTTACCGTTGACTCCGGTTCGTCGTTCGTGTCGCGAGATGAAAATTCCTCGCGGAAAGAACCGGGCTACCGGGTTAAATTATTCAAACGGAAGTTCGGTCGACGTTGCTCTGCGGATCACCTAACTCTCTCTAGCTTTCCTCTGTCACCGACTGGCAAACATTTAGCCGGTTAATCGCGAACAAAAGCGGAAGAGAAATAAGAATCGATCAGAACCCGGCTCGGACAGCTTCGGCTCGATCGAAGATTTTATTAATTGCGTTGGCGAGCGGCGCAGCGTCGAACGAAAAAAATGAAAGGAGAAGAAAAAAAGGGGGAAAGCGTTCCTCGAGTGGCGACAGTCGATTAAAAAAGGCAGCGCGCCGGTCGAACGCGTTAAAAATTGAATCGGGCGTCGGAGTACCCAATCGTCGGTCGCGACCCTGCGATCGATCGATCCTACGATCTTGCCTGGGGGACGGTGGCGAAGAAAGAGAGAACAGAGTGTATGTTTGTGTGTGTGTGTGTGTGTGTGAGTGAGAGAGAAGAATAGGAGAGGAAGCACGTACCGTTGGCTCGGGAATCCTTAGCCCCGAGGTGGACGAAGCCAATCTCCTTGGATAGAGTCCAAGTTTCGTGGATCTCAGTAGTAACAGCGCCGAGTACATGGTTGTTGTCTGTTGGTCTTCCTCAGCTGGCCACGCTGTTTCCCCGTGTGCAACACACAAATCACGATTTTCCTAATTGAACCGCCGTGCGATCGTTCTCTCGCTACCGCTTACTATTTCTCTCGCGAATGGAATTGCCGGTGGAGTAAGAGAGAGAGAGAGAGAGAGCAAGAGAGAGAGAGAGAGAGAGAGAGAAAGAGAGAGAAAGAGAGAAAGAGGAGAGCAGGGAGGGAGAAGTTAATTACCGATTGGAAAGAGACGTCTCTGCTCTTAGGTGGTGGGAATCTGATAAGTGGCGGGAATTGTCGGAGAACCTCGGCGAGACTCGCAGACGGAGAATCCGCGCGGATTTAAGAGGTTCGAGCAGAGGGACGCCGAGAAAATTGGTGGGAAAATGGGAGAGAGAGAGAGAGAGAGAGAGAGAGAGAGAGAGAGAGAGAGAGAAAGTGAAGGGTCTAAGTTAGGTCGAGGTAGGAACCTTGGAAGACGAGTTGATAGGACTGGATTCTACGTGGACCTCTACGCCGAGGCTGAGCGGTCGCCGTTGCGATGGTCAACGACACACTACTGCCTCGAACGCCACGGAATCAACGCAGAAAAGACGACGTTATCGTCGCAAGATTAAAAGCCGATCCTCGGGTAAACTTTCGTGGTCGAGACGGAGCTGGTGGGAGCGAAACAGATTCCTCTTCGACGTCGCGATGGACGACCTTTAGAGCTGTTACGCACCGATGGGAAATCGAAAACCGGCCGACCAACCTCGCTCGCGATAATCGATAATCTTATCCGTGAATTTTCTTCGTTTTCTACGGGACGATTGTCTTCTTCTATGAAAGAAGTCGTACGACACACGCTTAATCACCGGATACATCTCTCCTCGAGATTGCCGGGTGACCTTCGGTGATCAATCTGGATATATTTCGACCAGTTTCGATATTCTATCGTTCACACCAATACATCTGTTCGTCCAAGACCAAGAACGTTCCTTTTCTTCTATGAAACGATTGTTTTCTCTCCGATCAAGAGAATGAAAATGTTACAAACAAGTGAATTTTATATAATTTCAATAAAACCAGTCATTTGACCGTGGTAGGTCAGTGTTTGAACGGGCATGAATTCAATGCAGTGCGACATAAATGATTACAACTTCTACTATACAAAAGATCACTTTCTTTTAGCGAATGAATACTCAGAAGCTGTTGGCCGAATATCGATGGACGCTTTGCAAGAGTCTTTCCTACTTCTGAACTACGAACATCGTTCTTGCACGAAGAAGCTATACGAAATATCGAACAAAGAATTTCCTAACGTGGCAACGCAAAAATTGTGTAGACAATTCTTTATCGAAAGAGAGTGATAATACATTCTTGTAACAGGGGATGCACGCAATGTCCCTCTTTGTTCCATCTTCGCGTCCATTCTGTTCACCAGCGGTCTCCGCTACACTAACAAATCGCGTTTGACCCGCAGCTTCTCGCAAGCTCGTGGACCAAGGCGATCGTTTGACAACGCGTAACAGCGTAACAGCTGTCAACGGCAGTTCGTAGATGCTCCTCGTGATCCAAGGCCACGCAAAGTCCGCGCTGCTTGTCCTTTGTGCAAAGATTCTAGAGCGGCGTGGCGCGGCGCGGCCGGTGCAGCTCGTGTCGGCGAACTGTGACCCCGGAGCAAACAGAATCGCTATCGTCTTCTCCTCTCGTTTGACTCATGCTCTCTCGCGTGCGTCAGACTGGTTACTAGGGCCGATACGAGGTTTAACCGACGAGAACGACGATCTTCGGTATTTGACTTTGCAAACTTGAGTCGCCGACAATCGGAAATGTCGATTCTAGTTTGTTTCCTGGCCGATTGTTGGTTCGTCGGCTTTTATTTGCCAGGCTGCTTTGCTAAAACTGCGTGTCCATACGAGGGTATCTCTAGTTCGACCCCGAACAGACAAAGGAGTGTCCATTTGAGAGAAATTTCGGAAATTTTTTCGATTGGACAATAGCTGGAGGACGATCCGAGAGTTTCGATGGCACGACGTCAGGACGGCGTCCATTGTAAACAGTTTTGTTGTTCTCCGTAGTCGGCTCTAGCAGTTTCCGTTAAGCGAGATCGTTATTGTGAACAAGTTATATGTATAGAACTGTACAATGCTATCGCTTAATGAGATTTAATTGAAAGCGTGCTGGAGAATCAAGGAATATCATACAGAAATACGCACGAACTTAAGGGGGCAGAAAATGCGGGATGCGCCTTCTCATTTCTCGGTAATGCAGAGATGGAGTTTTTCAGTAGTCAAAAGCGACCAACGACCGTGGTCCCGTTGAAAGCACCGGTTCTCATTCGTTCACCGAAGTTAAACAATGTGGCACGTGGAATGGACTTGGATGGGTAACCGCCTGGTAAAAACCCGGGAAGTGACCCCGGATGCTTTTCACGTGTTGTTGGCAAAAGGTGTTTCAGGAACCACCATAATAAACAGTAGGTCCCGCAGAAAATTAGGCTAAAATTAGGCGATAGGGAGAGTGAAAAGAGAAGATAGAGATTGGTAAATGGATTTGAAACCCTGAGGGGTCAAATAATCATATCACTATCATTATCACAGTAATCAAAAGCGCGAGATAAAAGATCAATCTAGTTCTCGATCGCCTTAAAAAGTAATATTTTTACCTTTACCAGACGTAATTTGCATTGTTTCGATTTCAGCTGAGAGAAAGAGCGAAAAGGTTCTATAGCTCCTGGGCGGTGGGGTTTCAGTGGGTACAGCGGGGGCATAAGGCTATATGTATAGTTCCCCCAAATTCCATCTCAGGAGCATTTCCCCACCACCCTTAAACAAAAAGAAAAAACGGCGTGATTTTCATTATAATAATTCCGAATAATGCAAATTGCCATGCCGAACTCGTGAACGTAAAAATAGGATTCTTGAGAGCGACCGCGGCTTAGATTGCACCTTTGCAATCCTAGAAACGAGTCTTTCCTTCTTTCTATCGTTCTCCGGGCCTTCTCTTGTGCCCGAGACGATAAGAGAATTTCTTTTGGATTTTTTTGACCCAATCCTAGCTCCACGCTTGTTCTTATCTTAGCATTACCATCTTTATTTATTATTCAGGCTGGTTGACTATTCTTTTTTGCTTCTGTACCTCTTTCGTCTTATAATCCTGGAATTGAACTTGTGGATCTCTAATAACTTTCCGAAGGACATGCCATTGAACTCGTCCACCCTCTTAAAATACGATATCATCTTGAGATTTATTATGTGAACGCTTCAACGTGTAAGGGCAACGGCCTGTATCTTCAGCTGACAAGGAGAGTGCAAGGATCTTATAGATCTCGATCTCCCATTTACGAATATATACCATTATGGACGCTAACACTCAATAGTTTTTGAGATATTCATAAACAAAGTTCTTAAGTGGTATACAATGAGACTTCCACCCGGTGGACTAGGGTTCGATTCTCGTTTGGTGAAAATTTTTTTTTTTCATATTTATTTATATTATTTATTCGCTGTGTAACATTGACTTATCTATATGAGATTGCACATTTATTACAAGTTGAAGAACAAAAGGATTAATAAATTATAAATAAATTCACTATGTAACATTAACTTGTTCGTAAGATATTGCACATTTATTTATATACAAGTTAAAGAACAAATGTATTAATAAATTATAAATAAATTAGCCGAAATTAATTCGTTATATACCTTTAAAATAAATATTCGTTGTATACCTCCTCTACAATAGCAGATTTAAGCAGTAATATAAGAACTTTGTTTATAAATATCTCAAAAACTATCGAGTTTTAGCGTCTATAATGGTATATATTCGTAAATGGGAAATCGAAATTTATAAGTATACAGAGTGTCAACTAAATCGGTGTGACAACGTACTTGCATTCTCCTTGTGAGACAAATTCATTCAACTCGCACCGTGCACCGTGATCTCGTAGAATTTTTGGAAGGAACGTCGAGGTTTCGCGGTTCAAGCGGAGAGGGTTGTCGGAGTGCATGACGGGCGGTCAGAGGTTAAGTAAGATCGGGCGTAGTGTTTCTGAAATGCGAGTCACGGAAGGACGGTTGCGCGTCGGAAAGTATGAAATACGGGTCTGTCGTTGTGTTCTGCTCCGCGAGAAGGTGTACGGTTTTCCGGCGGTGCGGCGCGATGCATCCATGCCGTAATTAAAATTCGCGCGAGCACCAGGAAACACTGGCCGGATGGGAACTGTGGTGCCAGCTAAATTTCCCGGGCTTCGTAATTCAACGTGATCGCTGCTGCTGTAGCGACGACGTTCAATGAAACGGAAACGGCACCGACGACGCGACGACTCGCCTCTTTCGCGATACACCTGCCACCCATCCCCGCAACCCTCCACGGGAAACCCGGCCAGACGCGAAACGAAAGCGACACTGTTTACTTCTGCTGGCCATTGATACATTTCCCGACGTCGTCTTAAACGTAATACATTCTGATTTACAGCCGAGATGCCGGGCTCAATTTAGTCCCCGGAATTCCTCGCGCGCTACGTTTTCGCGATCTCGCCCGAGACCCGTAAATTGCAGCACCGTCGCCGCGCCTTATCCATTAAAATGTCTTTATCAACAATTTTCTATGTCTCGAAATATCGCTGATGCGATTTCTAATTAACTGGCCTGCGGACTTCCGTGCAAATTCGCGACGCCTTGGTTCCTGGATTTCGCAGAAAGAACGGTTGGTGTTGCTTTATTTTTCGGATCGAGGTTGACCATCGATTTTCATATTTTATTCGCGACAGTATAGAAGTAGAGATTTGGCGAAATGTAAAATTCTAAGCAGATTTAAAGAAAGTGGAATCATGTAAAATCTTATTTTCAATGGTAGTAGTGTTCATAGGTTCGATATAAACAAAAATCGTACTAAATCCGTGGAATTTTATATTTTAACAATTTTTGAAGATTTTTAGAAGTCATAAACGCATAGAGATCCGCAGTTTGATGATTAAAATCAACTAGAGCGATACCTTGGGGAGTATCGGAAGCTGTTTCGTCGCTGCTGCGATTGGCGAGAGACCGACGCGTCACGAGATGGTGGGGGGATGCGCGACGCTAGGGAGGCAACTCTGTTCTCAGCAGTTAATCGTCGCAACACGTATCTCGAGGGCTGACACCTGGCTATCTGCTGAGCCATTCTAAGGATTAGACTGCCATGCATCCATTGACAGTAGCCGGATCTCCGGTAATCTAGCTCGCAGCGTGCACGGGCCGATAGTCGCTTTGTTCTTCGCGAAGAATGCAGCGCGACACGACGTTTCGCCTCGAAGACAAAGCGTCGAGTAGCGTACCGTCATTTTTTCTTTCCGTTCCTATTCGTTTATCTGTGCATCCGTCTCCGTATATCTCTAACGCTTGCGACGGTGTATTTTTCCCGGGAACTCTACGTCCCGTTCGCTATCGGACGACGCGATGGAGAGCGCTTGAGAAATCTCGCCTTATCAGCGGCATTTTGTCTTCTCGCTACCTAACGTGGCATGCTGGCACACGGATAACGTTTGCTCGTCGTGATGCTGTCACCTGGAGACAGATCGGAACGACGTTGCGTGGCTCGCAACGCGTAAACAACCTGCTACTATCGAAATTGCGCAAAGGTGCAAACGGAGAGACACGTGGACGCTCCACGCTATCATTTGTCCTTAGAGCCAATGTGCTCTTACATTGTATTCTTTTCCAATAACCCTAATAGCACAAAATATTGTACACGCTTTCATATAATATTAAAAAGAGATTCAATCTTTTTTTAATATTCAAATATACATACAATATTTAGTTTATACTAAGTAACAAATACTTCTTTTTAAATATGCAGGAAATGTTGCGATTGACATTGAACCGCTTCCCCCACCCAACCGGCCATCGCGGAGCCTGTCCGGACCTGCTCCAGGCGATTCTATACGTCATCGACTCTCGGAGTACCAAGCGTCCGAGTCTGGTTAAATTGACGGTGTACAGTATACACGCAGTGTTCACTTGCGCTGCCTTTTCAGTCCCCCTTCGGAAGGCATCCCGTTCGGCGTTAAAATTATAATAGAAAGATTAGAAATGGAATATTTTTTCCTAATATACAGATAATCTTTATTCTTGTACATGTATACAATATTCAGATTCAATATTTTTCTCATATGAAAAAATTTGTCTTAAAAATATTTTTCCAATATTTGAAAAACATATCTATCTAATATTTTTGTGTTATTAGGGGAGATTCAAATATGTAAAGATGAATATTTTGTTCTGAATATGTAAGTCAATGCAATTCAATGAACCAATGAAAGCTCGAAATGAGACAATCTTTCTCCTATCTTGATCAAGAAATGACATGGCTCCTTGTCGTCCGCAGTAATACGTACAAAATGTTACCGATTTTATTTGTTAATATTTTCTTATGATTTATTAAGTATGAGGGCCATTATTCTTTTCTTTTTAATCAAGAACATATCATTCTTTTATAAAATGTTACACATATTTTTATTTCATGATAAATTAGGAATAATAATAAAATAAAGAACGATCGAAACATAATACCACAGTAATCGGTACAGTTACCCTAACTCCTGATACTTGCTCACGAAATTCTACATAGTTTCAATCATTTGTTAAATTTATTTTTGTAGAAAGAATGGTATACTGGTAGATTTATCATTCTTTCTACTATATTTCCGTAAAAAATTGTCAAAATTATACTTGTTTTTACATGCTCTAGAGTAGCTTCGCTTACTCCAATTTAAAGGATGAACCTCTCTCTAGTCAGTTCACGTTCCGACAATTGTGTCCTCCGCAAATAAAAATGTCGGCCGTAGATTTCCGGCCGACCGGTAAATAAATCGATCGATTCACGGCGTTTCTCGACGTATTTACTTAAACGCAAGGACTGCTAGGTATTCCGCGATCAGAATTTAGACCGCGTTTTCTTCCGTTTATATTCCACAGGCCGCATAGAAGTGTGTTCCTATCTCAGAACCATTTTCGGTAAGTTTCATTCCGAGTAAAAAGTTGCTCGGTTCCCCGCGCGGGCGAATTGAATTTTTTCGTTGTTTTAGCAGCTTTTGAATATAGATTTGGGTCGGTGGAAAAACCGAGACCGAATCGTTTATCGATACTCGCTGGAATATCCCGGGAAGAAGAAGTTCCGCGATCGCGTTCCATGGAATTCACAGACGGGCTAGGAAGGGAATCCTCGCGTGAAAAACCTGAGGGACCTCCACGGACCATGGAGCAGGCCATTGGAGAAAGAGGTGTTGCCGGATACTTCTTCGGGACGTGGCTCAGGAAATTGTGTCGGTGTATCTTGGTATGTGCTATTCGCGACGTCCGCGTTTGCGAATTCTGTTTCTCGCGTTTGCAAGAAATATTTCCTGGCGATCAAACATTTTGTTTAAGGAATATCCAATTGTTTTCTTCCTGTATCCTCCAAATATTTTTACAGCTGGTATGAAACATAGGACGGACTCTCTTTGGTGCTTCGATCTCCATTCGTAACCCTTAGTCGTCCCATTTTTACATGTTCCACAATTTGTTGGTATTATGGGTATACATTATACAGGTAAAGAGTCGATCCTTCCTTATAAAAATAGATTAATTTTGTTCTCCATTTAACCCTTTGCTGCATGATTTTATTCATTGGGATGAAAAAATTGAAAGAAGGTCAGTTTTTGTGTTTTATTTGAGGTAAAAATATTTTAAAAAATTAAAACAACATTTTTAGAAAAATAAACATACATGAACATAGTAAGAAAATACAATCTTAGTTTACTATACAGGGTGCAGCACCTAAAACAGGTCACCTGAATAACTCGCTTGCTTTTGAAGATAGAAAAAGAAGGATCAGACGTGACTTTGAATGACCTTCATAATAGGTCATTGTATTCATCTTGAAATACACTATTAGAATGTAAATAAAAAACCATACCGTTCCATTTAAAAAAACAGAATTGACCTTCATATCTCCTTGACGTCTCGACCTATAAAAAAATGAATGATATCAGATTACGAGCCCCTCGATATCAAGTAAGTTTGGTCTGATCCTTTTTTTCTATCTTCAAAAGTAAGCGAGTTATTCAGGTGACCTGCTTTAGGTGCCGCACCCTGTATACCAAATTTGTTAACTGTATCAGATATGATACACTATGCAGCGAAGGGTTAATTTCAATAAAGATATAGATCGAAGAAAGAATTACTTCATAAAGATTTACTAGATAAATTCCAACAGTTTGTTTAATTCTTACACTGAACCAAAAGTAGCATGGTTAAGTTGATATAGATTCCTCGATCATTGTCCGTAAAACGTCCCAAGAATTCGCGTTTCAAGAATGGCTATTTTGATCGGCGATACGAATGTACCCAGCAGGTTTCGCCGCTTTGGTTCCTCGATTAAACTCGAACGAAACGACATATCGAAAGCGATTGTCTCCTTCCTGTTTGATGCTGCACAGCTTTCAACGCGAAACGAAAGAAACTTTTAATTAAATGGTTTAAGACCCGTTTGGAGGAGTGGATAGAGAACGCCGTAATCACGTGGAACGCATACACGACAGAAGTTTATTTCGAAGATAAAGTTGCGCTTGAAATATAAGCGACAGAAGCTATGCATCAACTGGGAATGTGTTGCCACCCTAGGGCCATTCGTAACATGCTGTAACACCGATGTAGCGCTTCATAACTTGTAATGGAATCGCTGGAGCTTGTGGACGATGGGATGTTTCAAATTCACGGAACTCTGGTCTTACGCTGCTGTTCGTGGAAAAAGAAATTTGTGTTTTACTTCGTACATCTCCATCCATAAATCACCGAACACTTACTTATCTTCAACAAAATGGTAATTATCTAAATACTGTGGTGTCCAAGGTGGTTCGGAACCTACCTTTATTCTAAACTGTAGGTCCCGTCGCGAAATAACTCTCACGTAAGAATTCAAAAAAGCGACGTTAAATGAAAAAAAAATGGTAATTAACCATTAGCACTCGAGCGGCGACTCTGAGGCATCACTAAATATTTGCTCTATCAGTAAATGTAAAATAATTGTTCCGTTATGAAATTATTTCATATCAAATCTATTTCTAAACATTTCAGTAGTAGTATTTGTTTATATTCTATCCCTATATTCTATCCCTCCATTCAATCCATACATTCTTTCACCCATTCATTCATATCCCATGCCACACCATATGCCTTATTGTCTACAATCTCGGTACTAAAGATTTGAGTAATGCACGAGCCAATTGCATCAGTTGAATATGCATAAAGTGAAAACAATTGCATTGAATAGAAATATTCTAGGTTAGAAGAAATGGGTTAAAGAAGACAAGCTTCCAGTTTGATTTGATTGTTTTATTTTAATTAGATGCAGCTATTATATGATAACATTTCAATGCCAAATTAAATATATAGAAATTTGAATAAATGTTGGAAAAAAAGAGATTGCGAAAATGCGCGACCATTAAAAACAGTCCCAGAAGCGAAACCGGAGAACAATTGCCCCACTTAAATTTAAAAAATTACAGAATACCTGAGTAATAATTAAAATTTCGAAAATGAAATATATTTAAAAAAAGTTAGTAAGTACCATTTTTCTTGAAGCAGTTGTGTCCGAATTTTTTTCGATATTTTTAGGACGCAACTACTTCAAGAAAAACGGTACTTACTAACTTTTTTAAAATATACTACATTTTCGAAATTTTCATTATTATTCAGGTATTCTGTGATTTTTGAAATTTATTGGGGTAATTGTTCTCCGGCTTCGCTTCTAGAACTGTTTTTAGTCATCGCGCAATTTCACAATTTCTTTTTTCCCAACATTTATTCAAATTTCTATATATTTGGCATTGAGATGTTATCATATAATAGCTGCATATCGAAGAAAATAGATTACGCGTAATAAGGGTGTTATCGCAGCGGTGAATTTCCCAGCAAGTCAGGTGAAAATGTTCGAAGGGCTGGTTCGAATCGATGTTCCGTCAACGTCACCGTTTCGCGGGGCGAACAATGGCGAAGGGTAATTATTTTGATCGGCTGACGGTCGCGTGGACTGGTCGGAACGGTGTGAGCCGAGCTCGAAAATATCGAAGATCGCTGGAGCTCATTATATTAACTTCGGTAAATGAAATCGGCTAATGAAATGCTGCGTCGCCGGTGGCCGCGTGTGTCGCGCGGATAAATCTCCGTCACGAGATGCTTGCGCAATCAATCGAGTCGAATCGCATCGTCCGCAATGACGAATAAGTAGTCCACTAGGAACAATGGATTTGACAGAGGGAATGACAAACAGCCTTCGGAATCGAGAGCTGGTATCGTCCTGCGTCGTGATTTAGGAGCGACGCCGACGCAACGACGACGCGACGATTCTTACGGGTAGCGCACCGTCAAGAAACGCGTTTGTTATTGTGACAAATGCGGAACCGTTCCGACCTCGAGTCTTTTTACCGTGGGAATCGCGGCTTTGAAAACTTGGTTTCTTCTCGGCCGGCCCTGTGACGTCCGTGGCTTCTTTGTACTTATTTTAATACAGGTCCGAATATAATGGTCGGTTCTCGACAATACAAAAATACAACAATATCTTTCGGTCGACAACGGGGACCGGTGAATTCTATTGGACGCAAATGTCACACGCGTCTTCGGTCGGCGAGAGTTCGCGCGCGGCACTGTTTGTTCGTTAGCCACCATCGTCACACGTAATTGCGTTATTCAATTGCCGGCGCTCGCTCGTTCAACGACGAGTATACATCGCCACGAGGAAATTCCTGTGTCGGATTAATAAAATGAGACGGACGACGTTTTTCTACTCGCCGCTACGTTCGAACGCGTCGCCAGGAAAAACTTTGCCTTTTTTCGCGGTTGATAATTCCGCGACGCGTTGCCTGGTTCGATGGAAATTCATTACCGCGAGCCGACGACGCACTGCCATTCACCGTGCATTCGTCGCGCAACCCCCGTAGTACGTACATATAAATTTGTACGCGGATCCGAGCGTTTGAGTTTGGAATGAATCGGTGCAAAAATTGGGTCACACGTTCCGATAAATTGAAAAGCCCTAGCCACGGACTGATACACAATCTCCGCTTCGTTTCGAAACGTTGCTTAAACTCGAAACGATCGGCTTGTTGCGAGCTTTTCGAAAAGAATCGTACAGAAACTCGAGCGGATTTCGGATACGTTTGAATGTTATTCGATATTCGGGTCGGTTAACAATATATCGGGCGAGAATGGCTCTCGGTGCGGGCCGTAGCCGGCGGATTCATAATTATTCATTGTAACGTTTAAATAATAACGCAGATCAGCGAAACGCAACGTCGTTGCGCGTGTGCAGCCTCGACGTACTCTAATTGCGCGTTTCGCGTGTACGCTGCCCCGCATACTTTCGCATATTTCACTGACATAAACATCCGCCGGTTAGTATTACACGTTACCCAGACCGGAACCCATCGACTACTCGTTGCTACCGGTTACAAGCCTGTTTCACGGTTAATCCGAGCTTTCGCTCGACTTGCCCGATACTCGCGCGCGTTCCGAATGCACCCAATGCGTTGCATTCGATTGCCACTGCGTGGCCGCGCCGCGTGGCAGCGAAGAGGCGCTCAACCGCGAAAGAAGCGTCCTCGGAAAAAAAAGAAAAGGCACGTGTACACGATCTATCGACACCACTTTCCGTGTCGGCGATTTTTACCACGTGGGCGCATGCAATAGATAATTGAAGCATCTTGCGTCCCACATTTTTCGTTTTAAATCTTACAAGGATTTTCATAGCTATTCAAAGTTCACAATCACTTCAGGAATCTGTATGGAACATGAGATAAAAATGTGATATTTTCAAAAAATTTATTTTCATTTAAATAATGTTTTACTTCTTTTGGGAATGCAGTGAACCACGAACGTACGTATTTGAACGTACTTAAAACATTTTTTAATGTTTCATTTTTGTTTTTATCCAATAAATACTTTTTGTTGGAATTCAACGGTAGCGGATTATATATAAGGGTTTATGCGTAAGGGGCGATTTATCCAAAGGACAGAAGAGCTCAGCCGGGGGCGTAGAGTCAAGACCGTAGTCTGGTAGAAGCAACTAACCTGGGCATGTTGCAACTTTGTAAAGAGCTTTCACTTATAACATACTGTTTACATAAAGATTAAATACAGGATGCGCGGAAACCCTGTCGTTATTTAGAGAAATACCTTTGTAATACTAATAAAGTATATACGGTATAAAGTGTAGTTTGTAGAATAACGTACCAAATCAAAGACGTATCCGATACTTTTTTATGATCGGACCAAAGAACTTGACATTTTCTGAGCAATTAGAAGAATTCATTTACCAAATGACATGCGAAAAGATTTTGACTTTAGATTCTATATTGTATAGTATTGTATAGTGTATATTTTAGTATATTCTTTAATCTTCTTGTATATTCTTGTATAACTTGCGTCAAACTTTGTCGAGCTTGGCGTTTGGCCTTTTTTTCAATTTATTTTTAACTTCGTTCTCTTTAATGCAAAATGTTATTGGTTTTGCACTCGAAATTCAACCGTATGAAAATCAATTTCGTCATTTTGCAAATCAAATTCAACATTCGGCAAATGAATTTCACCAATTAGATATATTTGAAATTAATTATTTATTTATTAGATTAATTATTAAATACGATGGAGACTCGATTCTCACTGTATATCGTACATAAAGATAGAAATATACGTTCCACAGATTGTGGTAATTATTATTTGAAAGTCGAGCTTTCAATTAGTGCACACTTTATTACGCTGAACAATGCACAGCGCAAATATCATTGAACAAAGAGGTCACATAGTAGGAATCGATAAAATTTTATGTAGAGGGATATTCCGAAATTATAGTGTGGATAATATATCTGTATTCCATATATATTTGACGTTTTTCAGAAAATCGAGCTCGAATGGGACGATGCGTCTGTTTATGATCTACCTATTCTACTCACACACCTTTTATTATTCGTTTGATTGTATTGGATGTCGGCGATTAGAAATAGAAGGAAATTTCCCGATGTTTGCCGATTTTCTCTGTTTGTTCGGACAATATCCTTTTTCATTCTAAACCCGTGATGCATGACAAATCGTATCATGGGCAGGATCTGACAAGAAGGAGAAAAAACGCCCGTATTAGTTTTATCGGATAAGATCCGGTTTGACATGTCGAAAATAATGTGAGACCGGCGATAAAAAGTCGTGACCAGGTATTATAACAAAAATTCCTTTAACTCGGTGAGTGGGACGCGCGTGTCTCGGTGTTGATTTTCGCTTGGAAAGCGTCGGCTATTTCATTTCAATGTTCGCCATCGGCTTCAAAAAGCGATCAATCTAGCACGAGCTGGCAGGAGAAGAGGCGCCCGCGGGGGTGGCTGGCATTTAAAGCACAGTAATTCCGGGCGTACCGGGCGAAAAAACTTTCGAAAGCCATTTAAAGTTGCCCGGGGGTCGTTTGTTATTCCGTCCGCCTTTCGCCGTTCGAATCACTTAAAATTAAGGAAACGTCGGCCGTTGATAGGCGAGGATCGAGCGGCGATTCCGTCCGCTCAGGTTGTCGACTCGCGAAACACGACTCGGCCGAGAGGATTGCGAATGTGAGCAGCAGGAGAGAAGAACACCGTACGATTCCGATCCTTGGACCTCGGTGTATCCCACAGATAGACAAGGAGAGAGAGAGAAGAAGAAGAAGAAGAAGTAGAAGAAGAGAGAGAGAGGAAACGAGTGAGAGAAGTGCGCACCTTCGCTCCCGGTAAATTCTATCTTGATCCGTATTGTTTGCGGTGCTCGCCAAGAAGAGATCCCGGAACCGCGTCTGGTTAGACGACCTCGCGGAACACAAAGGGAACGTCGAGTGATTACGGAACGAAAAAGGAGGCTCGGTCGAGCCCAGCGTTCCCGGAGCAAAACCTTTTCATTTTCTGCTCCAGCCGAACACTTCATTCCTCCCCGTGCTCGCTCGCCTCGCTCGCCGCGCTACGCCGGCCGCGCCTTTAATTCGCGCAACCGCTATGTCCCGTCGCGTTGCAATGTAATAATTATTACCGAAAAGAACAGCAAAACCGTCCCGGAGAACAATACTTCCGGCAGCATAATCACCCGATCCGATAAAGGGAAACAAACGCCCCGGATCTTCCCTCCCCTTTCCCGCACCCTTGTTTCACGCTCCCCCTCTACATTTTCCGACGTAGTCGACCGCGGTGTTTCCTGTGTTTCACACTGTCGCAATTGCCAATTCTCCCGAAAATATTTTCAGTAATTTTTTGATGGAATCCAAGCGATAGATCTTTATGCAAAATTGTCCACAGCGATTGCAACAGATCAAATTGCCAGGGAATGTTTTCCTTCTATTACTCCTCTCGCTCTCTCTCTCTCTCTCTCTCTCTCTCTCTCTCTCTCTCTCTCACACATTTGTTGCCCGGTGGAATACACACCTTATCGCCCGGTGCTCGGTTAGGCGCTATCGGGCTGAATACCGACCACGTCTCGATTCGGGACGATTATTGCCACGAGAATACGAAGAAACGACGCTTATCGCGCGTGTATTTTCAGTAAGAGGGAGATTAGCGAGCGGGGACACGCCGATAAAACCAGGAGATTGCCGTTCGGACGTTCCCGCCGTTCAAAGTCTGCCAAATTCGAGCTCGGCTGACCCTGGATCGGCATCTTCGCCAGTCGAACTGTTGGCGAACGAACTGGCTACAGCGTTACTAAACCATTCAGTACAGTTGTTGGATTTGGTAACACGTTCACTGGTTTGGTGGTTGCCACTTCTGCTTGACCCACGAAAGATCGCATCGCGGAGGATTTATGACAGGGGATGTTAGAGCAACACAGGTATTTGACCGATCTAGAAGGATAAAATTATTTATTTCTTAAAACTGATTAAATTTATTGTTTTCTTAAATTATGCTTACATTAATTAAAAAAAAAAACAATTTATACGTCACGTAAAAGTTGTTATGGTTATCGATCGTATGAATGTTAAATCGGGAAAATTATTTATGGTTTCGGCGCAAGGGTTCGATCAAATAAACGCTGTAAAACAATTTTACAAATTAATTTAAACTTTCAACAAAAGAGAAAAACTTCGTCTGAAAATTACAACAGTGGAATATGTTATAATAAAATCAGACTGTACTACATTATCAAGATTCTGTATTTTAATACTCACTTGCTTTATGAAATTCTTAACATAGAGATTGAAATTCATGTCACATACTTTGATTTAGGTATATAGAAAATTAATCAGAAAAAAAACATTAAAATTAATTATCACTTTCATATTCTTATCAGTGAGGATCGATAAACAAGGGAGTTGGTTCGACGGACTACCTGGCTCTCCCAATAACATGTTATTTTTTACCTGGGGCTAGTTCAAGGAAATTGACCTTTGTCCAGCTAGATCGGTCAAATACCAGTCTGTGCGACGGGGTGGCTAAGCGACGCGGCCGTAATAGTTCCCCGATGGGCTGCAAGGGACGATTGATTAATACAAGCTACAATAGAAATCAGAGCAGAAACGTCGCGCTCCGGTGACGTCGTTCCTCGCGAATCAATTTTTTTACCACCCTTTAGCTGCTCGAACCGGACCACGCCAGCCGTAAAAGTTTCATCGATGGGAGTTTTACACCGGTTATACGGTGTAACTTTGACCAATTCGCCAACCAAATTCTCTGTGTCCACCCGCGAACGTAAAACTTTTATTCGATTTCTGCGGCCGGTTGGAGCTTTCGACGGGAACGATCCACGGAATCGGTTTGGCTATAGCGGAATTGTGCTCACGAGCGGCACCGCATCGCACCGCTCTCCGAGGAACAACTCTAATCGATTATTTAGGGTCTACGAACGCGCTGGCAAGCTGCACGAAAACTTCCGCTCGAGAATCGAAAGGTGCCACAGGTGAAACGGGACTGGGGGCGCAACCGGAAACGGTGGAATCCAGCTTGGACCTAAGGATGGCCCTGAATCATGTGTGGTTAACCCTCATCCACACTACGTGGTACCTATTTCAAATTCATTCACTCTTCATTCATTCAAATTCATTCAAATTCATTCACTCTTTCAAATTCATTCTCTTCATCTTTTGTGACATCTCAAATCTACTTTAGATGAATTAAACCCCAAACCTTTTTTTTCGCATTCGCTATGATGAGGGTACCTGGGTACTACAAGGCTCAAGTAGGCAAATTAGATCCTATACAATTGTGATTTATAGTACAACTATTTCTTAGTACAAATTTTATTGTTTCAAAATACACAATCGAACTAAATGTCACTACAAGTAGCACATTTCTCCACTGAGACCTTTGGACACCTTCGGACTTTCGCCAAAAAACAGTGGGGATGAAAACTTGGCGGAGAAGCTCGATAGTAGCGAAAACGTGCCATGAAAAATCTCCAAGTCATGCGGGGCCAGCTATCAGGTATATGCATGAACCTGAGGTAGATGGACCCGTCACGGACCAAGGGCCCTCGCTGGGACCTGGTAGCGACGATGACGTTACAACAGTATGCAGCAACCTATATGGGTACCCGGGTACTTCTTCATGCAGAATCGTATAAAAAATTATCCGTGTGGATGAGGGTTAATTTTACAATTTTGCATCTTCATACATTTTTGGCTTTTGACAATTTACCAGAACACAAAGATCAACAGAATTCAGTAAGATTTTCATTTGTTTTAAATTTGCAATTGTCTATAAAAATTGAAAATTGCATAAACATCCGCAGTCCAATGATCGGTAAACCTTGCGACGAACGTCTTGTTCGTGTATTTGAAAATAGCTGTTATAAAACCGCTCGGGTTAATTCAACGCCGCCTGGTTCACGGAGGCTTAAGCTTTAAGCTTGTTTGTATACTTTGGTGTGCCGGTGGGAGGGTTAGGTCCATGAGGTGAGACAGCGAAATACCGTGGATGTTTTTGATGCGAGAGCACGGCCGAGGAAGGGGTTGATTTTGCGGGAAAGAAGTACGCCGAGAACGTTGAGCATGTTCCTCGTTCTGGTTTTTATGAAACAATCCAGAAGAGTAGACGTTCTCATAAAGGTCCACGGTATAATATTTGCGATAGTCATTTCGTAGACCTCGTGTAGGCATTGGGTAAGTTTCGGAGGGGGTTGATTAAAAACCGTGGGAGTACGGTATGCGAGTTACCCCGGCCGTTGACATTTACATGAGGCTTCAAGGTCTTCGATATTGTCGCGGTGTACCTTATCTAAACAATCGCCGTAACCGCTAGACAGTAAATACGAACGCAGGAAACAAAAACAAGCGAGCGTGAGAAAGAGGAGTAGAAACGGAGGAGAAAGAGTGAGACGACGAAGAAGATAGGTGGGGGGTTGGATAGGTCGAAAAGGGGGGTTGTGGTAGAGTGGGGTAACATACGTTTTCTCGAAAACACATCGTGCCCGTTCCAGTGCCCCCCTCTGGTGGCCTCTTCCTCCTTTTCCCTCGGCCCGTTTTTCCCAATTCTGGCAGCTCTACGAGGAGAGTTCTGTTGGACAGGGGGGATTCGCGCATGTGCCACAGGGGTGGTAGCCTCGAGGACGGTAACGGCGCCGGAGACAGCCGATGGGAACGAGAGAGACCGAGGATTTTAGAGAGGGGCGTGAGAGGGATGCAGTTGGCGTGCAAGCGGAAGAAGGACGGCCGCCGGGTGAGATACGTGTGAGAGTACCCTGAAGAGTGGCGTCGGTAGTATACCGTGGGGGGTGGTGGGACGGCGGCGCGGCGCGGCGTGGCGCGGCGTGGCGAGTCTCGACTCTGCTGGGGGTGAGACGGGGGTGTCGAGGGGCGCGGGGCGACCGTTCACGTCTTTTCGACGTCGACGCAACCCCGTTGGCGCAGAATAGCTGCTCAGTGCTCGTCGAACGGCGCTGTGTTGCGACGGGACCATGCCGCCGCGCCCTGCACCACCGATCCAACGATCTCAGGTACGCGAGATTCAATATCATTCACGAGATAATCGGCGGGCTGATTTTCGATTGTACGATCGTGCCGGCCTGGTCCACTCTTACGCTCGCGTGCCTTTCTCGCGGACGTCGGAGAGCAAACGCGTCCTCCGGCGGGCCCCGTCGCGTTCTCGCGGGATCGAGATGAATCTCCATCTCTCGCGTGTACCCTCTTTTTTCCGTGTCCCTCGGACGCGGTCCTGTGGTTGTCACGCGACCGGACGCACGACGGGACACACGGTCGCCATCGCCGTCACCGTCGACGAATTTTGCAGGCCCGTGTCCGTTTATAATATCAGTGTCCTCGCAGCGACCACGAGCGAGACGAGCCTTCTTTCTCTTGCCGGGTCCTCCGATTCTTAACGAAGACTCCGGCCGACCTCGCCGAGGACCTCTAAATTGAAACTGGATCGCGCCGATCGACCGGTTATCGATTAATTATAAAAAGCGACGCCGGAGAGGAAAGAAAACCGGGACTCGGGGGAGGAAGCTATTACCGTGGGACGTGTCCCCGGTGTCCTCCTTTCCCATAGAGTCGTTCGATCGCGATGGATCGCGCTCGAAGCATCGTCAGCCGAACCAACGTGTCGGCGCGTGCTGGCTCGAGAGCTTTCACTCTGGTGGTACGCGATGGTGCTCGCCACCCCTCTCTCTCTCTCTTTGTTCGTTAGGGGCGTTTTGTGTACGTCCCGGGACCGCACCGGTGTGAAACGATTAAAACGGCTTCGCTCGGTAACCGGTAACCGGCAACCCGCGAACCCTCCGCTTGTCGGTCGTCGCGCGTCGGAGATCAAAGGCGAGAGGATATCGCGAGAAGACCGGATATTCAGCGGATTCGGAGAGGGATGCTTTTGATAATGGTGCCGCGCCGCTCTCCTTTGCCTCTCAGAGACCGTCGATTTTCTCCTCGCTTAAAGGCTTAGAGCCTCGGCTTGTTTGAGCGTCGCGGTGCCGCGTGGTTGCAGCCGGCTTCTCAAACCGGCACACCGCCTCCGCGCTCAGGTTGCCCGCGTTAATTAACGCGAGGCCACGCGAGACCACGCGCGGCCACGTTTCAAATATGTGCTCACCCCCTTTTTCTCTCTTTCCCACTTCTCCACTTCTCTTCTCTTCTACCCTCTTTTTCCCCCGACGCGGACCGCCGTGCCGGCACTCTATTCAGCGGAATCGTATTTATTCCGAGTCTCCCGCTTCGTACGGCCGCATTACCGCGAGACCGTTTTTCTCGAATCACGGTTCCCCAGTTTCACGGAGTACCGATGATACGGCCAAGGTTTTAGTGGGTCGGCGAGAGGTTATCGGTCTCCTTGGATCGGCTGCCTAGGAGCTCGTCTCCTCGCGTAAACGGTTAATAGATTTTCGCGGAACGTAAAACCGTGAACGGAAGGCTGCCGCTTTCCGAGCAATCGAACTTTCTACCTTCTCTTTTTAACACCGATCGTAAAGACCGCTTGGATTCGGACCGGTTTATTTTGCAAGAATAGAAACTTTGTTACGGCGCGGCGGTGGCCTCTCGCGTTGAACTCTGCTGGTCCCGAGAAAGTTTAAGATGCTCGACCGTATAGGGCTTTAACTGCCAAGGTAAACGGCTATGTTCTGATTCCTCGCTCCAACAATCGATGGGGGGAAGTGTGTACGGTGTCGATTCTTTCGCCGACCTTCGGCTCGCGAGAAATACGAGGCCGAAGATTCTTTCGGCACACCTGCATCGGTACTTCGGAGAAGGGAAAGTGGTCGGTGGTGCGCAGACGCGATATACAACGCGTGCCCAAGGATTTTTGAAATTTCGTTCCCTCGGAAAGCGAGTTTCGAACGAGAAAGTTGCCCTCTACGATTTTTCTACGAGCTTCTTCGTGTACTCTCGAACCGATTTCCATCGCGTGGAAACGCAAACACGAGGAGAATGACAAAATCCTATTCGAGGAATGTAAGAATAACTTTGCTTTATTTCGAGATAATGAAAATAACGAAGGGAGAATCAATTTCATTTTGTACAGGGTGTTTCGAACTTATATGTCGTGACCAGTAATAACAGTGTGAGTCTGCGCCTCTGGATCTGTGTCAAAAATTGTTTCTTCAAAAACGACTGTAAAGATTCGCCAACTATTTTATTCCATATGTCTACAGGGTGTACCAAGCTGGTGTAAACGTGGAGGAAATGATTCTACATGAGAAAATATAGAACGAATTTTTTTCATTTGACTCTTTTCCAAGATATTTCAGTTTGATTATTTGATTATGATTATATTTCGTCTGACGCGTCTTCGCTGCATAGTGTATCATATCTGATACAGTTAACCAATCTGGTATATAGTAAATTAAGAATGTGTTTGTGTACTATGTTTATTCATTTTTATTTTTCTGAAAATGATGTTTTAATTTTTTTTAAATATTTTTCCCTTAAATGAAACACAAAACTGATCTTCTTTCAATTTTTTCATCCCAATTTGAAAAGTCGTGCAGTCAAGGGTTAATAAACTGTAGACGACGCCCCTGTAGTAAACTAAGAATATGTTTTATAACTATGATTATTTAGGTTTATTTTTCTGAAAATGTTGTTTTAATATCTTTTTAAATATTCTTCTCGCAAGTAAAACACAAAATCTGACCTTTCAATTATTTCATCTCTATTGAACAAAATTATGCAGTGAAGGGTTAATAGAACGCTTGACACGTCGAATGAAAACATTTATTCTATATTTTCCATTTATCTTCCCGTGTGGAATCATCCCCTTCGCGTTTACACCGTTTCAAGATACCCTGTGGACACATGGGATGAAATAGCTGACGAATCTTCAACATCGTTTTTTTTTAAGAGAAGGACTGAATCGAGGTCCATAAATCTTTTGAGACTTTCAAGAGCTTTTTTTAAGGTCAATTTTCCGGTCTATTTTTCTAACGAACCTCCACCGATCCAGAGTTGCAGAATCACGCTATAGTGTTCGCGACATATAATTTTGAGACGTCTTCTACAAGCAACCGCGGCCAGTCTACTAAGTCCGTGTAATTTTTTGTCTAGCCAAGTTGCGCTGCCTTTTACCAAAGATGATACCGCGCAAGATGGAGCAGAAGTTCGTTCTCTTCGTACAGCTTTTCTGAGCGTGGATAATTACATTTGCATTCGTTTTAATTGAACTCCGACCGGTGTATCGTCGTCCACCTAACGCTGCATCGCTCCGACACAAAACGAAAGCCTCGCGAAATGAGTTCGTTCGTTTCCTCTGGTTTCCAGCGTTCCGAGGTGTTTCTAATCCTCCCTTATTTCGCGAAGCGTAAGCGAATTTCACACGGTCGATCGGCCAGCGGCGAAACTTCATTTCCAAGTCCGAGCGGACAATTCCGTCACCGAGATACGAGTGTCAAAGCGGCGGACGGTCTGCGCGACGTGTTAAACATTCTAGTATATAAAACGGGCAACGTTCTACCATGCGAAATGACGTGGACAGGAGAAAATGCTGGAGAGGCGAAAACGTGGTCGTCACTGTTGCTGTAAAACTATCTCGAACGTTTCCACCCGTCCTTGATCTTTTCCGCAGTTCGAGCACCACTCCAGAGGAAAGCGAGCGTGAGGGAGGCAACGAAATTCGATTCGGAAAAACGAAAACACGGTTATCAATTGGCAATTAAAGCAGCCAGCCTGTTCACGGTTAAAGAGAGCAGAAAAGGAAGGCCGAGTTTATCGGTCGGAGGCGTCGCGGACAACGGAAAAACGAGTTCCGGCGGATGAAAGAGAGCCCGTGTGAGAGAGAGCGAGGCACAACAAATGTCTAGAAAATAACGTCTTGCTGTTTTTCTTTTTCGCTTCGTTACGGTTGAACAGCGATACATGCCGGGGCTTGCACGAGTATCTCGGGCACGGTGCAGAATAGATATTTCATTGTTACGGGCTGGAATATTTTTCGCTGACAGGAAATAATGCTCGTCCCGTCTTGTCTCGTTAGGAGGATTCCTGTAGCTATTCTTGCATGTCGGTCGGCGCGGCGCTCGTGTACTCGCTTGCTGGTGCACGCGCCTTTATGCAGCCCGCGCCCGCGCCCTCGCCACGTCCAGATTAATGGCACAGAAACCAACCACGAAGATTGAGAGGGATACTTTTCGGTTGGCCGGTCGGTAGGCCTTGTATTCCGTACTTTTAGAAACAATGTTCAGTTTCGCGAAGTCGCACAGTTAGGGATGGAAACGTGGAAAGGCGGACGACATTCGTGTCTTCGTTAAATTATATTTGCCCATTCTTATGAAACTGGACTAAAGTTATAATTGAAAACAGACGAGTTTGTCAACACAAGATAGTGCTTGTTACTTCAGCACTAAATGGAATTCGCGTGGCAGTTGATTTCCTTTCCCTTTAAGTTTCCCCTTACTGTTACACCATTTTTATAATTACGGGCACGTATGTACGTTATTAACCATTTGCGCGGGGATTATTGGAGGCCGCGCGCCTTCCGGTAGTCGTCGTTTATTTTTCTCGCTCCACGGGTGTTGCGCTTCCAATCAATTCTATCTCCACAAATATTATTTAACCGTGCGAATCCACGAGTTGCTTTTCAATGAAGCGCAATCATCGCGAAGCGTATTAATAGTACAAAGTGTTAATTGGACGGTATCCGCGATACAATTAGCGCGCCGAACGCAGTGTTGCGCCCACAAAAACCGCAAACTACCCGAACAATCGCTAAGAACAGCTCGGGATCCCCATTCCCATGGTCGCAGCACATAAAATCACTGTCGTTGCTCCAATTACTATCAGCATATCGTTCGCATTACGAATGAAGGGGTTGGGTGGGTCCGTGAACAGAACCACCTCCGTACGACGGACGAATAGATTTCTAAGCCATCGAAACTTCTTTACAACCCATTTCAACCCGTTTTACTGCCGCGAAGTATATAACTCGTCCCGACGAAACTTTTCTCTGTAACACTCGAGGGGCTGCCCCCGTCTTTCATCGCCTCTTCTCGCCCCCACTCCCGTGTGCTCGTCTGCGAGCTCCGGCATTGATAGCCCAGTCTCGGTTTAACGCGATTCTTGTTTATTATTCGGCTTAATCCGGCCGGCGAATCCCGCCGACTAATAATTAACCGTTTTCGTCCCGCGACGCCCTCTTTGCACCCCTAAACCGATTGGCGAAGGGACGGCGGCAGGACTTGCGGCGCATCCTGCCTGTTAGTATTTAATAAACATTCCCCCGGGGCGGCGGGTTAACTGGGTGAAAAGGGTGCATGGAGTGAACGGGGTGAACAGGGATTTCGCGATCTACGACGCGGAACTTTCGGTATCGTTTCTCCGATCGGACACGCTTCGCGAATCGTCGAACGAATTTACGCGGTTACATTTCCCATTCTCTCTCTTTCCTCATCTCTGTGCCTCTCTCTTTCTCTCTTCCCGTCTCTCTCTCTCTCTCTCTCTCTCTCTCTCTCTCTCTCTCTCTCTCTC
>CM052336.1:18823501-19071875 GCA_028455595.1 Lasioglossum vierecki
AAAACTCTCTCTCTCTCTCTCTCTCTCTCTCTCTCTCTCTCTCTCTCTCTCTCTCCTCTGTATGTGTGTGTGTGTGTTTCGGCCCCTCGGCGCGGTGCACGGACCGAGCACAGGCTCGTCGATGAAATATTCCCCGGTTCAACCGTTCGAGAGAGGGTTTTGCAAGTGTTCGAGGTGTTGGTGAATTTTCGCCGCGCAAGGGAGAACGGCATAGGTTATTGATTATCGTGAATGGCTTTATAAATAACCGATCGTGTAGGAGCACAGCCGTCGGAGACGCGTAAATATCGCTCGCTGGTGCGATTCTTTAAAAATCGCCGGTTGCTCCACTCTCTCACCTTGTCTCGTTCGCTCTCCTGTCCTCCCTCCCGCCCATATTTTTTTTTCTCTCTCTCACTCTCTCTGTATCTGTCTCCTATTTTTTTACTTTCCCGATCCTGTCATCCAGCCTCCGTTCGCGCGTGTACATGTCTCTGGCGCGGTTGCTCTTTGATGAAATCCGACTGCGTTTGATCGATGCCCTCGTAATACGCCACGAATTCTCATTTTCGTTCTATTATTCGTCGGCCGCATAGGAAAATCATCAAGAGGCTGCAACCAAAAAATCATCATTTTCCGACAAACGACGCGCGCCGCACCGTCAACCTCGAATCTGCTCCTCCGTAATCAAAGGCCGCGGAAAATGTGAGCAGAGCCTCCGATTTCTACACGAAAATGCTATCAAAGCGTCGACTATCCATTCGAGCTCGGAACTGCGCTATCATTCACTTCGAACTGCGACTCTTAGTCCGTAACATCTGTAAAACGTTCGAATAACACTCGTTTCAACGTAGAGATGTTTTACAAGTCTTGAGGATTTACACGTTTCGACATCGGACTTTATTGGCGTCTTTATAGGGCACGTGGGAGTAAAGTTGAGACTCATCCTTCAAGCCGTGACTTGTTTTCTTAGTGCATGAAGGTCATTAGGATAACGCGTAGTTTATTTGGCTAAGTACACGTTTATCGTTGTAAGATGTTAGGAGAAGAGCAAAACAGGGTTTTGCTCTGTCGTCCTGCGAGACGCCGCACAGTGGGCAATTCGTACGTTTCAAAATCAAAGAACTTTCGATAGAAACTAGATAGAGAGAGCGATGAAATTTTTTTAAAATTGAAACTGAAACTTCGTGGAATATGGGAAAAATAGGGTGATGACGAGATGTGAAGTGCTTCATGTTTCGTAAGTAACTGAAAACGTTCAAATACTTCATTGTTATTAGTTTTATTGTGTTCCATGTATTAACATACGATGTACCTTCAAATTAGTGTGTTATCAAATAATTTCAGCGAAAACATGATTTCATTAGGTTTTTGTCACAAAAGTAGATTTTTTTGCAAAATCCTGATGTCGTAGACTTTGGAACCAGATTTGAAATCAGTGTTGAAAAAATCTACGGGAAATTGTGTATAGCATGTATTGTCCGGTGACGATTTTAGATTCCTTGTTGATCAAAGTAGTTTTCGGTGAAAAGCGTTGTTGGCCAAAGGTATTGTTTGTCAAATCTGGAGTCGGTGAAATGTTGTCGGCGAAAACCGAGTCGGGGAATTTTTTGGCGGTGATTTCCATGGGACCCCAGTGGGACAAAGTGATGATGTTTGTGACAAAATCAGGGAACTTTCAATAGAAATGGGTTAATTAAATTTTAAATTAAACCTGAAATATTGCAGAATATGGGAAAAACAGTATCACAGCCACACACAAGTGTTCTGCAACATTTTAGCTTTAACTGCCAATTACTTTTCAATTGTGTTAGTAACAACTCCCTAATATTCGAAGTGTTCTGTTACAAAGGACTATTCCCCGACTGCTACTTATTTTAAATAATTTTGTTTACTAATCACATTAAATCTACCTCTCAAACTTTGTTGTAATTTATATCTGTGGAACTTACATTTGTTTCAACTAAGAAATAAGACAGTTAAATAAATAAACAAAGAACCCCGAACACTTACAAGAACTCGTTTCATTAAAATTTTGCTCTATCCAATTCGAGTGGCATTCGACAAAGTGGCACAAAGGGTTACATAAAAGAAAATTATCGCTCTATCCCGTCTCTATCGAAAGTTGTTTGATTTCTACAGAAACTTCATCGTTTTGTCCCACTGTGCGCCGCGGCACGCCGCAAGCACGAGGAGTGCAATCGTGCGAAGTGCTCGGGCGACGCTCACAGAGAGGAGTAGCAGTGTTAGCCGGCAATTAGACACAGCGTGATCGAATGACAATAACAATGACCGTCGGGGCGGCAATAATTTAACGGCAGCAATCGATACCGTAGGAGAGGTTCGTGTACAAACACGAGAATAGAAGTAATTTACGATTGTGATATTTAAAAGCGGAGTTACTCGGCGTGCATAAATCCGTGGGAACCTGATTTACGGGTCGGATCGCGAAGCACGGAGTTCGCTGATCACATAGAATTTGCTTGCTGTTTCGACGGGGGGAGAACAGCGTTTAGCTGTAAGCAGGTCAACCGTGGAGCCACCCCTGTTTCTGTTCTATTCTTTCCCCGACGAAGGGGATCGCGTGAAAAAGAATCCAGAGGTTTTCGGAGACCGACGCGACCGTCCACGGTTGCGGTGGCTGCCGCAGCCGCGTTTTCAACGTAAATTCCCCGTGTGCTCGCCAGCTATTCGCTCGGCCAACACCGTAAATCCGCGGGCAAAGATCCCAGAGGTTATTTCTCTGTTTTCCTTTTTTTCGCACCCTTTAAGCTGCGCGGGATTAGCCGGGCAACCGCGATATTAAATTTCTCCACCCGGCATTTCTCTCTTCCCCTTTCGAACGACAAAAAGGCAAATTCTCTTCAAGGCTTTAAGTGATCCTTACGTCTTAACCGCGTAATGATTCCGCCTACCCGTTCAAACACTACCACCTAGTTTACCACAATATGTATAACGTTACGAACGCGTAAACTTGTTTACAGGATGTTTAGAGAGGCATTTAGCGTTCTCACCGAGCCCTAAAAACGGGGAATACGATGGCTGAATTTGATCAGGATATGTTAGCTCTCGCCGCATTTTCATCGCACGCGTAAACGATTACGGTGTCGTATTTTTCACTGTTACTAAACATGATGGTAAAGCTAGCACGCAATTTCTTCCATAATAACATCCACCGCACCACTCTTACTATTACCGAGCTGAGAAAGCTGAACTGGCTATGACGTATTGATACTTCTTCCGTTCGTGTGATTTTTATCGTTTCCGTGTGGAAAAAGAAATCAGACCAATACTGTTGCCGTAAGACTGCACGGTACGAAGTGAAAACTTCGTTTCACCTCGGACCGTGACGGATTGACCTCGTTCACTGCCCGGCAATTATATACGCGATGCGCCTGAAGAAGTTTCCATTTGAAACAAATTATTTATGCGTTGTATTGGAATGAATTTGGACAATATTGAGTCCGTGTAAAAATCTGAAGTGTATTTACGAGTCTCTTGGTTGCAAGAGTTATGACTAGACTGCAGATTTTTATGCAAAATAAATGTTTCTAAAAAGGTTTCCGTTAAGAAATTAACATTTGTGCAAATTTTCAATATCATATTCGTAATAAGCACGTGAAAATACGTAAGAACCTAGAGTATAATTTAGAAACAGTGGGTGCGTGTTAAGCACTTGGTGGGTATGTGTGGTGTCAGGCTGGCCCTTTCCGTCCCCCTGTTTTCTCTCTTATCTCTACAGCGCCAAAATGTAAACAAACGCCGCACCGAAACAGGTCTACGTTGCAGCGGAGCGTTCGGGAATACGAAAAATTCAATACAGTATTCGCGATAGTTTTTTGCAAATATCTCGAAAACTAAAAGCGACCCCCCTATATTGGAACAGGAAAAAGCTGTTCAAAATGTGTTGCTGCATAACATACTTAAATTTCATCAAAATAGGAGAGGGCAATACTTTTCTATATAATTACCCAACCTGAATCGGACGAATGGGGGGTTAAAAGGTTTTATGGAGAAACAATCTCAATTTTCGAGGGCATTAAACAGTTTCCTGTGCGAGCGAGGCCGCGGGGAAAAGCTAGTAAATGATAAATCACATATCTGCATCTAGAATTGGAAAAATTTTCCAACCTTCTTGAATTTCATCTACTTCGTTTTGTTCTAAATGCATGAAGATCCGCAGTCTAGTTATGACCAATGTTCCGAACAGGTAAATTCTGATTCGGGACCACTGTGGGGCGCATCGAAGCCGCGAGCCACTCGACAGGTATCTTTTGTTATTTACGTAACAAGTTGGCCATCTCTGTGCAGCTCCCCGAGAAATAAGGACGTAAATAGTGGCGTGTTTTGCATCGGTTAAAATAGCTTTAACAAGGCAAGTGGTAACTCGAGTGTCTCATCGGTAGCCGGTAGATCGTCGATTGTACTCGAGGCACAACCACTTCCGTGCCAGTGATTTTCATTCAGGCCGCGTAAATAGCGAAAAACAAATGCGTGAAGCGTCCCTAGCCACCATCGCGCTGCACACCGCACTGGCCAGCCCCTAGCAATTATCGAAGGCGATTTCCACCAGAGGACGTTCGTACCGTGCCACGTTAGTCCGCTGCGTTTCGAAACTGCACGCAGATTTTCGGCTATAACCGCGCATAATTCTATTCGTTCGCAGTCCCATGACCACTCGTTACCACTATCAATATCTCGTTGGTCATATTTGTGCGACACCATGCTCGTTTGCTGATTCAACCTCCGAAATGCATTTTTCCTGTACACACAGTATAAACACACCTGCCGATAAAATGTAAACCACACGAAAAATGTCACACGGTAATGTTTCGATATATGGGCCAGCGATGCGTACGATATTTGTGAAAAATTTATTTCTCTTGAATGCCGTGCGATGAATTTATTTTTTTGCAAATGAAATTTTGTCACACGTGCGAGACTTTTCGGGTTAAAATCAGTCGAAACGTAAAACGATTCGGAGCACTTTTGCGAACGTCGATTATCCAAACACGTGTTTCACACGCAGTTTCATTTCCGTGCTCTTCGTTGAAACGATGAAAAATTAAGGCTAATGTTTATCGTGGAGTAACAGCAATCGGGACAGACGTAAATGCCGATTCAACAATTTAAAAAGTCGATGGGTCGTTGTTGAGAAATTGTTCGCACGTTGCTCTATATGAAACTGTACAGAGTTTGCGAATGAAAATGGAGAACACAGCGATGCGAGAAAGTGGATCGAAGTTTTGTTCTCTTTCGGTCGAAATGTAGCAAACACATTTTTGTTGTGTTTCTTTTTTATTATTACCCTATTGTGAATGGATTAATTTATTTCGAGCGATATTGTTAATTTCCACGACGACATTGTTTGTTCTCGCATTGTTATCGAGAATTCGGGTGGCTCGTTCATCGCCGATTTACACGGCTCGACGTTCATGCGGCTCTCTCTCATTTTTTAAAAATTTTTGCTCGAGTTTCTGTTCCCCTTTAGTTGCGTTTAATAATTATAACGGCACATGCAAGAGTTGCAGCATCCATTTGCGTGTTTTTTTTCGAGACAAAAGAGAAGTTCATTGTTCGGTGAACAGGTGATAAAATGTTTTCGAGCGGCATTGTGCGACGATGTTTGTAACGTACATACATTTCATATGTATGAAAAGAAAACAGGCGTCTTTTGGTTACACAGTTCCGTTCGGATTTGTGTCGTGAAATTATGATGACCTCGCACCTCTCCTGTACGAGCGTGCTGGACATTTCCAATCCCATCTACACTGCCCATTAAAGGAGGAAATAAATGTCCTTTTAACTACCTCCCCTTGCAATTGGAGCAGCACATTTTTATGCTAAAAATCTGACGATAACGATACACTGAAAAATTGGATGCACAGTTGAGAGGTTACCTGGTACGAATGAAAAGGGGGTGATTATGTACAATTCTCTTTGTGCAAAAAATTGGAGTGAAGTAGAAATTCTTTTTTTGTTTTAAGCATTTCAGATATCGACTGAGATTGATTTCTGCTACAATAAGGTAAATTACAGTATTTACGTGTTCGTATATACACAGTCTACATTAAATCAAATGAAAGTAGCTTACAATTTTTTAAGAAATTAAAAATGAAGAAACAAGCTTTGTTCAGAATCTTTGTTTCTGATACGTTTAATAAGTTTCAAATAATATAACAGCCTATCTAAATTCTTTTAATGTTGTTACTATTTGCATCTCTTTATGCAGAATAAAAATTTACTACACGGATACCAACAAATTATTATTATTATTATTATTATTTATTTATTATGAACGGACCGAGGTCCATTTATGCAAATGTTTACAATATAACAAAGACTTAACATAAATTACTAAGAAAGGACATGCATAAAAAAAACTGTTGGTATAGAGGTATTACCATTAAAATAATCAATACTATTATAAAGAGTGTTGGAGTTCGCAATAATTCGATTTATAATACAAATCGAAGTGAAATAGAATCTTCGTTCTTAATATGTTTAATAAGTTTAAAATAATATAACAGAGTATATTGATATTCTTTTAATGGTTTTACTACTTTCAATTAAATCGTTCTAATTATAATTGATCCCGAATCTTCCGAGTCCGCTCGAAACAGTCTCGTTAGGCTCCGACGGATTAATTTAATTAATCGATTCGCGCAGTCAAATTAATTTCGCCCCTTTGACTGGTTCGATCGGGCGCAGTGTCAAAAGTATTTTCCCTGCTGTCAAGGACACGGGCAGAGCAATTACTTCGCTCGGATTTGTTCGAGGACCCCGCGGGCTTTCTCGTTGAAAAATGTTCGCCGGTTCTGTTTCCACGGCGGCTCCCTTTTATAAATTAGCCCCCGTATAATCGAAATAATGAACCGTCCTCGAAAGTAATTCGTTTCTTTCGTTGGACACAACCATCTCGCTCGAGGAACTTCAGCAAACTAGCCAGAAGACAAAGGCAACAAGGAAAACGGTGAATAAAGACGCGCGTTTCATTCACGGGCAAATATTTACTGCGGAGTTACGTCTGCTCTTTTCCGACCCCGCTGTGCCGCCCCATACCCCCGCGTCATCGCGCAGCAAAGAAATGGGGGTGGGAGAGGGGAAGAAATATGAAACTTGATTCGTCTTTTGTCATTGTCGACTCCTGCGCGATCCTGAGTTCGCTCGTCCACGGATCCTTCGTGTCGGTGATCTATCCCTCGAGACGCACGATTCTTGATTGATCTCCTCGGCGGCGCAACGTGTGGTCGCGTCCTCCTGATCTCTCCGAAAATAAAACAGAGAAAATACCGCGGACTGCAAAAGGGTTAACCGTTTAGCAGCATTTTTACATTAACAGCATTACTACCGAGCGCTGAAAGCGATGTTCATTTTTATGTATAAAACAATTCATTTTTATTTATAGAACTGCTGCTAAACGGTTATAAGGTAATTATGTAGAAAAGTACTGCCCTGTCCGATTTTGATGAAATTTAAATATGTTATGCAGCAACACATCCTGAACAGCTTTTTCCTTTTCCAATATAGGGGGTCGCTTTTAGTTTTCGAGATATTTACAAAAAAGTATCGCGAATACCGTATTGAATTTTTCGTATTCCCGAACGCTCCGCTGCAACGTAGACCTGTTTCGGTGCGGCGTTTGTTTATATTTTGGCGCTGTAGAGATAAGAGAGAAAACAAGGGGGCGGAAAAAGCCAGCCTGACACCACACATACCCACCAAGTGCTTAACACGCACCCACTGTTTCTAAATTATACTCTAGATTCTTACGTATTTTCACGTGCTTATTACAAATATGATATTGAAAATTTGCACAAATGTTAATTTCTTAACGGAAACCTTCTTTTTAGAAACATTGGGTGCGTGTTGAGCACTGGGTGTTGTCGCTTCTCATCTCCACAATGTTTTCACAAACATAAAATAAACAGATGCATCCCAAGAATCCAAGATATGTCTTTGGAAATTGAAAGCTCAGTCTATGCATGTATGATCACAGTTATCTACTGCAGTTAATTCTACTTGTTTCTGGAGCGTTCAGGAATACGAAAAATTCAATACAGTATTCGCGATAGTTGTTTGCAAATAATTCGAAAACTAAAAGCGATCCCCCTATATTGGAAAAGGAAAAAGTTGTTCAAAATGTCAATATCTATAACATATTTAAATTTTATCAAAATCGGAGAGGGCAGTACTTTTCTATACATATAATTACCGGTTATAAAAATGACAAGGCTCTGTGGTTTATTTAGATTCTCTCAAACTTGTATCCTAATATGTGCTCGGATCAAAAAAATTCATCAGTTCAGTGATTGTACTCTAGAGGAACTGGTGAATGAATGGCTGTATCTCGTGAGTCGATTTCCTCGATACAAGTTCATTGAAAAGTGATCGGTGTAAAATGGAGGCTAGTTGTTTCGTTACGAACTCCAACTTTTGAAAAACTGGATCGGAAAAGCAAATAATGATATGTGGCCAGGATTCCGGCGATTTTCTCTGTTCGAGGAACGCGTCGGTTTGAATACAGAAGACAATGGAGTTCTCGCGCGGGCAGCTCTGGTGGCCTTTAGCGCGTAATGGAGACGGAGGGCAGAGACTTAAGGATGACGCGGCAGGAATTATAGGACACTGCGTCGCGTCGGGCGTAAACAGCACGCGGCACGGTACGCGAGGGCCATTTCGCTCGATTATAAATGAGGAGAGAACTCCGCGCGGCAATTTGTACGTCTCAGGTCGTTAACGCAGCCCGGGTTTACGGGGGATCTTGTTCCGGCCGAGCGTGTTCTGTGCACTAATATCGTATTAGCAGAAGTGATCCATGTAGCGGAAACGTTGCGTGAAACGCGTGAAACGCGTGGAACGGCGTGAAACAACACGCGAGAACCTTTTTTTTTTATTTACGAGGCACAACAGCCGAACGCAAACGCGTTCGATGGGCACAGTTGCTCGCTCGCCGGAAGATTAGCGGCAACAGCTCGTGAAACGTGATTATCAAAAAATAATTGGTCACCTTCCCTTTTTTTGCATCGCCGACAGACTGGCCAAGCTGACAACAAACAAAAATACAAAAAAAATCGGGGCAACGAGTATCGACGTGTCCGACGGTCGACCGATCGATTCGCAGTCGCCGACCGGCATGCTCTCCCGCATTTGTTACCGCGGAAAAGAGGTATCTAAATTGTCAAATCAGGCAGGCAACGATTGAAATTTTTCAGGACAACATATTGTCACAGGCTTCGGCTATGTCCTCCGGACTGTACCTTACGCGAAAACCATGTGTTTCCGGGCTTCCGAGAGCCAAACACTTCTCTCTCTCTTTCTAGCTATTTGTTGCGAGTAACTGTAATCCCATTCACTCTTTCCGATCGATTTTGCATTACCCGTTTAGGAGTTGCTTAAACCGTTGGGAGAAATTCCCGGAGATCGAAGTGTCGAAGGGAAAAGCGAACAATCGAGTCCAGTGAAATTTATTCTCTGCAGACGGAACCGATTTTTGCCTCCAGTCGATCTTGCAGCGTTCCGAGTGCATTTTATCCGCATCTATAACCTCAATTATTTCGTAGAATTTCCACTACTTGCTTCTGATTTGTGTAAAAGCTTCGAAGAAATTATCGCGGACCAACATGTCGCAAGAAAAGGTGAGGAAAATTTGTTCACTGCAGACGGAACCGATTTTTGTCTTCAATCAATGTTGCAGCGTTTCGAGTTAATTCGTTCCGCATCTAGGACATCAATTATTTCGTAGAATTTCCAGTATTCGCTTCGGATTTGCGTAAAAGCTTCGAAGAAATTATCGCGGACCAACATGTCGCAAGAAAAGGTGAGGAAAATTTATTCACTGCAGACGGAACCGATTTTTTTGTCTACAATCAATGTTGCAGCGTTTCGAGTGCAGTTTATCCGCATTTAGAAACATCGATTATTTCGTAGAATTTCCAATACTTGTCTTAAAGGTATTTAAACTGCTCGAGAACGGTTTAACGAAGTTCCCAGGGATCAGGATGTCGAAAGGAAAGGTGAATAATCAAGTTGAACGAAATTTATTCTTCGCCTTGGAACCGATTTTTCCCTCGAATCGATGTTGGCGCGCTCGGAGTTAATTTCATCCGCATCTAGACCGTCAATTATTTAGTAGAATTTCCAATACATACTGTTCTTGGAGTAGTTTCAATCGTTCGGGAATGGCTCGCAGAAATTCTCGGAGATCGAGGTGTCGAACGGAAAAGGGAACAACGGAGTCGATTGAGATTTATTTTCTTCTCACGGAATTATTCTTACGCAATCGATTGTTGCTTTCAATCGATGTCGCGTCGTTTCAAGTTAATTTCATCCGCAACCTCGATTATTTATCAGAATTCTTTCCGCCGAGCTCTCGCTTTTGAGCAGAGCGAAAACACTCGTTAAATATTAATGCCGATCCTTCTCGTCGTTGCACCAGTTACGCTTCAATACTTGAGAGCTTATATCGTTCTAACCTCCTATTCTACCCTAACTATTCTACGTTTCTTACCGCTTTATTTTTCCTTTTTGTCGCTTTATTTTCCCACCCTTCTACCCTTCTCCTCTTTGATCCTTCCACCTTTTTCCCCTACTACGCACCCACACATCCACACGAATCACGCCACCTAACCAAGTCCTACTTGGGAGTTTATATACTTTATATAAATTAGAAGTCCGCGGCAAAGTCTGAATAAATTCAATCTTCTCATTTCTGTGAGATAAGCCAGTTACTTTCACGTCTCGGTGGGTTTGGTACGAAAGGGAAATTAATAGCATGCACATTTAGTAGATATTCTCATCAAGCGGTTGAACGCGTGTTTCGAGCAGCACTTCGGCGAGTTCGTGTGACGCGGGTTTCATTATGAGAATCGTTTCACACCGGTGGGGTCCCGAAGAAAATAGTAATAAGAGGGTAGACATTAATATTTAAGGCAGCAGACAGCGGAGAAAAGATGACGAGGTGCTCTCGAGGAAGTTTCGTTAAGTCCGGGACATTCGGGCTACCGAAAGTTCCTTTATTAGTCGGCGAAGTTACCGGGCCCGGGACGCGCCGACTATACACGACCGTGGCTAACTATAACCATAGGCGACTATATTCTTATCAATCGGCCGGTGTCATCGGATATGCAAACGCCCCGGAGGTCGACGCGGCTTTCCCTAACTCAACAAGCGGTCGCATAAATTCCCGGTAATGGCAGGCAATTACAGGATAATAGTGCGTTCACGCCTCTCTCTCTCTCTCTGGCGCGCGCGCGCGTGTTCTCTTTCTCTCGCCACTGTGTGCAACGCGTGATTACACGGTTAAGAAAATTTAGTCCCCCGAAATGAAGTGGCGCGTTAATCTTTCCGCGCACACGACCATTTAACAAGGTCGTCTTTCTGCTCGAGGAGACTCCACCGAGGAGCCTCGTTCTCTCATCGTTTTGTCTCCTCGGGAACATCCTCGTTGCACCTCCGCCCCGCCACACCCATGGTAAATGGAACTTTCGAAAGCCACGCGAATTTTTCACGGTACCGGAGCGCTCTGAACTTTCGCGGAATCGAACGCGACACGTTCCCAAAGGTGCTCGGAACTTGTCCGTAATTTTTCCGCTCGCTCGAACTTGCCCGGAATCAATGCGAAATTATTTACAGCCATCGAAGACACGAGTGCCGCAACTTGGCTTTCGGGTCGCGGCGTTTCTCTCGTTTTATTTTTAAGCATTTTAACCCTCCGCGGGCAACCACGGTCGTTCATGTTCAAAGTGAAATTCCTCTCTTATCGATGTTTACGTTTCTTCGTTAACCATCAGTGACTCGCACTTTAATTTCTTCAGAACTTCTACATAAATCGATTTTTAGCCAGTGAAATAACTACTCCAATGCAATAGACATATTTGCTGGTGTAACCAGTACTCTTGATTACGCTTGAAACACTGAATTTAATGTTTTTGTAAAGGTATCAGTAGTTGATCATTTTATAGAATAATGTAAGAAATAAGGTTCTTATAAGCTGTGCACTTTTGATGAAAGTAAACCTGGGATTCTAGTATAAGTGGTCTAATACTGACGAACAGAAGGACAATTACTAGATTTTTCATTTTTTAGAGTGGTCAACTTCTGAAACAATCACTGAATTTTTAAATAAAAATCATACCAAATACGATATAATTCCGATGATATTTACTTGTGTAATAGACAATTAAAGTTTTGAACGCAGGGAAGGACAGTCGCCGGCGAGCCATTGAAATGTGCCGGCGACTGCGACTCTCTGCGTCTCTTTAATTATCTATTACACAAGTAAATATCATCGGAATTATACCATATTTTGTATGAGTTTTATTAGAAAAATGTCACAAATATGGTTATTGAAGGCTCATCAAAAAATGATGAAAAATAAACAATTTGGACATTTGGATTAGCTATATTTACATTTCCCGGCGACCGAGGTTTCTCGAGTTCGTCTTTCCTTTTCTATGTTCGGCAAAAGTAAAAAATGCTGTTCCTGGCATATAAATGTCCCTCGGCAGACCCGTGCTGGGGACTTATATGAATAAAATACTGTACCTTTACCTTACCACATCTGAGTAATTAAAAATTGAGGAATATAGAATGATAAATACATATAGAACGACAATAAATTCTTTATATTTATCCTACTGCCTCAGAGAGTGTATTTCGTTGAAGGAAATGCTCGCGCAGTCACTGTCGGCAGCTTCTTTTTCATTTAAATGAAAACTCTTCGACTTTGAGCGGTTTCCCCGTGGGGTAATGCAAAGTTAATTACCAGCAAATCGTTCCCGCGGCCTGATTAAAAGTCGTTTGTCCATTTTCATTTCTTCTTCGCCTCCTAGCCTCCTTTTTTCCAGCGCCTGGCTCGCATGGTTTGCCCTCTCTGCTTCGCGATGTCAGGATGGCGAATGTAGCGGTGAACGCCGATGCGAGATTTCCCGGGTTGCTTTGCGACGATAATCCTGTCGCTTTGGAGTTTCAATCGAGCGTGATGCGGCGGTACGTGAAGTGATTAATTAGAGTGCAAGGAACGAGCACGGGGTCGCGCTGTCACGGGGGTGTTCCTTTTAATGAAAAAACCGCGCGCGTACACGGTCCGGTTAATTCGCCTGTTCACTACCCGGACCCGTTTTGCGTTTGATCGCACGCCGCGCCGCCTCACTGAAATCGTCCGTTTCCCACTGATACACACGATCTAATGGATTGCATATCTATCTGGACGAAAGTCGTTTCGACGACCGTCATCAACTATTCGGAATTGTTGCTTCGAATTATCGAAGAAGCGGCCGCAAATGCTGCGGCGCAACTCCGCCGCAAAGTGCAGTGATGAGTTTCACCAAAAATTCTGGCCGAAAGTAAAAAATTGTTTTTTCGTGGTTTAAACGTGTAGTAGTATTATATTTATAAAGCGCCGGCGCACAATTTTTTGTTACAACCAATATTAAATACGTGCTCTTGTCGAAGATACGCAAGTTCAAATTACCTTTGGAATTTTTTATCACGCTGCAACTATAGTTTATCAGTTTTGGTATTGTCGGGCATGTCCTAATTTAATGTAATATTCTGATTTCATTGCTCTATTTCACGTTTCAAAGCTTTGGGAGATTAAACAGAGAAATCTATTATAGGTTCTGTTTTATATTATATTCTATAATTATATTGTATTTTATAATATATTCTATTTTATTTCTATGCAGGAATGGTCTACACAAAGTCCATTATAAAACAATTGATCGAACCTATGCGCCGATATCATTAATTTATGCTTAAAGCAATTTACGATCGGTATTATTTAATATTTATCCATGGAGCGCGAAACTTTCACAACATACACAAGTTTTTAACGTTATTGAAAGGACACTTTGATTTTGAAACGGTGAAATCTATGAAGGAATGGTCTAACACTTTGTCCGCGAGGTTAAGGTTCATATTGTTCTTTACACAAATTAATTAAATATAAATCAAATTACACGAAATAAAAAACTTTTGGAAAAATATCATTTTCCATTAAAAAATATTTGAAAGGCCTGGTTTCTTGTTGCTCTATGGCCCACCAGGCCTAAACATTTTACAATCTAGCCCTTTCAAAAAAAGTTTGCCGACCTCTTCGTTAAATACGTCAGTTTTATTACTAAAGAATTTCAGAACCAAATTTTTTTATGATTTCCGACTACCTCGCGTCGATTCCAATCGCGGCGACGGACAGGCATTTTCATCGTGCCGAAACGAGAACAGAGAAAAAAAGGAAAGAATCGCGGCGACAATCCGGAATTTCGCGCGGGAGCTTGAAATCTGCACGGAGGTAAATCAAAATCGGCGCTCGCCCTTGTTTCAATTAAATGAAAGCATACGTGCGCGGCGGTCGGTTGATCCGGATCGTCCGTTCTCGCTTTGTTGCGTTTAATCGTACTTCCCGTAATTAAAATGATCTTTCTGTTGTTTAATCTTTCGTCGTGCCGGCCGTTCCAGACCGAAGCTCGAGGAGAGATGGACTTTGTCGGTGGGTACTTTCTTTTTCAAGCCCCAAACCCCCTGCCCTGCCGTCGCGGTCGTCCCCTTTGCCTTTCTTCCTTTCGTCGGATCCCTAAGAAACCGGTCGAATTTTCATTAAACTCTTTTCTCGGGGAGAGAACGGCCGACTCGTTCGGGAGGAGCTCGTGCGTAATTTTATGCAAACGCAGAGGCATGTGCTCCGCCGCTGATAACACCCTCTTCAAAATTGCCGGCGGCGGTAACCGTGTTCACCGATGGCGGCTGATTGGCTGGAAGTGAGCCGTCTATTGTAATCCCGGGACGCTTTCTCTCCCGTGAAGAATCTCGCGCGGCTCCGGGGATGGTTCGCCGATTGTTGTAAAATATCCTTCCCCCTCCCCCAACTCGCCTTATTCCGAGACACCGCACTCTCGATTTTCCGAACATGGCTCCGCACAGAAAATTAGCCCCCGTTGCTCTAACAACAACGCGGCGGAAACGCGCCCGGGGAAATGAAATCCGAAGAATCCGATGAATTCATTGTTCGTAGGAAGTAGCGTCGAAATTGAACGGTGGCTCCCGAAATGAAAAACTTTCGATCGTTATTGCAAGTTTCTTTGAATATATGCTTCGCTCGAATTTATGGTAAAACTCGGCGCGTGTATAATTTATAATATTCATGATCACCGAATTGTTTTAATTCTCCCGAGCGCGCGTGATTATAACGTCGGTCGTGCATCATCGAGACCCACAAATTAATTTTCGCGTTTACATATTGGGTTCACGAAATTTTGCCTTAGGGCATAATCAATTGGGTTCTATTTTTATTAAAATCGCCAATATACACGTTCCACTAACAACAACTTGCCGATATTCAAAATGGTTGATATATTTGACCGACAATGGTCCATGCTGGGTCCCTGTTTTCTATTTATCCATTTATACATATAAATCTGTAAAACAGAAACTGTACCGCGTATGCATGTGTCAACAATTTTAATATCACCCATTTAATTAGCTATTCGACTGTCGCGTTGCGCATACACTATGTATGAGTGACGGAATTCCGCGTCCTATTTGGAGGATTAATTATTATCGTAGTATGCTCGAGTGAGTCGAGGTTAGTTACTATTTGTACAGGTTAAAACGCGTGAAAGATTTATGTAACATACACCCCGTCCATAGTTCGGAACGTGTCGATCAAATATGACCAAGATATCCTATATTTTCTAAATTTTTATTATTATTCTTATATTTTCTAATATTTTTCATTGCCGTGGGGTAATTGCTTTCGAATTTTGCTTCTAGAGCTGGCTGTAATATACATGTATAATAGCTACATCTAATCAAAATAAAACAATCAAGCTGGAACCTTGTATTCTTTAATTACCAATTTATTGAATGTTCGATTATCAATAAGATACCAGCACAATGAACTTATTGTTCATAGTAAAAAACGAATCAACGGTCTCAGTATCGTGTCCATAAACAGAGATTACGAAGTACAGTAAATCCTTAAATACTGTCCATGTTTTAATACATGTATAATAGCTACATCTAATCAAAATAAAACAATCAAGCTGCAAGCTTGTATTCTTTAATTACCATTTTATTGAATGTTCGATTATCAATAAGGCACAATGAACTCATTGTTCATAGTAAAAAACGAGTCAACGGTCTCAGTATCGTGTCCATAAACAGAGATTACGAAATACAGTAAATCCTTTAATAATGTCCAACAGGCGTATTCTGGGCAGACAGGGTTTGCAAAGATGACTTTATTTTTTGATTTATGACTGCGTCTACCGAGCAGACCACGTCGAGCGAGATTTCAATAGAGAGCCGAACATAGAAAAAGGCAGAATGACATACGGATCGTGTGACCGAAAAGTGTCGCCGTCGCCGGCACAGCGTTGGCAGGCAGTGGAGTGAGTAGCCACTGGACAACGTTTACGTAGACGAGCTCGGACAGTATTTAAGGTTTTACTGTATCTTGAAAACTGTTTAGTTTATGAAACTTAGTCATGAAATAAAATCCTATTTTTTAATGAGGACAGCCTTTGCAGATCTAGTACAAATAAAAAGACGTACTAATTTCAGTTGAATTCTGTTGAATTTTCGTATTCTAGTATTTTTCGAAGATTTCCCTGAGCCATAAATGCATAAAGATCCGCAGACGACCCGTTATTATTATTATTATTTATTGGAGCCCTTTTACATAAGTGTTTACCACAAAAGAAAAAAAAATAAAACCGTGAAAGATAAAAGACTATTCGTCTAATAACAAAAAAGGGACATGCAGAAAAATAAAAAAATAGTAGTACCATCGATATGATATTGTCTTATAAACCTGCGCAGTTGTTTTTAAAATCTCGTGTTCCAATGAAAAAATCAATACGATTATATATAGCGGTTGATTCCGCAATAATGCGATTCATTGGATTAATTAATCCACAAGTAGTTTGTGCTCGAAATGATTGAAATCCAATATTGAACATAACCAAGTGTAATTTCACTTTATAGAATTCATCAGATCGGTTGTTCGTTGTTTAGGCAACTGGAACTGAGTATCGGCGTTCCAGTCTCGCCAGAAATAAACCAATTATGCGGATTGTCTAGGTTCGCGAAGGCGGGACATTCAACGCGTCGAATTAGGTTGAGAACCGGTGGCGCGTTCGACAGGACGTGCCGGAAGCTGGCGCCGGTCGCAGGAACGGCAAAGGTGTTTATCGCATTAATATTTCCATGCATAAAATTACGCTTATTTACCCCTGGTGTTGGGAGAAGTGTCTGTGACACCGTTTTTCGTCGCATCGCGTCTGCCGCCGTGCGAATATTTTCGACGGTTTCTCCCGTGGACGAAACGTTTGAAACTCGGCTCCCATAAATATTCACGGCAATCGGAAGTACAATAGGAAGCGCGTAATATCGCTCGTCCCGAAAACGGCGCAGCGTCTGATCAGATAACGGCGCGAGGGACCGTCCCGTTGCGTCGCGTTTTCTTCATGAAATATTGCCGAGGCCGCGAGGTTCCTCTAGAAAAACCGAGATTCTCGCCGCGGAATCGGGTAAACCGATTTACCAGGACTGTCGGTTATGATAATACGCTGGAAAATTACACCGGGCTCTGTCGACGCGGCGGATCGTGACCGAATCGATTTGAGAAGTTGAAGGGAGGAGACGAAACTGTTTTCGCCGATCCGGAGGCCCGTCATTATCCCCGATCGAACGGAGAAACGTGAGGATCGGCGTCTCGAGGAGCCGTTATTCACGAAAAAGCTCTTCTAGCCCCGCATTGAACCGCACAGGCTCGCTTTCCATTCCCCCGAGTGTTTAATCGGCCGGAAATGAATCGCGATATTCAATCTGTACCGGTCGATCGACTGATTTAAAGATTGCCGAATTATACTGTGCCGATGGACGCGATAATGACGCCGCTGCGCCGGTCGCCATTCAGCCCCGTCCTGCATCCGTATCCCATGATTTTTATTCATTCGTATCGGGAAACAACTTCCTCTTTCGCAAATGCGAAAATACGCTCGCAGGAAATAGATCGGCGCTGGATGCAATAGTTATAGCATTATCTCGATACGCGCGAAAGAGATGTACACGGTAATCATTCTTTCTTTTAATGCTAGTAGCATTATTCCAAACATTGGTTGCATTAAAGTTAGTAACATAGGATCGAACCTGTGCGCCGTAAACTTCCACCTATATATTTATTTATTTATTTAATGCTTTAAACCAGATGTGGTTTATATAACATATTCAATACATGAATTCCATTAGCGTATTACATAATGGCTTAATGTGCTCTTACCTTAGCTTAAATTAACAGTCATTTTTTATTCAACAAATTGATTCAATGAAATTAAATTTTGGTTTTAAATTTAAATATGTTATAGATATTGACAGTTTGAACAACTTTTTCCTTTTCCAATATAGGGGGTCGCTTTTAGTTTTCGAGCTATTTGCAAAAAACTATCGCGAATATTGTATTAAATTTTTCGTATTCCTGAACGCTCCGCTGCAATGTAGACCTGTTTCCGTGCGGCGTTTGTTTACATTTTGACGCTGTAGAGATAAGAGAGAAAACAGGGGGGCGGAAAGGGCCAGCCTGACACTACACACACACCCAGTGCTTAACACGCATCCAATGTTTCAGACTGGCCCTTTCTGCCCCCTCTGTTTTCTCGAAACAGGTCTGCATTACAGGTCTACAGGTCTACATTACAGCGGAGCGTTCAGGAATACGAAAAATTCAATACAGTATTCGCGATAGTTTTCTGCAAATATCTCGAAAACTAAAAGCGACCCCCCTATATTGGAAAAGGAAAAAGCTGTTCAGAGTGTGTTGCTGCATAACATATTTAAATTTCATCAAAATCGGAGAGGGCAGTACTTTTCTATATAATTGCCAAATCGGAAATGATTAGCAGACCTTTAATATGTGGACCACATAGGAAGGATCTTATACAGGTTGGAAGACAGTACCTGTGTCGGAATAGAGCTGAAAGTAGTGTATCACGTTCGTCTTCATATTTTGGGCATTGCCAATTGACGACTTACACCTATTTATTGGTTGCATTTTTAAGATAAATTAAGAAGATCGCAGCGCGCCTTCAGGTGTGACTTTTTCCACGGAGTCCGCACGCTGAAAATATTTCCGTTGCGACGCTTTAATTAAAACGTCATGAAAAGCAGATAACGCGTGGAATCATACAAGAATTTTCCCTGGATATATTTATTTGATTACACCGATTTTACATATGTATCTTCAAAGGAACTTACTCCGCGTGAACAAACGAATAAATTGAATTATTTCCGACGAACGCAGGGTTTTCATTTGTCGGGGAACAGGAATTAAGATCGAGTCGCTTTGACCGTTGCCAACGTCGAAAACGATGAGAGCTTTACAAGAAATGATAAGGGAAATTTGTCGGACGAGCAGAGAAGTTGATGGAAGCGATTAAATCGGATGGAGAGGAGATGTTAATTGTTCGGAAGTGGCGGGCTAATTAGCAGGGGCGGTTTCAAGAAGGAAATACCTCAAGATGACAGCGGACGAGATTTGAAAAAGACGCCGCGCCGGCTGCGGATCGCCCGGATCGTTTTCGAAGCTCTCTAATTATGTAAAGGCCTTCGGCTATCTTCCCAAGGTGGGCGCGGAGGGGAGGGATCCGAGCAACGAACATCTCGGGGCTCAAGTACAAAGCGTTGATTTACAAACACCCGACGCTAAAAGGGTAGACGGGATTTAACTTTGACACGTCAGGTGTAAGCAAAGAGGTGCGCGTCCCCGGCTTCTGCGGAATATTTTTTCGAAAAGAAAGACACGCCGGATTAACGCTTCCGAGTTCGAACGGTGACGTGTACTCGCTTCTATTCTCCAACAGAATTATTACAATACTTGCGACTTGTACCCTGTTGCTTGTAGCATTAAATTATCGACTCACTTCAATTTTCAGCTGTTACTCCGTTCATTCTAACAAGAAATATTTCAAAGGCTATAAATTGCGGTTCTGCAAAATATTTTCTATTCTCCAACAGAATTATTACAATACTTGCGACTTACACCCTGTTGCTTGTAGCATTACAGTATCGACTCACTTCAATTTTCAATTGGCACTCCGTCAGTTCTAACAAGAAATATTTCAAAGGTTATAAATTGCGGTGCTGCTAAATATTTTCCGAAAAGAAAGACAGATCGGGTAAATGCATCCGAGTTCGCAAAATTACATAATACCTGCGGTTTATACCCTGATGATTGTAGCATTACATTATCGACTCACTTCAAAAAATTTTCAACTGTTACTCCGTCAGTTCTAACAAGAAATATTTCAAAGGCTATAAAATACTGTCTTGTGAAATATTTTTTATTCTCCAACAGAATTATTACAATACTTGCGACTTATACCCTGTTGCTTGTAGCATTATATTATCGACTCACTTCAATTTTCCACTGGTACTCCGTCAGTTCTAACAAGAAATGTTTCAAAGGCTATAAATTGCGGTCCTGCGAAATATTTTCTGAAAAGAAAGACAGATCGGGTAAACGCATCCGAGTTCGAAAGGTGACGTGTATTTGCTTCTATTTTCCAAAAGAAGTACACAATACCTGCGGTTTATACCCTGATGATTGTAGCATTATATTATCGTCTTCAATTTTCAACTTGTACTTCGTCAGTTCTAACAAGAAATATTTGAAAGGTTATAAATTGCGGTCCTGCGGAATATCTTCCATTTAAAATAAAGCGAAAAAAAGGCACATACAGGTTGTATTGAGTAACCTCCTTCTTTTTCGAAGTCGGTTAAAAAGAGTTATTACAATACCTGTGACTTGTAACCTGTTGATCGTAGCATTATATTATCGACTCAGTTCAATTTTCAACTGGTACTCCGTCTAACAAGAAATATTTCAATGGCTATAAGCTGCGGTTCTACGAAATATTTTCTATGTCTGACATACGCTCTATCGATTCTGTCAAGACATATTGCAAGCGGTGTCGTCGATTACCTTCGATTCCGCGAAATATTGTCTATCTTTAACTTATATCCGTTGGCTGTATCAAGAATCGGTTAACATTATAGGTTGTTAGTTTTCGAGATCAGTGTTCGAATATATTGTAAAAATCTCCGAGGTTTTATATTATTTATATATATATAGTTTCCCTTTGAGCCGAAAGCTAACCCATTATGTAATGTAATTTGACGAGAGGTACACAAAGTATTAAAAATCACAGCGGATTACCGAACGGACGCAACTAAAATTCTCCTATAATATTAAATTTTCACGAACTTTTTTTCATGTTATTTTAGCTTTCCTGTTACAAATTGTTAAAAACGATCTATTCTTTTGGTGATTTAATGAAAGGCTATTTTTAAAATAAAAAACGAAAGCAGATTATCGGAACGACGAACACTTTTCTGCAATATGTTTTAACAAATTTTTTAGCTCCATGTAATACAGCTTTTGTATTATATGAATAGATTCTGAAAATTATTTTTTGTCCGACCAAAAGGATTATCGACGTGATCAAAATCTGTCTGTTTTTAAATTCCGCGTCATTCAATTTCCTCATAAAATATTCCTATGATTTAATAAATGTGTTAGGAATTTTTTATGAAGAATCTGAATGACGTATTTTTAAAATTAAAACAATAGCGAATTATCGAAGCGACGAATACTAATTTCTGAAAATTATTTTTTGCCCGATCTAAAGGATTATCGATGGGATAATAATCTTTCCTGAATATGGAGTCTTACTGGAATGCATTGCAAAAAGGTTTTTAATTCCACATCGTACAGTTTCCCCGGACAAAAATTCCTAAACACGATCCATATCTTAATTTCTGTCTTAAAAAGTTTCATCGAAAATGATGGCCGATGGGATGCAGGCGTGTCAGGGCGCACAGCATCGTAATGACGACGTCGGGTGCAGTATCGGAACAGCGGTATTGATTCGCGAGATATCTCGTCGTGACTGGCGAAGGAGTTATGGTCTGCGGATGGATCTCGAAGGTATCTCGGCAGGCCGGACGAGTCGCTCGATGAATTTGAATTAAGAGTCGGATAGTTCGAGTAAGTCTGATCGGCTTCCAGGCTGTCTTTGCGCGATGCATATATCGCGACGTTGAAAATTTCGCTCGACTGTGTCCAGGACCCTTATCTGTCATCCAACAGCCGTAGTTCCGTTTAAAGTGGTAGACTCTCGTTTCCAGAATCGCAAGGGTGTAGTTTTTTAAAGATGGGATTGTCCAGTAGTCAAAAGCGGTAAATAAAATATCAATCTAGGCCACGATCGCCCTCAAAAGTCCTATTTTTACGTTTACGAGGCATAATTTGCATTATTCGGAAGCATAAAGCTGTGCATAAAGCTTATTTCATAACGCTACAATAACCACATGCTGTCGAATAATGCAAATTACACCTCGTAAACGTAAAAATAGGCCTTTTAAGGGCGATCACGGCTTTTATCTATCGCTTTAGACTACTTGAAAAACCCCATCCATTATCAAGAAATGAGAAGTCTACCTCCTCAAGGAGACACTGAAGGAAATTCGCTGCGCGCTATTCATGATTGAACAGGATGACGGCGTGACAACCACTTTCGAAAAAATAACAGCGCCTCGCAAACATTCGCTAACAACCCGCTCCATAATGCGTTCGGTTTTTGCGAGCGTTTTTGCTTTTTCGTTTCGCGCTATCCAGGGAGGATAATGGCGACTGGATGAACCCCGATGTTCGATAAAATGCTAGCGAACACTTGACGAGAGCTTCGAGATCGACCGCACGAGCTGTTGCAAGCTAATTGTAAGAGTCGATGCATTAGGGCGATTTTAGGCGATCGGTGGACTGATAAAATTGCTGATTTAACGTAAATCGTAGGCGTTGCAATTTTCCGGACTCGATTTCTCAAGAGAACCCAGTTCGAGTTCTGTTTTATATTTTTATTAACCTTCGCTCTGCATACATATAGTCTAATAGTAGTTTGTAGTATCTTTATTCTCAAATATACCTATGTCTTTCGGCGCTACGTTTTTCTTTCTTCATTCTTCATTTCTACATTCCTTATTTTTACATTTTCTTAGCTCTCCTACACTCTTACACTAATATTTACAGTATGTACATTTTATGCATGTATTTATTTCCACTATGTCCTTATGTCTCTTTATCCTCCTTGGTTTTCCCTACTTCTACCCTGTTTTATTTTCCCACTCCTCTTTCTCTCTCTCTTTTTTCTCCACACTTTCTCTATTTTCTCTTAGCTTCTTACCCCAATTCACCCCTATTCTCCTCTCATCTAAAATTTCTTCTACACCTCCCCACTAGGTGTCCTAACGTCATCTCCTCCCTCCAACTACATATAGTTTAATATTAATTATATACAAGATTAGGTTTTTATATATAGGGTTCTGTTACTACACGCCATATATGTTTTCAGTGCAAAATGTAACGAAAAAAGCATTGAATGCGTAAATATTTGTGCAATTTTATTGATTTTCATGGTGGTAGGTATGAGAAGATTGAAATATTTAATTGAACACATAGAAACAATAAATTCAATAATTCTCATTCTTTTAATCATGAGTGAAATATGTCACAGATATGTTTTTATTGGTATGAGCGAAGGCTAAGCATTTTAAGTCTAAAATGAGATTCGTTTCTGCTGTACTAAGATAAAGAGCTATATACAGGTTTTTTTTGAAGTTGTACTTCATTGGGGTGATTCATCCTTCGTTAAAGGTATTTTGAAGCTTAACTCTCCGCAGTTGACAGATTAGGTTACGTCGTTGTAATTCGCAGAGACTACACTGCCAAATTGTATGGTCTGTATACCAGCTGTCATACCCGCATTCGCATTTCTAGTCACTGATAATCCCTGCATGAAAGCCCTATACAGTTATCTCTATTACTCTGTGAATGGTCGCACGTTTTCCGGAACGTATAGCTTTTGATAACTGTCACGGTTTTCGATGCTATATTCGCTACCTCATGGATCAAAGAGGATCTTACGAGTAAAAGTGTAACGTCCGTAATACGATCCTATCTTTTGTTTGTGCAATGATTAGAGCTTCAGGGTTGAAAACACCCCTCATTAACTTTTAATCAAAATGCGAGTAATCACTCGCATATATGATTCATATTCTGGAAAAAACTAGATGGTGGTTGTAATCGCATTTGAAGTATATATTTAACGAGTACCATGGAAATCACTCACAGATTTCCCCGACAGCGGATTTGATCGACAACAAATTTAACAGCCAACGAATCTAAAACCGCTGTCGGTGAAATTCGTGTCGGTCAAAATCGTTGTCTGTTAAATTCGTTGTCGGTAAAATCTGGATCTTTTATATCGATCGATAGCTCAACACGGCGTCGTGTTAAATATGGGTCCCATGAAAATCACCGCCACAGTTTTCATCGACATTTCACCGACTCCAGATTTCACCGACAACGAATTTAACAGACAACGATTTTGACCGACAAGGATTTTCGATTCGTTGGCTGTCAAATTTGTTGTCGATCAAATTCGCTGACAATCAAATCCGCTGTCGGTTAAAGGCATTGTTGGTTAAATTCGTTGTCGGTTAAATCTGGAGTTGGTGAAATGTTGTCGATGAAAACTGTGTCGGTGATTTTCATGGGACCCGTATTTAACACGTCGCCATCTTGATCTATCAATCGACATAAAAGATCTCACGAAGAGCTTCTGGACGAGTGGAAAGAAAACAGATTTCAATCAGGTGGAATCGCGCGTTAAATCAGCGCGCGTCGCCTAAATTTTGGTAGATAGAATTTGGCGGGAACTCCGGGTTAACTTAAATACCGAACTTTCGCGATAACAACTCGCTGCGCGGCAGCCTAACTCGATCAGGGCACGTGCTCGGCCATGTGTGCGCGAGCGAGCGAGCGAGTTTAACTTGTAGCTTCGTTGCGTCGCGTTGGTTCGTTTGTGCGCCTACGTGAATCTCATTCATTAGCCGGCATGTCATCAGTGGGGAAAAACGAGTTTGCGAACGGAGCTCGTGACCGGCGTGAATGTGGGTTTCGGTCTCCGAGACCTCTCCGCGATTTTGCGTTCGATCCCGATTGAAAAACTAGCAAAACAATGGGACAGACGTCGATACCGTGTGCGCCATGCCGGATCGACAGCATCAGGCTGGCTGGATAAAGTTGTTTCCGAACGAGAATCCCGTGTCACAGGATTCTTATTCCGGTTGTTCGCGTGTCGAAAAACCTCCACTCCATCCACTGGTTGTCGATGTCTCGCGGAAAGTCGCTTTTATTCGATCCGTCATCACGATTGTTAGACTTTCATTGGAATTATATGAACATGTTAGAATTTGTTCGAATTTTACGCTGTTAGAATTATCAGTTAGCAGATTGAATATATTTTTCAGTATTAGAGGTTTATTGTTCATGTATCATGGCTTGTAAACATTTTCAGAAAATGCCGGAGCATTCGATCGAATAGAATTTCGTACGATTTTTATTTATTTTCGATTTACAAATGCTATTACCAATGAAAACACGATTTTATTTGGTACCACTATCTTTAAGTTTGTCTACAAACACTATTATTATTATTTATTATAGACGGACTGAAGCCCTTTTTTTATAATTGTTTACAAAACAAAGAGGAAGATACAAGACTACTCGTCTAATAAGAAAGAGGGAACATGCACAAAAAGAAAAGAAAAATGACATAACATAATCCGGTACATAAAAATTGATTTGCGCAAGTAGAGAAGACCAATCAATATGATTATTAATTAAATTAAAAATAAATCTCTGATCGGATACTATTCTTCGAGCAGATAATGGTTCTGGGTTCATTGTAGTTATTATTGCGGAGTAATCATGATCGAAGAATGACATTAGATTATTTAACTTATATGAACAAAATCTGAGAAATTTATGGGAGCTTTTCGGAGACTATATAATTGATGCGTACATTGATTGTTGAATGGAAAAAAACAACATTAAAAATTCTACACACACATACATAAACATCGGCAGTCTAAACACAATATAATGGAACTTTCTACGAATGTCTGAAATATTTAGTGTGACTATCTTTCAATTTGAATATTTGCCTTATTCCTCCTTGGGCCCTTTGCTGAAGAAAAATGGCGAAACTCGACGCGCATTCGTGAGAAAAACGTGGAAGAAATAAGATCGAGATAAGGGTGAATGTTAAATGTTTTCTTATTGCTTTGGACGGGACTGTTGGATGGAATCGTTTCGTTTTCATCAGGAAGTTGTCCTTCGATGGGACAGGGTCCCGACTCTATATCCGGCTATCAATCTCGATTCCCGTGGCCTGGTTTCTCGGTTTCGGCTCGAACGGACACCGGCGTATACTTTCGACGCTTCTTATTTCTCTATTTGTCCAATACGTAAGCTTCTTACGGTTCTCCGGTTCGATTTTGATTTTCTCCCTTCTTTTCGATCCGAGTCTAACGAAATCGCCGCGAAATAGAGTGTTAAGCGTCGGATTCCGATTAATCCGGCCGTTAGAATGTTAGACTATACTGTGTGCTCACTAACGCGACCTGGTCGTTGAATAGAATCTACAGTTAATGGGTTTTGGGACCTGGTTACTGTTTCTGAGCTACTTAGCCGAGCTGTTTCGCTGTTTCTAATGGTTTTAAGTTGAACAGCGAGTCGGTTCGCTGCGTCTGAGGATTTTCTGTTAAATTCAAAGTTGTCTGACGGATTTTGGGCTGAATACAGGGGAAAAAGTCGGATCGGCGCGGCGCACAATGCTGGGCTCATTCCACACAGACGAGCAGCCGCGTCATTATGAAATACTTTTCCGCGGAGAATTATGGAATACGAAATAGCTCGCGTGCGCGTGAGATTACAAGGATACTTTGTAAAATTAATGGCACGGAAATTAATTATACTGCGGGACTCGTCTCGGTGAAACGATGATAAACGCCAAGTTCCGTCGAGCAGCTCGTGCAAACGAGAATTTCGAAATTCGCTGGAATTTTCTGCCAGGCTTACCGCCCCCGCTCGATTTCTTGCCTTTCACTTCTTTCGTTTTGTTTTTGTTATCATGCATTTTGTTAACCCTCGTACGTTCCTCAGGGTAAAAATTCACCCATTTACCGTTTTCGACATATTGTGAAACGGATGATTTCTTTTTGTCTGTGTTGCGAAATATATTTCTTTGAAATGTCACACTAGAATTCGTAGATTTGAAATGTGATGTAGAAAGGGGTGAAATATTATTCTAGGATTTTTCATGCAACTACATCTGAGGAGCGTGTGAGGGTTAAAATTACTAAAAAGAGTTTCATGCTCATTTTTCTTATCTGAATACGATAAAAATAACCAATACGAAAAAAAAACAAAATTATAGAAAAAAAATTTCTATGATTTTGTTTTTTTGTATTGGTTGTTCCTGATCTTGTTTTTTTTAAACATTTCCTATCTTAATTTGCTTCTAAACATTACTAGATTGTAAGAAGTTTTTTTATTTCATTCCCTTATTCCGAAAGAGCCCTTCTAAAAGCAATAGCGATATTGGATTGCGAAGGTATCGCTTTGAAAGTGGGAGTGAATACGGAATTTTTTAAATGCCCGTACACGATAGAAATATGAAAATTTACTGTGCGACGTTCAGGAGCAATCCGATGACAATTTCACGTCGAGTTTTCATCTTCAAAGGCGTGGCCGCCAAAGTCGCTTTCGAAACGAACGAGATCGTCTTGGTGGAACTTCGTTTGCGTTCCCAAGAGCGACGGGAAGCTACTTCTTTTCTTAAAAACACAATGGCGTGAGCTCATTACCGTCCCGATTCGCGACGACAACGGCTGTCTCGGTTCTTGAAATTCCTCGGCGAATGGAAGCATGTCACACGAACACCACTTCAAACATGATTGCCGAGCAGACGGTCGGTGTAATAGACCATCTTCCACCGAAGAATTCGCCCTCTCGTGATTCCAAAGGAGACGAATTAAATGGCGTCGTCATTGTCTTCAATCTTTTCCCTGTCGACGGAGGATTGAAAACGTTTGCCATGGATCCGGGGAAATTATCGGGACAACGAACGTTTCAACGGATTAGCAATCTCTTTTTCGGCTTAAACGCTGATTTACAAACAATCTGACTTTGAAAACGCATATTGTATCGTTTTCCACGAACTTTCACTACATCGTTTCATTCACCTGTATAAATTTCTTAAACTGTTTCTACTACCAGTCTAGTTTCTACCAGCATGGAATACAACACATACATTTAAATACTCAATATAGACAGTTTCTACACAGCAAACGGAAAATTTCTCTGGAAGATGATCCGTACTTGGATCGAACGTTGAGGAAAATTTTATAAATTCCAAAGTTGATTTGTTTTTGACATTTGGATCGACAAAACGGAATACCTATTGTTACTGTTCGAAATTTGAATGGACAATTCTTGCGTTGCATTTTAATATGAAGTAGGAAAGACTTTATTTACTTTTCATCATTTATTTTACAATTCTTTCAAACAAATGCCGTGTTTTCATAGTCGGGCCACTTGTTAAAAAATTGTAGTCTCGAAGCGAGAATACAAACGCAAACGTCTGCGTCGACCCACATATCGTTCGACATACGTGTTTGAGTTTGGGCGATGCTCTTTCGTTTGTATTCGCAAGTGAAAAACAAGGGTTTATTATATAGAAAAGTACTGCCCTCTCCGATTTTGATGAAATTTAAATATGTTATGCAGCAACACAATCTGAACAGCTTTTTCCTTTTCCAATATAGGGGGGTCGCTTTTAGTTTTCGAGGTATTTGCCAAAAACTATCGCGAATACTGTATTGAATTTTTCGTATTCCTGAACGCTCCGCTGTAACGTAGACCTGTTTCGGTGCGGCGTTTGGTTACATTTTGAAGCTGTAGAGATAAGAGAGAAAACAGGAAGGCGGAAAGAGCCAGCGTGACAGCACACACACCCACCCACTGTTTGAAAATTATACTCTAGATTCTTCACGTGCTTATTACGAATACGATATTAAAAATTTGCACAAATGTTAATTTCTTAACGGAAGCCTTTTTAGAAACATTGGGTGCGTGTTGAGCACTGGGTGGGTGTGTGTGGTGTCAGGCTGGCCCTTTCCGCGCCCCCCCTGTTTTCTCACTTATCTCTACAGCGTCAAAATGTAAACAAACGCCGCACCGAGACAGTCTACGTTGCAGCGGAGCGTTCGGGAATACGAAAAATTCAATACAGTATTCGCGATAGTTTTTTGTAAATATCTCGAAAACTAAAAGCGACCCCCCTATATTGGAAAAGGAAAAAGTTGTTCAAAATATCAATTTCTATAACATATTTAAATTTCATCAAAATCGAAGAGGGCAGTACTATTCTATATAATTAGCAAACAAGGAAAGACATACACGAAATCGCATCATAGGAACGCAAACTTGTGCGTCCAGAGATAAGGCGGAGAGCTGCAACGAATGTGGTATAGATAAAAAACGCTGCGTCTAGACGCGCAGAGGAGATCACACCTTTTGGACAGATCGCGGAGGACAAGCAAGGCACGCCGGCCTTGAAGTCAAGGTGTGCTTTCCATTAGGAAGTTCCTCGGCGGAAGTTCCTTGATCTTCCAAACGATCGGCTCGCCATCGCCGATAAACTTGTTCGCCGCAACTCAAACAACAACGTCGTTAACGGTCTAGCATCGTGCGGCGACAGCACGGCGGTAGGAAAAAAATGCGCGTCAATTATGCGAAACCCGGACAACGGTGAAATAAAAATTGAAAGAGCTCCGACACGAAGCGGCGTAGAGAGAAGCGGGGAAACGCGATCGCACGCTCGTAGATGTCCCGTTGAAAAGCGATGCGTTCCAGTAATTAGAGTCATAATTCCGGTAATTACTGCAAGCGACAGTTTCCCCGTATCACCGGCGTCCCCGTTTCTTCTGTGCTTTTCAACAATTCGATCGGAACGCGTCGCACGCGCGCGAAATGAATAACTTCCTTTGCCCGGGCTTGGCAGTGTTCGTCATTCCGCGAGTCATCGACGCCGGCGTTCTATACATCCGACGATTAACGATCCTCCGGCGAATTGAATCATCCGCGACGTGAATTGATCGACGATTCATCGGGGATTTTCTCCGAACAGGACGATGAATTTATTAAAACTTCGCCGCGATCTGGTTATTGCTCGGTGGGAAAAAAGTCTGACCCACTTCCCGGCACCGTTTAACGTTCACGGGATAATTAATTAAGGGAAGACGCCGGGAATTGGTCGATTCCGGACCTCGTTGCCAACGAACAATGTTAATGAGCGAACCGAGGATTTGCTGAATTTATCACAAGCGAACGGATACAATGTGAAGCTGTGAAGACGTTGGAGAAATTGTTATTTTGTTAAATGTAAAAGGTGAAGCATTTATCGAGGGGGGTTTGCCGGTGAATTGTGAAAATATTCGAGGGGCGATTAATCGATTTGGCCAGTGAACAGTTCTAACGATAATACACGCGCGAAACTGGAAGGCGTGAACGCTTAACAAGCGTGCGTGCGGCTAGTGGCGATATCTTGGTCGATTCTTGGTTAAGATTCAGCATGATTAAAGGTTAATCCATCTCGTCGATAAATGCCGACATCAAAAGGCCTATAATTAGGCTTCCGGGATGAATGTCGTTAATATCGAGTTTGTACCCCCACGAGCACGGACGCGAACGGCCGTGTCGCCCTTGTTAAATTGTGCTTCCTTTGTGCCGCAATTTTTATGCGCAGCACACGTCCAGACCCGTCGCACCTTCTCGTCGTAAAACATTTAATTATCGTATAAATATTTCGAAAGTAATTTTGCGCCCACCCCGATGCAAAACAGCCCCTGTATTTATTCAAGAATAAAGCGGTCGACGAATGAAATCGCTGAAGGCGATCACTGGTTGAAAAATGAACCGGAAGCACACTGGATAACATTTTTTACAGCCGAATATCGGTTTGAGAAAATCGAGTTTGAAAATTCGCGCGCCAGTGAATAGCCCCGCGAATTTGCAAACTCGATTCTCTCGGAAACCGAAACTCGGTTGAGAAAACATTATTGATACCATAAATGTACCTATATATGCCTGCGGTTGTAAATTTTACCGCGATATTTTTTCCTAATGAGATTAAAATACGTGAAAATGAATATTGTGCCCGGAACAAAGTACAATCCGATACGAATATATTCTCGCCTGGCGAGGCATACAAAATTATCTATCATTCTCATATTTTTATAATCTCAGCATTTGAAAAAACAGAGATCAAAATAAGATAATAAAATAATACCTTTTTTCTAATAGAAAATCTTAGAAAAGATTTATTACAACGTTAAGTAATGATACGGATAAAATACTGTATTTAGAAATGATATGATATAAAGACAGGCCCTAACATTCGGCCCAGCCAAAAACATAGGAACGTCCAGAGGCAACTGAAATCTTAATTTATAAAATTTTTTCAAAATTAATAAGTTTTGCGCATCATATAAATTGCACTGCCAAAGAACATGATTGATAGTTTCACTCTCAGAGTTGCATTTGCACATAGGGTTATCAATGAAGCCAATACGGGCGAGAGAACCAGTAGGCCCCGTAGCGTAGATAAAATTAACAAAGAGTTGAAAGCGACATAAAATGAATAAATAAAAAAAGAAAATACAGTAATACGTAAAAAGTGTTATCGATTTTATTCGCTAATATTTTCTTACGTTGTGTTAGGTTTCGAAAGCCATCATTCTTTTTTTCATGTATTTAGACACACACCGTTCTTTTATAAAATGCTTACACATATTTTTATTTTATGATGAATCAGGAATAACGGAGTTTCGACTAGTTTCAATGATTTGGTAAATTTCCGGCGTACTGTTTATTCGCGGAAAGGTTTCGGCGGCGTTTGCGCGAGACAGCGTGCGAAAACGTGTTCTCGGGATTCAGTCGTTGGTCCTTGAACAAAGACGCTTATCGCGAACGACCCCCGCAACCGGAGACGGCGCGACGCGATCCGACGCGACGAGAGGATCCCCCACAAAGGTACGCTGCACGGTTACTAATTCAACGGGGGAGTGAACTTAAGCAAATGGCGCTAAAACGAGCGCGGGTGGAACGGCGGGTCGGCCGTTTCGAAAAACGAGAACAATCGACGGGAAACACCTTGCCGGAAGATTCTCGTTTCGATAAAATCCATGTTGTTGCACACGGTCTCCCGGTTTTATCGGTCCCCGTCGCTTCGCTCCTTTCTCTTGTTGCCCGTTTCCGTCTCTCGTTTTAGCCTGGAACCGTCTGCGAGCAAACCACCCCCACGCCACACCTGGTCGACCTCTTCGGCCCGCTGTATTTTTAAAGGCAGCCTCGATGCACACCCCGCCTCTATTCTGTATTCTCTCTTATGCGCTGTCAATGCCGCTATAAACTCGGACGCACTCCCGACGAATGGACGAGCCCGGCCTTACAAAGTTGAAAGTTCACGGGCTTCGCGACCAGAAAAAACGCCGCACGATTCGCCAGAGTCGCGAAAACCCGGCTGTTCCCGAGCGAAATGCTTTTTTTCAGAATTCGTACAGTTTCCCTATTCAACCGTAATCAATGCGGCGACGCACAGTGCGGCATGTAAATGGACATTCGACACAAAAATCATAACTTCTAAATTAATCAATTTTTGACCTAAGTACCTTAATCATTTTTAAAGGGAATACAAAACTGCATCGATTAATGCACCGAAAATATAAGGTTCCATTTGTAAAAAAGTTTATTCTAATTTTTTTTAATAAAGAGTTTTTTATGTCTAGTTGTTATTGCAGTTTGTTGTCAACTGTATTCTGTACAACTTTTGTTCTAAATATTTTTTAATTATATCGTTAAATTTAATTATATATACTATAATGCATAATTATTTATTGTAACCAAATTGCGATTACGAATGCATTTCTCTAACAAAAATGAAATAACATCGAGTCTTGCAATTTATCGCAGAAAAAAATTATATAGCAACATATTATAACATTTTGTTGATACGGTACGGCCAAAATTATGGGATGTTTTGGACCGTTTTTTTGTGAATTGCATTTTAAGGAAAAAATACAATTCCTACATTGCCAGTTAAAATTATGCATACCTCTGGTCAAATTCTCTATACCTATGCTACAATAAACTCTTGGCTGTTACTGATCCCCTATTGAATTTCTTGGATACTACTTTTTACATATACATTCCTCACTTACTGACTGATGATTTTGTAGGATAGTTAGATTAGAATGAAACCATGATTATTTTGATTTTTGTCCTTTGCATGCCGCACTGTGCGACGTGTCGACAAACGAAATAAACGACCAAGTTGATTGCTCTAAATTTCATCCAATCATTTTTACCAAAGAAAGCACAAAATTCGTGGTTGATTTAATTACCGTAGATACATTCCGCAAGATTTACCGGCGAGCCTAATAATATATGAAAATCGTTACATAAAATCGTATATAAACGTAGAAATAAACTGGTGACATAAAATTGCGACATATATGAGAATTCTCGTGTATAAAACCGTATATAAATACATATCGAATCGTAACATAAACTACCGACATGTATTGGAAGACAGTCATATATAAAATCCTACAAATATAATATATAAAATGGTGAACATAAAATTGTCTACATCCATTGCGAGAAATAGGAGCTACTTTGTTTCCTACATCAATTTTTATAACTCGAGAATGCATTCATAATCATTTCATTGTTTCGAGCAAGTTTCTCATTTTTATCATAGTCACGTACGAAGCGAAAGTCTACTTTATGGTTCTCCGGCCGCGGATGACGTAGCAACGAGCAAAGATGGTAAAAAGTGGAAAGTATTATATGAAAGACTCGCGCAGCCCGGAGGCTTTGAAGTGATCGCGCCCCCTAATTCATTGAAACCACCTGATCCTTCTGTCGCTTCAAAGACAAATCGACTCGCAGCCGAGAGCTGAGACACGACAACTTTTTCTGGAAGGAGCGCAAAGGAAAAGTGGGAGAAGGAGAGGGGTATCGATCACCGGCGTTCCTTCGCTTTTTCTTACCGTTCGAAGCCCGGTTTGTTTCGGGGAGGAAACGCCGGATGTTCTGTGACACGCGTAAATCAACGTTTGCGGAGTTTCTCAGGTGCGACGAGGCAGAGACGAATTTTGATGCAGTCCAGCTCGCTGGTTGCACCTGGATCCATTATCAGATCCTCGATTATACAGTATTTTAACCATAAATGTCCCAAAAGACTGACCTGTAAATGTCCTAGATCTATCCCTACTACTGCGGGGTATACCCCCTTGAGGGACCGTGAAGAAATGTGACACAATGCGGCTTCTCTATTTCCCACTATTTTTTGATGGGACTTCGATGACTATATTTGTGGGATTTTTTAAATAAAAATCATACCAAATATGATACAATTCCGATGATATTTACTTGTGTAATAGACAATTAAAGTTTCGGGCGCAAGGAAGGACAGTCGCCGGCGAGCCTCTTTCTTTCCCATACGCTATACTTCCTCGCGCCCGAAACTTTAATTGTCCATTACACAAGTAAATATCATCGGAATTATACCATATTTAGTATGATTTTAATTAGAAAAATGTCAAAAATATGGTCATCGAAGTCTCATAAAAAAATAATGAAAAACAAAGAAGTTGGAAATTTGGATTAGCTATGTTTACATTTCTCGGCGATCGACACGTTCGGCAAAAGTCAAAGAATACTGTCCCCGGTGCATAAATGTCCTTCTTATATGGATAAAATACTGTGTGCCGCGTATCGGCGATGCCGTGACGTGTCGGATGCCTGATAAGCTATCGATACCGCTCATCCGAGCTGATGACATTGAAAATAGTCTCGGGGGAGCCTCCGTAAACACCCTCTCGGCTACTACGTACCAGAATCGCCAGATTAAGACTTCACTCCCTACTCAAACTGTCCCCTTTCCGCCTGAGCTCTGTCACGTAACGCGTTTCGTCTCTGCCGTGCGTGTGTCGCAATGTCACCGTCCAATTTGCTACTGGTAAAATCTTTTTTCCCTCAGTTCAAGTCAATTCCCCTGATTTGGCGAATTCTAATTCGAAAATCAACACAGTTCTTTCAATCTTCTTTGCATTGTGCATTTCGAATTGAACCTGTTTTCTCACAGAATAGCTTTTGCAATTTATAGAATATAGACGAATGTATCAATTTTATTAAATTTTTACTGTAGCCTCGGAGTTACCATTCAAAGTACAGCGGAAATATGTCGGAATGCTTTCCAGTAAAAAGGAGGACGCGGTGTCTATATTTTGCATAATTTAATTCAACCAAAAATGGGAAGACTTTTTGACCTATCCAATATAAAACGGGAGAGAACTGGCTGGACAGATATATCGGCAAAACACCGTGCTGCAAAATAAATTAGAAAAGTATCGTCCCGTTTCCGATTGATCTGAATCTACGATAATTTAATTAAACAGAGTGAAAACTGGGAAAATCATGTTTTAAACTCTGGAAATATATTAATTAAGCAGGTACAGTGGTCTATGATAATTTAATTTAGCAGAGTGAAAACAGCGGAAGTCGTAGCTTAATTTATGCAAGAAGACTTTTTCAGCATGTAAAGGATATTCCAGGGATTCAGTGTGTTTAGATAGTGATCCGGTGATCTCCATTAAGATTGCGAGCTTCTTCGCGAGTCCTATATCTGTCGATTAACCCGTAAATGCCGAGACTTTCTCCAAAGATTAGCGATAATCTAATTTAACAGCGTGAGAATTGCATCTGATAGCGAGGATATGCGAAACGAATTTTTGACCGAGCCTCATACGCCGATACCGTGAAAAATAGGGATTTCAAAACGTTCGAAGAAAAAATTTTATGAGGTACAGAAAATTTGCACACTGATCGATCATCACTATTATGCATTGTGGGATTCTTTGCGAGTCCTATTTCTGTCGAATTTGTACGGAGATCCGCAGCAATTGTGTTTCTTTCCACAGAACGTGGATGTTTTTCCAGTGATATTATTTTTCAAGTTTCCGGACAGCCGTTTTTTCAAAAGAGAGGCGAGGAAGCGTGTTTCGGATTTCAAGAACGTTACCGGTTTATTGAAACAAATGGAGGATTACCCGTCGGCGGAGCCCGAACTTCCGTCGACGCTGGTTGTTGTTTCTCCGTCGTTTTGACGTTTCCAAAATGCCCCGTTTCTATGCCGACATTTTAGTCCATAAAAAAGAGGTTTATGACGGTTCATAAAGAACGAGCATCTTCCTTTGATTTGTTTATTGTACAGCAGTGTACGAACGGATAAAAAGAATCTGCGTTAGCTTGTTGAGACTATCGACGAGCCCGAACATACTGTAATCCCTTCTGAAAGTTACTAGAACAAGGACGTTTCAAATTCGCCGGGCTTTTATTGTCGCACGAACGTAAATGAATAATTCCGTACTTTACTGAAAAGCGCGCTTACGTCCCGAGTGACTGTAAAAACCTGTCTAAAGTTGCTTTTTATTGTTATAGACCCGGTAAAATAAAGCTTTTAGTATACTACAGGCTGAACAGGTGAAACACATTACCTTTAAGCGAACAAACTGTTGTACACGGTTGTCTGAAGCTGTCACGAGACGCGTAAAAACGTCGCATCGACAGTGGAAGCGGTCCAAGTGACTCTTAACCGAAGCGCGTTGTAAATACGTCTTTCTATGAAATGTTTCCTCATTTTACAGTCTAGTTAGCGCGAATCTTCTGCTAAAAGCAGATCTTTGTTTTCAATTGTTGGATTACCAATAAGTTGTGGGTGGTTGATAACGTGTGTTATGTTTAATAAGAAACCTGTATTTATTTTATAATGAAATCGATCTTAACAAACTATTTTGAATAACATCTAACGAAACAATAATATATTATAACCATCTTTGCTTTTAATAGTTGGATTACCAATAAATTGTGGACGATTGACAACGTGTGTTACGTTTAATAAGAAACCTGTATTTATTTTATAACGAAATCGATCTTAACAAACTATTTTTAATAACATTTAACTAAACAATAATCTATTAGAGCCATCTTTGCTTTTAATAGTTGGATTATCAATAAATTGTGGACAGTTGACAACGTGTGGTTACGTTTAATAAGAAATCTGTACTCATACAAAATAGTTTGATAAGATCTATTTCATTATGAAATAACATCTAACTAAACAATAATCTATTAAATCCACTTCTGTCACACACTCATCGCTTTTCGCACTCTTGCGTTCACCTGAATTAGTCGCCGAACATTCTGACTCCTGGAACATATTCCTAACACCAAGTCCACATAAGTTACCAGTACCTTATTCATAAGTTAGCACCGAACAATAAGATCAGAGAAAGTTCTCTACTTAGCATAAAGATCCGCCGTCTAGTAATGAGATCTCGGGTGTCCAAAGTTCGCCGGGACCTCCGCAAATCGATGAAGCGATTCGACGCTAACAATTCGGATGTTAGTCAGCGGAATTGAGCAATTACCGTTGAACGGGCGCGCATCGGACATTAAGTAGTCACGGTATGGCGAAGGGATTTGTCAGACGCAAGTAGTAATGGATCGTCAATGTCGGACGTCCCCGAGTTACAGCGTCGATATGTCAGGAGGGGGCGGTCGTCGTCGAGGGACGTATCGCGTGACGTCGCTCACGAGTTACTGGCCCGTTTATCATAAAACGATACTTTTACGGGTCGAAAATCTGGGATCCTCCTGTCAAATACACGGCCTTCCTGTTCATTATCACGGCTGCGTTACCTCTTATGCAGATAGCTGCTTAATTTCAATTCGTCTTTCAAAGTACACGTTTTCGTCGACGAGGCACGGAACCTTGAATCAATGTGTTCATTCAAGATTTTCTTTTTTGATTCATTGATTTTCCATCTTTTATTGCACGTGGAGTGCCGCCATTGTAGTCCATATCCGACCTAGCCTACCGACAAAGTTGTGCTAATTTAAGTAAATTGTAATCGAATTGCGCAATTGAATTACATTGTATTTTATATACACGGTATTTGAATTACATTGTAATCGCATCGCATAACTCGAACCTTCCAGTTAATTGAATTGCTAATTAGAATTTGATTTATTTCAGCCTTACAGCTAAGAAATGTGATAAGAAAAGTATCCTAATTATCATTAACCTACTTATTTACTTACTTATTGCATCCTTCCCCATTCCCTAACTTTGTTTTTTTTTTGTTAGTTTTGTATGCCCTTTGATAAAATTATGCTCTCTCTTTACTCTGTTTCAACTCAACTTCTCCAACCACTCTTCGACATTTCTGTCTGTCCTTCCGCTCACTACACCCTCGATCCTGATCATTCCTCCCATTATACCGTATTCCGAATTGTTAATTACGCGGGTCATGAGTGCAATTAAAATGATTAAACATTGTTTATTCATGTCTGTGAACATTATAATTTACTCACGCCTGATCAACGTTGATTTCATTGTGCCGTGCTAATCGAACAAACAGCCCAAGCTAACGCATTTGAAAAATAAGCATATTAAGGAGAACTTATATTAATAATAACGATTTATTTGAGCACACTTTTATCAACACGTGTCTTTCTGGTACGTATCAAAAGAAACGAAGTAACGCGAAAAAGGTCGTGTATTTTCGGCGTTCCGCGTAGTCACGTGCTACTCACTTCCATATAGAAAGGAGGGGGGTCTTACATGTGTGACTTTGTTTCACTCAATATAATTGTATTATATATTTCAACAGCATTTTATAAGAAAAATTGGTTGATGCAGTTTGAAACCGGAGATAAATGAAAATGTATTTAAATCTGTTTCTCAGTACATTAATATTGAAAACTCTTTTAAAAATTTACAGACGCAGTTGTTTCCTCTTTCTTGAAAATAATAAATATTGGGATCGAAACGTAGAAAGTTTAACCACACTACCAAAATTGCTTTAATTTAATTTCTGATCGAACCTTTGCGCCAGTTCATCGGTACTTCTTGTTATAAACTACCTTACGATCGATAATCAACAGACACAATTATAAATGAAAATATAAGTATTTATTCGCGGCGCACTGGTTTGATCATTTATGACAATGGAAAAGAAAAGGAAGGAGGCAGAGGACTCATCGGTAAGGCTATCTTGCCGGCCTAGGGGGTCCAGGACGAAACACCTCCTTCCTTTTCTTTTCCATTGTCATGAATGATCGATCCAGTGCGCCGCGAATAAATACTTATACTATCATTAAGATAAATTACGATCGAGAGAACCAATTAATTAATTATAAATGAAAATAATTGAATAACAACGATCCACGATATTTTCAGCGTGTTCGAACGATTGAAGAAACAGCGAGGCGTAACGAGTACGGTGCGACTGAACTTCCCAGCGAATGTCGAGTATTGGTATCGGGGTTAAACGAGCAGTGGTTGCAGGGATAATTACAAAGTTGCGACGTAATTTCGGCGTAGAAGACAGGCCCCGCGATTTCATCGCGAAAACGGACCACGCGATAATAATTATTGCACCGGATCCTTTGTCCGGCGGAAGCTCTTCGGTTGGCGGGGGCGCTTCGAAGAGTTTATAATTCAACGGCCGAGAGTTTCGAAATGCACTCGGCAGCGGAATCTCTCCGAAGAAACTTTCTTCGCTCTCCTTCCACTAACTTCTCGTTTGTTCTTTTCCCCTACCCACTCATCTTCCCCCCTCCCCCTATGTTTTTTGTTGGTTTTCGCGCAAAGTAGACCGAATGACTAATTAATTTGATTTATTGGACACGCGGGGCCACCGCGGGAAACGCTTGTTCCCGAGGACGCGAGCAATTCCTCGTTGTCGGTGGTCGTATTTGCACGCGCCATCAGCCGGGAAATTGATGACGTCGGAATTGTATACCTCGAATCCATTTTTCAAAAGCCAATCTCCGACGCTGTCTCCGCGAAGCTGCGAAGGAAAACGTGTCCCCTGGAACGAAGCTGTTGCATTCTTTAAGGCTCGATTTCAATTATCCAACGGTCCTCCGAGTCAGCCGTTTCCGCGGGATCGTTGACTGCCATTCCCCCCCCCCCCCCCCCCCCCCCCCCCCCCCCTTTCCGGGGGGTCTTTGCCTCCCCTCCCCCCCCCCCCCCCACCTCATCCCTGTTTATTTTATTCGTTGCGCGTTCCTCTCCTAAACAACGTGCCGCGAATATTAGATACTGTTTTACCATTTTCCACGGTCCGACGGATGCTAATATTATAATAACGATTCCCGGTTGCGGGAGAATATAAATTGAACGCGATCGGACGCGCGCGGAGTTTATGCGTGCGTGCCAGCCCCGTCCGCCATCTTGCTTTCTCGTATATGCACAACCTATTTCAGCGACCGACGACTCGAAATTCATAAAAATCAAAATGAAATACTGCTGGACGTAAAGCAACAGTTTTCAAATTAATACAGATCCTCAAGCAATTTGTCGAGGTCGTGATCAACAAGTTGATGAAAAGCAAATTCGTGGTGATGGATTTAGCGCGGGTGTTCAACAATGTCCTTTTTCGATAAAGCCAGACAAGCGTTTAGAAAATATCATCGAGTATCGAGAAGGGGAAATTAACATTTTGACAGTGCGTTAGGAAATAGAGATCGCTATTTCACGTGTATGTCAATACACGTGTGTTATTAATACACATTCGAAACCACGATCTCTACTAGGAAATTGTAATCGAGAAGACGGAGGGAGTGGAGAGGGTGTTTTTCCTTTCCTGTTTTCAATTTTCCCGAGGGCCTCGTAAAACAGTTCCGCGAGGGGGCTAACGAAATAATGAGGTTCCTCTGTGCGCCTCCATCGGAGGGCGGTTTCATGAATATAAACTATGCGGAAAATATATTTATACAGAACGCGGGAGGGTGAAGTCGAAGGGATTAGAAGGGCTGTATTTCGTGTGACAGGGAGCGGTCGAGAATTTTCGTAAGGAAAGCACCGAAAAGTTGATAAACCGTGCGATATTCGGTCGCGAGAAGCTCATCCGACTCTTTTATGGTCGGCCCGGAAGAAATACGAGGATCGGCGTGGCGCGCGACCGTCTGTTTTCTTTAGGTGCACTCGATCGGACGAAAAATTGCACCGGCGGAGTGAAAAATCGTATCGACGCACGAGAGCGAGTGGTTGGAGGGTGGGCCAGCATATTCTCGGGCTCCTCGCGAGCGGAATCTTGATGGAGGAAACCGAATGGAAAAGGATCTGCCGGCGAGCCAACTTGTTTGTTCGACTATTCCTTATCCATTATGCTCCCTACGAGATTTCCGAATTGTCGACGGCAACGAGTTTTTCCATATCGCAGAGCACCTCAACAATATTTTCTTTTCATGCTAAAGAACTGTTGCTGTTCGGAACTTACTTTAGTTATAGAAATTCGAATAATATTATTTAACTAGGCCATGTTTATTAAACGCTTATAACAAACTTATTCTTACCTTAACAATACTTTATCACAGATGGTTTTTTTCAACCATTCACCATTTCTTCTCCCACATTCACACGAATCTCCAATCTTTTCTTTCGCTCATGATAATTACTACCATCAAGAACCTCAATGGAAAATCCACAAGGTACTCTTTGCACTCGAAGCTATTTTAACTCGAATATTAAACATTTCTCCCGATTTAGAATATTTTCGTTTTCAATGATATTTTCAAATGGGTGGATACAAAATTCATTTATTATACATGTATATTAAGACAAAGTCATAAATCAAAAAATAGTGTCTTGTATGTAAACGCTGTTCGTCCAGAACACGGCTTTCGGAGAGTATTTCAGGATTTACTGTGCAAGTTTCGTAATTTATAATTGAGGCGACTGTTTAACGCGTTCGAGTGGACGATATCCATGCACTCTGAGAGAAGTCGACGAGTGCGAGGAGTTGATAAAGAGTAGCGTCGGGACGTCAACGAGGTCCAAAGTGAAAAAGAGAGGTTGACGTCGCGACGGATATTTCCATTTCCAAATATTCGCGGGATCTCTCTCTCTTGTGTCACAAACATCCCCCTGTTTGGCATTCGAGTCGCATCGCGTCGCACGCGGAGCATGCAATCGCACTCTTTTTCCTTTTCTACTTTCTCCTTCTCTCGGGGCTCGTTCTTCAAGCATATTTGCCCGAAAACGCAAACAGACGCGGTGAATATCAGCGGCTACCAATGCACTTGGCTGAAATTCTTCTTCCCCCGAAATTCAGAGACACAGGCGGCCCCGTAGTTACACGATCACCTAACTCAACATACAGCGTGCACTGCTTCTAAAGATCCAAGGTTTACACGACTCGTTTATCGAGCGTAGAATCACATCTTCCGTAGGAAAGCAAAACTTTGCCGCGAGGGGACGCACGCAGATAAGGGATGGAAAACAGTCTCGGAACGTACCGTGACTTGTGTGTTTCATATATACAAATTATGTTGAGAACTGAGCTGATTTTTCGTCGAAATTGAGCAAGATCGCATAGGTATATTGGAACGGGTATTGCAGGTGGATCGAGGGTGTGTAGAATAAAATATTTGAGGCGCTACTAAGAATTGCTGTACCATTGCTACATCTAATCAAAATAAAACAATCAAGCTGCAAGCTTGTATTCTTTAATTACCATTTTATTGAATGTTCGATTATCAATAAGATACCAGCACAATGAACTTATTGTTCATAGTAAAAAATGAATCAACGGTCTCAGTATCGTGTCCATAAACAGAGATTACGAAGTACAGTAAATCCTTAATACTGTCCAATAGGCGTATTCTGGGCAGACAGGGTTTGCAAAGATGACTTTATTTTTTGATTTATGACTGCGTCTACCGAGCAGACCACGTCGAGCGAGATTTCAATAGAGAGCCGAACATAGAAAAAGGCAGAATGACATACGGATCGTGTGACCGAAAAGTGTCGCCGTCGCCGGCACAGCGTTGGCAGGCAGTGGAGTGAGTAGCCACTGGACAACGTTTACGTAGACGAGCTCGGACAGTATTTAAGGTTTTACCGTATCTTGAAAACTGTTTACTTTATGAAACTTAGTCATGAAATAAAATCCTATTTTTTAATGAGGACAGCCTTTGCAGATCTAGTACAAATAAAAAAACTTACTAATTTCTGTTGAATTCTGTTGAATTTTCGTATTCCAGTATTTTTCGAAGATTTCCCTGAGCCGTAAATGCATAAAGATCCGCAGTCTAGTGATCAGAGACTCGCACACAGTCGTCACGATACAAAGCTCATCAAGTCTGGGAGCTGGAGTTGTTGCCTCGTTAAAAACAGTCTAGCATGAAACCGTCGAAGGCGTTCTGAATCGCGCAAGGTGTTTCGGATCCGGGCGAACGGTTTACGCGGATCAATAGCGACGGAACCCGTCGTAAATTCGCGCCGCTATTATTATCGTTCTCCATTATTGTTCCTCTGATTGTTCCGTCTCCGTCTGTAGCTCGGTTGCTCGCTCGGCCCCCTCTCTTTCTCTCTTGTTACGCTCATTAAGCTCTCTCAAAACACTCCGGGGCGAAACTGACTCTCATCACGCGCCGGCTGCCCTTAAGGACTCTCAGCCCTTCGCGCGGCCCTCGAAGCTGCGCTCTTCACCGCGTGTAAGCGGGTTCGGTAATCGATCTTTACACTGTAATTAAAAGCGCGCCGCGCGCACTGCCATTTTTCGCCACCGACGACTCTTTTAACAAACTGTAGCTATACATTTTTACTTAGATCCTCGGCTCTCCACCCGGGGAACGGCGTCGCTTTATTCTTCGCGGTACTTCCGTCCGCGCTAGCTTTCGTAATTAACATGTTGCTTTTCCACTCGCGTGTTCACTCACTAAATAATAAATATCGAAGGTAACTCCCTAAAGATCGGGCTAGTACTATGATATTTTTTAATTCTTCTGTTTGCACTTTTTCAATCCTTCGCTGCATGGTTTTTTTTAATTGGGATGAAAAAATCGAATATCAGTTTTTGTGTGTTATTTAAGGAAAAGATATTTTAAAAAATTAAATAACATTTTCAGAAAAAGAAATATAAATCAACATTAGTTTACTATATACGAGATTCGTTAACTGCATCAGATATGGATACATTATGCAGCGATGAGTTAAGTTTCCCTGCCTCACGGATTTTGCAGTTATGGCTGTTGAAAATTTTCAAAAAATACCAGGACAGAATGCATAACAGAATATGGTACGATTTCGATCGATTTCAGATCTAAAAAGACTACTACCACGGAAAATAAGGTTTCATTTGATTCGAGTTTCTTTAAATTCGTTTACAAAATCTCGACATTCCGAACAACTTTGTCCTACATAAATAATAGTCAGTGTCTTTTAGTTTCTCTTTCAGATAGGGATGAATGCGGAGGGACAGACTAATGACTAGACAAAATACTATAACATCATTTTCAACTTACTAAACATATTAAGAGAAAAAATTTCAGTCTGTTTCACTCCAGACTGTTGCAATTCAAGCAGAAAATTTTTATTTCACATAAAGATCAGCTGTCTACTAATGACGCGTAATGAATCCGTGGATCGTAATATTATTTCTTTCGGGTACACTTGGGGCTCGATGCCGGCAAAAATTTATCTGGCAATTTCACTTTTAATTCGTGACATTAGCCGGATAGATTAAACCAATTTCCAAGGAGCAACTCCGATTCTTGTTCCGCATTCGCTCGAAAAGGGATCCGCGATAACGCTAATTGAAACGCAAAGAAGACGATTCAATTACACCGGTTGAATTAAGCCTGTTATCAGCCGGAAGTTCGCCGAATCCCGCGGAGGTGCTGTGCTTTTCTCGACGACTTGGCCCAGGCGCAGGTGGGAGTTTTCTCGTTACACGTAGTACATAGTAGCGAGAGGTTATCATTGGCATGCCCCGCTCGCCGGAAGATTCGATATCGGAAATGTTCTCAGAGCAAAGGACGACGAGCTATCCGGGTCCGATAGGTGTTCCTTATCAGCTTCAGGAAGCGAGCCAGTGTCCTTCGCGTGAAACGATACGTGCTTCGCGCGGACTTACGCTGTTTAGGGTCCTTTCAGTAGCCGGGAGGGCTAGTGTTCCCGAAACTCCTTTAACGAAACTCCGACCGAACTCGATTGCTAGGAAACTTGACTGGCTCTCGTCCCCTGACGGTTTTTCCTCTCGCTGGCCCAAATCTCTCTCCGAGAAAGATAGCTCTCAGCGGACGAGAGGCCACTGAACAGAGAAAGAGAAACTAAGTAAAAAAGCGCGGCTCCTATCTCGGTGAATCGTAAATGAACGTCTTAGACGTCCACCGTTTCTACGGTTCCCTCCCCGTTTCGCCGTATAAATAATAAATCAGCCGTTCGCCTTGCTGTTATGCCACTCTTATTTTCGGACAAGTTTCGCTCCGGGTGTCCGACTTACGTTCTCCGTCTTTTCATTTGTGGCTTTCCCTCATTCTTCTCCGTTTTCTCGTCCTACCCTCTGCTGTCTTTGAAGCGACCGCGGCGGGTCCAGAAATCGAATTACTCGAGTCACACGAGTCTATTACCACCGTCCATTTCAAGGGGGTGAAAACAACCCTCCGTGTTGAGGGCTTATAATGGAACAATGAAATTTCTCTTAATATTACTTGTCTCCACGCAGAAAAAATTCTCAGTATACTATTTGCGGCACATTATAATTTTTAAAATAATTTTCAGTGTACTGAAAATTGCGCTAATCACGACGCGCGAGATGAACTAATTTCGACGTTCAAAAGAAGATTTATTTTAATTCAAATTTACGTAGAATCAGATTTATTTCGTAATTTGTTAATGAACTTTTATTACCATGATTAAATATGATTATCTCATCAAGTAAAATTTATTTCGTTATTAAATATTACGTCAGATTGAAGAACGAAATCCTTAGCGTCCTGCGGGATTCAAGTAAATCCCACAACTATCCCGTGGGATTGCAGACCCTATGCGCAAGGTTAACGAGCGGAATAAATTACCAATACGGACCGTTAGGTCACGGAATTTTATCGAAATCGGTTTGCTTAAGTCAAATATGTTTTTATCGCGCGCGGCCGCTTCGTGGTTGGTTCGCAAGATCTCGTTCAAGATCTAGAACGAACGTAATAAATCCCGATAGCCACCGCCGCTTTTAATCCTCCCCTGACCCGGGCGGGGCTGTCTTTCTGCCGCGCATAAATAACTAAACAGGCTGCTGGCTTCTTCGACGGTGGTCGGTGGAAAACTACATATCCGGAATCGTTTGGTCTCTCCGTTTAGCCGCGTATTATTTCCGGCTCGGACGCGATAGCGACCGATCATCATTTATTAACAGGCCAGGAGGCGGTACTTCGGTTAATTGGTAATTCGTGCGCAGACACGCGCTCATTAACGAGCCTTGCCGTGTGCGATCTCGTTACGGGTTTTTCCTATTTTTTCGCTTTTTTCGTTGACTAATTGACGTTGCGCGAACGAGCCTACGCATGTCGCTATGCGCTGCGAGCATTGTAATTACAATGGAGCTGTACTGGAGAGACACTTTTCTCTGTCGGACAGCTACTTTTCTTTGTTAAAGAGATACTTTCACTGCTAGGGGGGCGTTTTCCATAGAACGGAGACGTTTCCCCGTTAGGGAGCTGTTTTTCCTTTCTAGAGGCTATTTTATCCGTTTCTCTTTTTCTCGATCGACAAATAGTTTAAACTACATAAAATGATATTGGCGCACTGGTTCGATCAATTCGTGAATTCACGAATTGATCGATCCAGTGCGCCAATATCATTTTATGTAGTTTAAGCTATTTTATCCCTTTGGAAAGCCGTTTTCCCCAATACAAGTATTTTTTATAAAGTAATGTTTTCATAATTAATTAGTTTATCGATCGTAATTTATCTGAAAGATATTATGAATCTTATTCTCGGCGCAAGGTCCGATCATTTTTATACACAACAAATAGCTATATTGTATATGATTCGGGTATGAATAATCCGGTTGAAGAACCGCGTTAACTATTAAAAATGTTTAATAGGAGGAATTTCTTGCTATCTCTTGCTATTTGTTGTGTAGAAAAATGATCGGACCTTGCGCCGAAAATAAAATTCGTAATGTTTTCAGTTAATTTCCCCAGTCTGTTTCACCGATCTCGTTAGAAACAAATCGCGAATGACGAAGACAGGAATGGCGCCTGAATGCCGTAGCAATGTTGGAGAAGGAAGGTCTCGATCGTGATGAATACGAATGGACGGATGTTCAATATTGAAACCGGGTTTCTATGATTTCAGCCGTAGTTTAATCAGCTTAGTTACAGTTGCTTTCGTTATAAATTCGCCCGTCGCTTAATTATTTTGAACAATTCGACGTCGCGTATACTCGTCAAGGAGGTTACAGCTGATCTGATTTCGAGTTAACGGTTCGCAACGTTCGAACAGGTTAATTCCCTCGCCGCATCCTCGCACACGGGAGCTCGCGTTGTCCAATTCAAAGCAGCGTCGGGATTTCTGTTACTTTCCTTCTAATTTCGAGGGTGGCGAGTAGACTGCGGATCTTTATGCAAAATAAAAATCCGTCTTCGTCAATTGCCACACAGAAGGTATATAAAACCTTTCGTCTATTTTTAAAAATTTTAACAAATCCAGAACAACATACTTTTTTTTACTGTTTCAAACCTTACCCTCCACCGATTTTTGATACACAGAATCTTCTTTTTATTCTTTATATTATTTTCTGTCAAATTTTTCATTTATATTTTTATTTGCAAAAAAAAAAATCATTATAGAGCGTGAAACTCGTAAGTTAAAACTTCACACGATTCGAAGACTTCGAAGCTTCGGAAAAGTAACAGCCCTAATCGTCAGTCGTATACTATTCGCGTGAGACACAGTGAAGATTCTATTTTTTTTACAACGACAAGGTAATTTCCCCTGTAAGACATCGCTGCTCCACCAGCAAAGCTATTTATTCCGCGATAAAGCCAGTTCTACTCGCGTGATAGCCTAGCGGCGCGTATCCATGACATGTAAACATTCCATGACACAGGCTCCCGCGACGAAACGAGGAAATGGCTGGGAGTTGTACGGTAGGTTCGCAGTAAAGACAATCCCATAAACCTGGAATTCGGTTCAGCGTTCAACAAAGAGTATAGCAGCAACGGGACGGCAACACCTGTTCCTCTGGCAACTGTATCCGCGTTGGATTCGCATTTCGGGTCTACTCGCGGCTATTTTCGGAAACCGGTGGTTTACGGTTTCATCAAGTTTACAGGCGAGCCATGTGCCTTGGTTGAAGCAGCGGAGCAAATCTGACTGGTACGTGTCCGTTCCGTTGGTGATGGGCTAAGATTTCATGCGGTCGCGCGTGCAGTTTATTCCGGTGTATCTGCGGCGGTGGGTAAGAGACCCGCTCCGGAAGCCGAGCACGTAGCCCTGTCATTAAAATGTATTCATCCCCCGCCCCACCGGTCTCTCGTTAACGAATTACAAGTCATCAGTCGAAGCCCTCAGCCTCGACCCGTTCCACTCTGTTCCGCCGTCGTTCAACCAACGGGAACAACCGGCATAGCATGAGCAGCCAACCTGCGCATCCGAATAATGGATGCGGAGCACACGTCGCGAACCGTGGCTCGTCGACGACCAGTTCGCAAACTTGCGAACCCCTGTCTACGCCGATCGACAAGTCGACGGGTCAATTGGAATCGCGTTATCGAGTTTGTACGTCTCGATCGTTATGTACGATCCATGCGACACGGATCTGCACATGGGTCCATTGTTTCTTAAGTCGATTTGTGTCCTTCGTTTCATGTCACAAACAGAAAGGAACGCGTTTTCATGTTTTCAACTTTAAAGAATGAGCAGTTATAGTGACGAGGAGGACTTGGTTATGTTCCTGTGGTACTGGCGCAAATTTTTTTTGAAATTTTGAATACAGAATTTTCTACATGTTTAAATACTGTTCAACTTTCATTCGAAATAGTGGAATGATTACGATGTACAGAGTTAAGATAAGTGTACAATCTCTCTTCACAGATTTCATTGTTGTCATCTAAATTAGTATTGTTATTAATATTTGAACATTACCAATCATTCTATAAGTTTTTATTCGATTTAAAATTTTTTTGAAGATTTGGATTACGCTTCAGCTGAATGTGGCACTCTTGCTTGTACCATTACATTCGATAAAGGTTTGTGATCGTAGTCCAAAAAGAATTGACTTCACATTTGTCCGTATTGGAGAGTTATAGCTAATTTAAGTAGAAATATTACGTATTATTTTATGAGCCTGAGCACACGAATAACGCTCCAATATTTTATTTCCATTTTTCGGCCAAATATAGAATTTGCTCCATATAAGTCCCCAGTACAGGTCTGCCGAAGGACATTTATGCGCCAGGGACAGTATTCTTTGACTTTTGCCGAACATAGAGAAGGATAGCCGAGCTCGAGAGGTCTCGGTCGCCGAGAAATGTAAACATAGCTAATCCAAATTTCCAACTTCGTTATGTTTCATTATTTTTCCAGCATTTTTATGATTAACATGATACCAAATATGATATAATTCTCTTATGGACACCCTCTCCTCCGATGTTGATCGGAGAGGGTAGCGTTGGACTAGGCTCCCCCCTCTGATGGAATTGGGGAGATTATCATTGGCTGAAACTCATTCTAACGCCATACCGACTAAACTCCCACCAGTTAGGTCCCCAAGAACCTTTTCTACCTCCCAAATTGACATGTTACCCCCACTACCGAAACGCTATTCGCATTACTTGGTAGTGGGGTCTTACATGTTCACCAGCTCGTCTGTTCTTGGCTTTTCGTGTGCGAACGGCCTTCCGGAAGATGACGACTGACTACAACTGCAGGTCAGCCTAAGGCTAGAACAGGTCCCGGTTTCCATTAGACCCGGTACGGTTCAATATCGGCGAACTGCGAGCCAAGAATTTCATTTTACCGTGGAAGTTTGCCAGGGAACACCGCGGCTTCGCACTACTACCGGGTACTCGATCCTCGCGATTTTTCCTTGTTGAAACTATGGGCCGAAAGACTCCGAAAGTTTATGGGCTTTGTCGCGCGTTACGAACGTACAATGTAAACAGATATTTTTTTTATCTCGTTTTTATTAATCCGCGAGACGCGACTCGCGTCGATTCAGAATGCTCGATCTTCTCGCGATTATTTTCCTGGAGAAAATGCAGGCCAGTGCGACACACAAGAGCGCGATAGTATGTGGGATTTATTGCTCCGTGTATGTAGCATGTAGAAAACATTTTTTAATCTCGTTTTTTATTCATACTTGTTCCCTTGGTTTACGTCGTCTCAGATACTCGATCTCCGCGAGAATCTTTCCTGGAGGAGCCGTGGATTAAACGATTGGAAGAGTTAATAGAGGTCGTTACGCCGCGAATGTAGGTTGCAAAAGAATTCTTTTATTTCATTTTTATACCTTTCTGCCCTCGTTACGGTGACTGGCATCATAAAAAATTCAATTCTCGTCCGAGTTTGTGGATCGATCTTGAAATTTCTTGCCCGAGTCTATTTACGGGTGTACTAGTCTCTCCAACTTCGTCTACTAAAATTCATTTTGCAGGACCCGCCTCTTTTCACGAAGAATTGTTGCGAACTCATTTCGGGGTATGCTCCTGCTCCAACTCGTGTGGGTGATCGTGAAACCGTTGTACAACGGCTGTAATGGAGAAGACACTAGCCATTGCTATAAGGTGTAAGAACTCGCTCAGTCTTTTTATGTCTAACGATCTTGCCGCTTCTAATGGCTCCGACCGAGGCGTCTCGATTTCAAAGAATTTTGAAAAACTGTGAAGCACTGACGATTCTGTGTTCAAGTGAACATTAGTTCCTGCAAGTCAAATGTCTCGTGAAGTATCGGAATTTCGATGATCTTGGGTTAATAGTTTTATACGTACCATGATAAAAGGAATCGATTGGTTTAATTAATAAAGTGCAATCGCACCTGGCGAGTGCATCGGTGCATCCATATGATTTTCTGCTCAATCATTTTTTTGTATATTTACTGAAAACGAGCAGTAACTTGTACTAGTTCTCCGAATCACTCTGATTTTGTTGTTTTGTTAAGGAGTTATTAATGAAATTGAAAAACGTAGTTTTTAAATTTTCAATATTGACCCACATAAGAAAGTTGTAAAATGCAACATGTAGTATTTTGGTAATTATATAGAAAAGTACTGCCCTCTCCGATTTTGATGAAATTTAAATATGTTATGCAGCAACACATTCTGAACAGCTTTTTCCTTTTCCAATATAGGGGGGTCGCTTTTAGTTTTCGAGATATTTGCAAAAAACTATCGCGAATACTGTATTGAATTTTTCGTATTCCTGAATGCTCCGCTGCAACGTAGACCTGTTTTGGTGCGGCGTTTGTTTACATTTGGACGCTGTAGAGATAAGAGAGAAAACAAGGGGGCGGAAAGGGCCAGTCTGACACTACACACACCCACTGTTTCTAAATTATACTTTAGATTCTTACATATTTTCACGTGCTTATTACGAATACGATATTAAAAATTTGCACAAATGTTAATTTCTTAACGGAAACCTTCTTTTTAGAAACACTGGTTGCGTGTTAAGCCCTGGGTAGGTGTGTGTGGTGTCAGGCTGGCCCTTTCCACCCCCCCCTGTTTTCTCTCTTATCTCTACAGCGTCAAAATGTAAACAAACGCCGCACCGAAACAGGTCTACGTTGCAGCAAATATCTCGAAAACTAAAAGCGACCCCCCTACATTGGAAAAGGAAAAAGTTGTTCAAAATATCAATATCTATAACATATTTAAATTTCATCAAAATCGGAGAGGGCAGTACTTTTCTATATAATTACCAAATCGATGAGGCTTACTCTTTCCTACATAATTACCTAAAATGCTATTTTCTAATTGTCCGCGATTGCAGAGTTGCTCCAGGTCCAGATTCGCGAGCACCTCCGTCGCGTAGGTAGGAGTCGTCCGTGCGCCTCGATTACCGGAGAGAGTTATCGGGTGTGCTACGGTGAGCGGCACTCTCGCCCCTTGTATATCACCTTTATTGGCCCCGTTATATCTGCCCGATCCTGATCTCGGCCCCGCGCGAACGTAAATAAAGCGGCCAGACCTGTACCTCTCTCCTGGGGAATTTATTGTCGCGGTTGTTTGTAATTTCCCATGGTAAAGTTTGAGCGTTCGACCCCGGCATTGTTAGCGAACTCGGGGAGTCGGTACTTTTGGATTGGCACTGCCGGAACAAAAGGAGAACGTTTACATTATTACGCGAGAAGGGGTGGAATGGTTACACCGCTGCTAATCACCAGAAAAACATGGGACTGCCACCAGTTAGTCACTATCAAGCCTGTTTCGTCGAAGGGGCTGCGAAAGTGATCGAAACTCGCATTCCAGTTTCGCGTTCCGGTCCGCCGCGTCGCGTAGTTGCGTCACTCGGTGATTTATTGTTTCTTAGCGATCCCGTGTTCGGTGGAGGAGTTGTGCCAGGGGTTGACGGTGCTTGCCAGTGTTTGGCAGGGCGCGGACCAGCCTTACGAAACCACGGGGGTAGTTGCACCATCGATTTTCACTTCGGCGATGCATTTTTTCGACGTTCTCACAGATCGATGGAAATCCCGATTTTATTAGGTGCAAGGGAAAGTTCTGTCGTATTTAAAATAGGCAGGTTTTGTTTGTAAATGAAAAACACATGTTGCTAGCGAGTGATTGGGAAACAGAAATTGACAGGTTATCTGAAAGATGGCAACGGGTTGTTATAAATAGTGGAAATTATATCGTTGTGTGAATAATGACAGGTTCCAGGTTTTTTAGTTTACAATTAGAAAAATAATTAAATATATAGCAATGCGCAAACTCTAAATAAAATCTTGTCATATTTATAAGATCACATGTACCAGTTACTTGTGAACATATATTTTTATATATCGATTCCGATGTTTCCTTTCAAATATTTACGACAGAACTTTTCCTCCAACCTAATAGAAAATATTCCCAATGATTGTAATAGATGTGCTACAATTTGTAGAATGTTCAACATGCAATTCATTGAACGAATATGTTTGTTATAATCGTGCTTATTTAACAGTGCTGTTTGTTTTACTTAACTGTGTAAAATCCAACGAACAATTTATCTTAAAATGTTTTCTTTAACCCTCATACGTCCCTCAGGGTGAAAATTCATCCATTAACTATTTCTACACACTATAAAATGATTGGTTCCTCTTTATCTGTACAATGTGATGCGGTAAATGAAGCAAAGTTTATTAGTTTAAAATGTGAAGCAGTAATGGGTGAGAAAGTATCCTAGAATCTTTCACACTAATTATTTCTGGGGACCGTATGAGTGCTAAGAAAACAGAACTACCCTCCAACCTAATATATTTTGTAAGGGATGCACTAATGTTAGCGAAATTATATTTCCAGGAAAAAAAAGATTTTTTACGCAAATTGTTTGGCAGTAAAGTCAAGGTTTTTCTTGCTCGGAAATCGATTTTTTGGCGTGCTTTTAAGGCGAAATGCTGGAGAGCGTGGCTGGGCTCGTTTAGCCGCGATCGCGATCGTAGTTCGTGTGCTCGATCGTGAAAGGAACGTTTCGGGAGCGTTCGGGTCGGCGTTATTGTTTCTGTTCACGGTGAATTAGGCACGGTATTGGAAGGCGGCGGGCCGTTTCGCGGTTTAATCGCACGGCTTTAAAATCGTCAAAAGGATTCCATTTGCCGCAATGGCCGGGCTCGGGATTCAATATAGGCGCGGTGTGGCGCGATTAAAATCCATTTCACGTCGAAATTTCTATCGAATTTGTCTTGCCGTGGCAGCCAGGCAGCGGGCAGCCCATGGTGGCAGGTTGACTGCGACGGCAATAATCCACGCCCGCCATTGAGACTCGTGCAACGACTCGGTTGTGCACACAGAGAAATGGTTAGCATTTCGCGATGATACCCCGTGCGACAAATATGACCGGGTTTAAATGCATCGCGGAGGGACTGTCAGGCTGACATCGTTCCGCGTAATAGCTTTATCGTGTTGCTGCCAGCGCCTCGCTACAGTCTGGCTTTCCGGCGCCAATGAAAGCGTTACATTTCCACGGAAATGTTGGTCCAATAGAGTACACCGAGCGGGATAAGGCTCCGACAAAACACATATACACGATATTATTGATTCCACGCTCGATTTCCTCACACGAATACCCGGTTCGATCGCGATCGGTCTTCGCGCGTTGCATCACGCGTAGGGATTGCAATACCGGACCAAAAATACAATATTGCTATTCGGTATTTTTTTAAACGTTGTACCGGTATATCGGTATCAATACCGGTATTAGGAATTTTCATGAAGGTACAAAAATACAGTCGTTTAATAGAAAAAAACATTTACTAATTTATTGACTTCATATTTTTCAAATGTGATTGTAAACAACATAATGCATCTATTGAACTGTCATTAAGCCTTAAACGTATTTTTCTAAAGAAGGTCATTCGGAATGTAATTTCGCTTCTCGAGTAGAGATGACGTTATTCCATTTGTTATTACAAAACGGTAGAATAGTAGAAGAATTTCGGAATATTGTTTCTAACGCAACGAAATCATTGAAGGATGACATACATTTTTATTCCGCAACGAAGAACATTTATATTGTGCATAAAGATCCGCGTTGTTAGAAAAAATTCAAGAACATTGTAATAATCTTTTTAATACAATAAAATCATTAAAGGATGAAATACATTATTATTTCACAATGAAGAACATTTATATTGTGCATAAAGATTCGCGTTGTTAGAAAAATTCCAGAACATTGTAATATTCTTTTTAATACATTAAAATCATTAAAGGATGAAATACATTATTATTTCACAATGAAAAACATTTATTTTGTACATAAAGATCCGCGTTGTTAGAAAAATTCAAGAACATTGTAATAATCTTTTTAATTCAAAAAAATCATTAAAGGATGAAATTCATTATTATTCCGCAATGAAGAACATTTATATTGTGCATAGAGATCCGCGTTGTTAGAAAAATTCAAGAACATTGTAATATTCTTTAATTCAACAAGGTTATTAAAGGATGAAATATATTTTTATTCCACTCCTGTTTCACACAATAAAAGCAGAACATTTTTCAGCAAAATTGTCGAGGAACAAAGAAGAGAAGAGAATTTCTTGCTAGCAAAAAGCAGATCATACCTTTTTGATCGCCTCGGCCAATCGATGAATCCGTTCCGCGACGAATTCAGGACAAATTAACCTCGACAGAAACCCTCCCTTTCAGCTTTCACGTCGCCGACGCGGCGTGTGTTGTCGCGCTGTTGTCCGAGAGATGACAGCCCGGATATCAAAGGGAATTTTAAAATAAGGCGGACGTCTTGCACGCGCGCGTGGATGAACAGCGTTTCCAGGCTTCCCTAAGAGGATTCGGAGTTCTCCAGGCTTTGGGCCCTTTTGATCTGTCCCGCTTTGGAAACGCGTCGGTCAATTTCACCCAGTACATACACGAACAGCAGACTACCTGAAAATCCTCTAGTGTTTCCTCATCGACGTAAACCGTTACGCTTCTCGACTAATTGCTTTGCTTACGTTGATCGTTGTACTCGAAAGCTACCGAACGTTCGGAGATTCTCCTGGAAATTACCGCTTTCGTAACTAACCTTCCCTAAAAGATTTCAATCTCTCTCGCGAAAACAAACGATTATCTTATTATTAAATCGGAGAGAGAGAGTTCTGTCGTATTTCAAGTAAGAAGGTAATTTTGCCTGTAGCAGTAATTTAAACAAAAGAAATTATTCATCATTGAAATACGACAGAACTTTCCCTCCTTATTTTGTAATTATTATATTCTGTTTTCTATGTGGTGTATTTCGTTTTTTTTTGTAATTATGTTGAAATAAATCTCATGAGATTTTCTAATAAAAAAACTTTCCCTCCGACCTGATACAAAAATTTTCCAATGATTTTAGATGTGCCTCAATTGCGTAGAATGTTCAAAACGAATTTCGTCTTGAAGAAATTTGTGATTCGTTGACCGAGTATGTTGGTTACAACGGTGTTTGCTACGAATAAAATGTATTGTAAAAGGAAGCTGTTTGTTTAACTTCGCTGTGTAAAATCCAACAAACGATTTAATTTCCCGATTCCGGGGGCGCGTGGGGAGCCTTCGGGAGCAACGAAGGTTCGGAGGATATCGATCAAACAGAGTTGACTTTTCGACGGATGTCGTTAAATTTTTCGATCCGTGTGCGACAGGTCGTCGGTCGGTCGTGTGCAGAAAAATGTGAAACCGTGATTCCCGTCGGGTATTCAACATTCATTTCGGCGATCGTGATTGCGGGACACGGGAGGACGGTCTCAAACAAAAAAAAGGGAGAGGGTGAGAGAGTATGGTGGAAAAAACGAGCCGGGCAAATTGACAAATCGTATGGCGAACGATATCGTGGTGTCCGGTCCGCGGGGTGGTCCTCTCCTCTCTCTCGAAGCTCTCGCGCGTCGAAACACAGTGATTTCGCACGTTTCGCGTGCGCGTTGAGCGAATTTCGAAAACACAACATCGATGTTTGCGTTATCCGGCAAACGATGCGCGCCGGTTGCGAACTACACAATTCTAGCAGTTTCGTCGCATCCCGGAGCCCGTATCCCGTCGAATCGAATCGAATCGCATCGAGTCGAGTCGATATTCTCGCGATGGCTCCATAGGATGGTTTGCGCGATTCCAACGGGAAACAAATTCCATTTGCCTACCCGTTTTATGGATATTCCGTGGATCCGCTTTGATTAATCGAATCGACGACGCCGCTAATAGAAAATTTCGTACGTAAACCGGCCGCCTCCGTTCCCGATACGAAACGAATAAACAAACCGACCGCGGCCGTTCGCGTTTGATAATTTATTTGCTGCGTTATCGCTCGACGACTTCCCGTCGAAACAACACGGCGCGACGTATCCGCAACCGGTCGCATTAATAATCAGCCTGTTACACCCGCAAATTGGATTATTTGCGTGTAATTAGTCGATGGGTCGCATCGATTCATCCCTCCAGCCTCGCGATTGATTACGTTCTTTATTTGATCGTTTTCGTAGATCCAATTCGAACATTTATCGTTCATCAGTGTAGAAAGCGTAATAAAACTCGTTGTTATCGTGAGAGACACAAAACCCTATATGGCGATTGGTCTACTTGTATACCTTGTCCGAGATAAAACTATTCTTCCCCTGGATGTTACACGTGGAACTTTTACGCAACAATGCATTGGTAAATAGTGCTGCGAAAAGTTTCGCTACGTTAGATCGGACGTCGTCGTCGAGAATTCATTCGGACGTCGTACGTCATCCGGTTTACGAGGATCCGATCGGACGTTCGATTGCCCCATCGACGCGTGTCCGCTCGTAAAGGGAGCGGGACTTTCGAGTCTCGCGGCTGTAAAACTGTAAGAGAAAGATACTGCTGGCGCGTGTAATCAGAGACGATTTCGACGATCGTCCCTTCGTAATCCATTTGCTTGGAGAAAAGGATCGGCTGTCGAGGATCCCAGAGGATCCTGTTAAAAATCTCGTTTCCCGAACTGCCTCGTTCCCTTTAATTCCAATCTTTTATCCGTTGCTTCGCCATCATCGGTCTTGCCATTTTTCTTTCACGTTGCAAATAATGTCTTCTGCGAAATAGCTAATACACCACGGTTTTATCGTACCCCGTCACTATGGCAATTGCTTATTCGGCGAGTGCCGTGAAACAGATCCTCCGGATTAGAGATGAAATCGCGTTTCACGCGGAACGCGTGATGGATTTATATTTTTATAAATACCCGGACGAAGATTAATTTTAATCCTTTCGCTCGCGAGGGTAATTATTGGGAGCTCTTCATCCGTGATGTTCCCTGCGAGACAGTACAGCCTCGATACATTATGTCGATATTACTGTCTTGCAATCTTTAATCCGAAGGGATGTATCAAAATTCATTTCACCGAATCCGATTATTAACCGCTTGCTGTATCATAACGAGTCCAACAAATACGAATGTTACGCATTTCTTTTTCGATAAAATCAATGATGCCTTTCTAATCAATAGACAGGTTGCAATTTAAAACAGTGGACAAATTAAAACAATTCAATAACGTCGTGTTTGTTGTCAGCTTGTGATCATTATTGAAGATTGAAAGAGATTATTATTTGATTTTTGTTTGTTACGGTTGATTCAAGTAATACATTCAACAATACATTAACGATACATTCAAATAAATCTAGCCATATCTTTTCTCTTCTATGACAATGTTTCATGATAAGGACGTTTTATTCGCTGTAACTGTAAAGAAAATGTTACGGCAAGAAGTTAGCATGTTGAAGGGGGCCAAGGTAACCGAAAACCGAAATTTTAACAGTCTCGTAGAGCCGAGCACCCACCAATGAACATCAACGCCACCATATTGGAAAACTATGGTCCCGAAGCTATTCAGTGGCTCACCTTGCTACGTAGGTTATCCGGTTATAGGTTGTCGGAACGGTTCCTCCGGTTTCCCGATCGAAAAGTACAGTGACAGAGTTGCGGCGAGTCTGACGAGATTTCCCCTTCGACTCGGATGATTGCGCAGCCTCGAGGCAGCCGTAGACAGTCGGATTCCATCTGTCTCTCTCGAGTGCGTTTGGTTTGGCGGTACGAGAGCCACTTCGACACGTCCTCGTGCCGGATGCAAACCGTATCGACGGTCGTTTCTGGATCCTACTCGGCGAGCATTCTTCTGGAACTGGGTTAAGACCCGAATTAAATTTTCCCTCGCCCCTGCTTGGCCCTTCCCGGCCTTGGTACGCCCCTGCACGGCCTGGCAGCATCCCGCCGCGCCGCGAAATCCTATTCGGCTGCATCGGGGCCGAAGGTGAAACGAAATTTCCGAGCCACTGGCGTAGAAACAGCTCGACGTCGCCGTCGTCGTTCCCCGATATACCAAACTACGCTAAACCAATCGCCTCGGTAAACTTGACCGTGATCGGACGCCCTGAGATCCTGTCTCATAACCGGATTCTCGGCCATTCGTTCACCAGGATCCACCGAATTCCCTTAGAAAACTTCCACCGTTACTTATCCCGCTGTTCGACTAGGCTTTTCATTTTTACAGCGCCGTCATTTTCCGGAAAATTAGAAAACCCGCCAACAGCGATCTGCTCCTCAGCACATCCAACGAACCGTTCATTTTTATAATCTCCAATCGTTATACGAGCAGTTCTTGATCACACATATGATTTTCATTTAACTAGAAAAACGAAGAAATTTTACAATTTTTCGCAAGCATTGTTGCTAGCTTCATCAGGGGATCTAAGGACACAATGATACTGTAGGGAGAAATTATCTTCGAGCGGTGAGAATTCTGTTGAATGTCGCGTCGATAGTAACTGTAACGACGCGACGATCCTATATTAGTTACTTATTGATTTATTTTGCGTTCTTCATATTTTATAATTTGCGTTATTCATTATTCTGGTTCGACGTATTGAATAGAAAAGACGTGTTTGATCTCAGACGGAGATTTAAATGAGATAATTTAATTAATTGTATTCAAGATAATTGGAATTAAATGTTAAACTATTGTGTTTACGGAAGTGTTATTTCTAGTTACGACTTAATTCCTACACATATGATTTTCATTTAACTAGAAAAAGGAAGAAATTTTCCAACATTTCGCAAGCATTGCAGCTAGATTCATCAGGGGATCTGAAGACACAATGATTCCGATACTGATTCCTTTAGGACAGCGGTTGACAAACTTTTTTTGGAAAGGGCCACATCGTAAAATTAAGCATGGTGGGTCATAGAGCAACAAAAAAACAGGGGTTCTAAATATTTTTTAATAGAAAGTGATATTTTTACATGAGTTTTTTATTTCACGAGACCTGATTTATATTTAATTTTTCCATGTAAAGAACAATATTATCCTCGCCAATCGGATTCAAAACAGGCGGCGCTCAGAAAGCGCAACAGGAAGCCTCAACAACAAAAATTGTACGATGCCGGGCCGTGAAAGCCTCAAATCTCCATTATGTAAAACATTGATGCATCGTTGTAATATGATAACTCATTATTTATTAGCATCGGTTTACAGTGATTTACGCTTAAAAATAAAGGTTTTTCGTGTTCAGTGGACATTGATTTACTGTATAAAACTCAGCAAATTCTGATAAATGAAGATATTCCCCATGTTTGTTCAGTTGAAACACGACGTTGTCAAGTTTGTGACACCGTCAAGAGAGGAGTGATTTATATTCGCTAAATTTATTACTGGATTTATTGCGATACAAAATGAAATAACCTATCAGTCTGTAAAATATTAGACACCGTTCGCGTTCGCATAAATTAACGGCATCGCGATGAAAAGCGATCATTGAACGAGACAAATTTAGTAACATCGAAACGGGACTTTGAAATAAGATCTATCAATCTCTACAAACATGCAGCAACTAGATTGCGGATTTGATGCATTTATGACAAAAATGGATACGTACAATTTAAAGTAGTGGACATATTGAATATATTTAAGGACATTAATGTATTAGTGATAATTAAAAGAAAAATACAATTTTTATTTGGCTCCTGTGCCACGCAACCAATGCAAACATTTTTTCGAATACTTTCGAACATCCCGTGTATTTGCAGGGCCCGCTAGATAGTCTTACCGATGGGTCCTCTAGCGGGTCTAGGACGAAACACCTCCTTTCTTTTCCTCGTATTAAAACATTTTTAACCGACTTCGAAAAAGAAGGAGGATACTCAATTCGACCTGTATGTACCTTTCTTTTTCCCTTTTTTTCTATGTATGTTCATTTAACTTTTTTTTTCTATGTACATATGTTCACCGGTTACACCGAGATGGATGGACCAATCGCTACGAAATCTTTTGCATCTTGTAGAGTATGTCCCCGGGGTGGTCCCGTTATAAATTTTTTTCATTTAAAACGACTTTTATCGCAAAAAAACGTAATTAATAGCTAACGTGGTTCTCGAACCTGAAGATTCAAATCCGAATCCAGCGTTTAGTATCTCACAAATATGGCTAATTGTTGTTGTAAATGATCGAACCTTTGCTCCGCGAATAAAAATTTGTAATATCCTGAAGATAAATTACTATCGGTAACCAATTAATTAATTAGCAAACATTTTTTATTTCGCATGAAGATCCGCAGTCTAGTAGCAACACTGTTACTTAAAATGTTATTAAATTCATAACTTAAAGTCTTCGATGAAGGAGTGAATATTTGTATATTTCTTAATGTTGATATTAAATAGATTCCATGTAATGTTGGTGGCTGATTACGGATCATTTCTCACGGTGCTCTTCTGTTTTGGTTGTGCGCAGGCGACATAATCAGCGATAGGAATTGATGATCCGCCAGGGGCCACGCAGCCGTCGAGTCTGACCCGATCGAAGGGTCCGATAACCGGGAACGGACGACCAAAACCAAAAATGTGACGCGCGGCGCGGCGGACACGCGACTCTCTCCCTCTCGCTCTCGCCGCCTCTCCACACGAATAGAATAGAACAGAACAGGGACAGAGCAGAACAGAACAGAGAGAGAGGGAGAACTGGACGATTATTGAAAGCGCGACGCCGGGATTCACCGTGAGTATTGTCTGCGAAATGATTTCCTGTCGGCGAGAAGACTCCACGCGGCAAAATGAAAAGAAAGTGTCCGACAGTGGATAGGGACTCGCGAACGCATATTGAAATGCAGTCGGCGTTGTCGTGTCCCTGGATTCTCTGTAATTATGCAAATGGTGACAGAAGTCTGAAAGTTTCTTCAAAAACAGACTCCCTTCGCCGCAAAATTTGAACGTTCACCAACGGCCGAATTCCTTCAACATTTTCCACTCGGAGACCTTCCTCCAGACAACAATTTGCAACTTGAACGAATTTATTTGTTTATCATAGTCGTGGAAAATTAAAACTGTCCGGCTCGCGGGAGTTTCGGGGCGATTCATTTTCGAACGTGTTAATAATCACTCAATCTTCCGGCAGCCTCGTTCTCATTCGACACGCGAGAAGTTCATTCGCTTCGTTGCGTTACTCTTCTCGTAAATATGCAAAACCGATCGTCCGGTTAATCGGCGGCATTAGCGACCGTGATTAACCACACGCTGTTTCGTTTCTTTTTTGAACCGTGCTTATCCCGCTTACCTCACCCTTCAGTGATTCGGTCCCGACTCTTTTATCACTGAACGTAGCGAGGCTTGAAAGCAACTGGTCACGTTCCCTTGTAAAAATAACAGAAACGATTCGCATTAGATTTTTAATAATTTCTCATGAAATCATTTTTATTTAATGTTATCCTGTTAATTCGTTACGAGTCACGTATCTTCAAACCGTTTGAAAATAAAGAGGGGTAAAAAATAAAATGTAAAATTCTGACAAAATTTGATTGAACTAAAAATTGCGGAAAAATCCTGTCAGCGCGTTGGACACGTTTGATCATTGAATCTGCTATCAACCGCAGCGCGAAATCTGCGTGTTCGACGCAACGAGGGTTTAGGAGATGATCAAAGGCCCACCATCGTGTATCGAACTCCGTCGAAAATTCGGACAGCCTCGCCAGGAGCGGACACCGTGTATATCATTATCGACGTCGCCATATTTCCCTGTCGGGTGGGTGAAGGCTGTCGCAAATCGCGCGACCACACCACCGGAAAAATTCTATTTTTCCTGTCGCGCCAAAAAGATCACCTCCATCAATCGATTCCATAACGTTTTCGGACAATTCCAGCCGGTGGGAACACCGGCGACCAATCAGGAATAAATTATTCCGCAGAAACGCCCGGCACAATTGAAATATTCAGGACAATTCGAGCCGGATCCTCGTCGCTGTTCGATTTTTTTGTTTGCCGGCCCGACCACCGGAATTCAATGTTCCCGGACTTTTTTAACCGGAAGATTAATCGTTCTGAGTTATTTCTCATTCCAATGAAGTTGGTGGAACGTGTGCCACACGGTGGACCAGAATTCCAGGCGGACAATGTCGCTGTTGATTACATATTACGAATAGACTACGGCTTTTATGCTTTTATCGAAAGAATTTTTAGAATATTTCGTCCGTCCCTCGTTTTATGAACTGAATCGGTATCTTCGTGTCAAATTTAAATAACAAGGTAAACAGTTATGTTTCGATGTTTTTTCAATCAAATTTACATCTTACGTTTTCGTTTATGTGTTTCACATTGAGAAAGTAAAAGTCACGATGTTTCGAGCTATACTTACAAATAACGGAACGGTATAATTTATTTTGGGAAAACTGTTAAATTGACGTGAGTCAATACAAAAAAAATCATCGGAACAGTTTTAATAATGTAATAATGTGAATATGTTATTTCCAATTTAACCCTAAAATTATTGTACCATTATTTAATGTAATGTATACATTATTAGATATGTTGAGTTAAGTGTACAAGGTAGTACATCAACTTCATAACCAGAAAATTTAAAAAATCATAGAGAATTGAAAAAATTCTAGGTCGGAAGAAACGTTTAATTTTCCAGTTAAAATAAGTCCGAGTGCAAAGGGTCAAGAGAGATGACTATTTCTTGTAAATAATGCAGAAAATTAGCATTCTCCATGAAGACTCTTAGTCTAGCGAGCATATATAATGTTATTACGATCCGCGTTCTCGCGATCGAGACGACCTAACTTTAAATTTAATGACATGAAAATTTTCGGATTAATTCCAGCTATTTTATGGAAATGGCCCGACCGCGCGTCAAACGAGGCCAAAAAAAAAGAAAGAGGAATCGTTGCGGCGCGGTGCCGCGCGCCGGGTTGAAAAATTCCCCTGATGCTTGACCGCGTGGACGGTCATTAATCGGCCCCGTTAATTGGAGGTTTAATTCGTCAGTTTGAGCGTGGATAATGGAGCGCTGCATATTCGATGATTTAAATCACGGGACACTCGTCAGAGTAACCCGTTTATACGGACCATTGTGCAACCAATCGTCTATCCGAGACCACGCATTCCTCCGCTGTTTGCGGTGACGGAAGTATCTACTTCCGGTGTCGCGGAACCATCGCCGACACTTTTTCACACCGATTATTATCGGACTCGATCGACACATTTTTCACTCTGGAAGTTTACTCCGAAGTACAGTTGACAAGTATGCAGAGACGATGTCTCAGATGACGTTATTAGAGGTGACCTTTGGGTTGAAAATACACATAGATTAACCCCGAAAGATTCTGAACAGAGTCTCATAAATAGACCGCGAATCTTTAATCAAAATAAAAATGTTCTGCATTGATCGTGGGAAACAGGAATAACAAAAATTTATTTCATCCCATAACAATTAAATAATATATTAATATATTAAATATATATTAAAAGCAACAATACAACATTCTTGAATTTTGAAAATCTTTTACTATTTTATACTCCACCCAATCAATTTCTTAAAAAAATGCATGAAGATCCGCAGTCTACTAATAAATAAATGTATGTTATCAATTTCTTTTAAACCGAGATGAAACTCTATTTTGGTTTCGTTGATCTATAGTTATTCGAGAAAAGTAGGTGTAGGATAGACAAAAAATTTTTCCTTTTTAGTTAATCACGAATTACAAAGAAAGTTGCAATCACTGAAACCGTAAGATAAATCGTAGGGTAAGGGGTTAAAAAGTCTTCAGTCATGGTCCACGGATCTTTAAAAATTATGTACACCTGTCGAAGTTCAAAGCCAGAAGGCTTCTTTAACTGTGAAGTAGAAGCACACGGAAATTCGAGATTGCCGAGAAAAAAATGGTGAGGTGAGCGGTTGGTCGGACGTGTAGTTAAAAGCAGGACAGACTGCATTCGGCCGAATCGTTTTTCGACGAACGATCAGATTTCTCTGGATCCTCCGGCGCGCCGCGCCGCGCCGACGAAAGCCCCGGAGCGTGATGGTAACCGCGCGCGCGATCCAGTTACCACGGAGCGTTTCCCTCGCAAAATTTCGGGACAGTCGAAACCGTGACCCGGTTTGTCGTGCGGCGCGGTGTGGGAGGGTCGGAGGAAGCCGATGTAACGGCGGAACGTACGAATGCTCGGCCTCTCATGTTCGAGTCAATTAAGCTCTATCGATTGCCACGGCGACAAAGACAAACCCGGGCCCGTCCGAACGCCGCTGCTGTTCCGTGGCCGATGCTCATTTTTACCACGTTTTTATTAGCTCGCTTTCTTCCTTTTGTCTGTTTGTACGGTACAAATCTTGCAATTGATTTTAAACTAATTTCCCAGTGAGCTAGAGACTTGAAACTTTCCATATTGCTCAGAACTGGATGCCATTGCAATATCGCAAAAAAAAATTTTTTAAAAAGACTGCGTTTAAGATTTATACACTATTTTTAAATATTTCCCCTCCGTCCCTCGCCACGCGATGCTCGATGGTATGCCGCCGCGGTAAGCGATAGCCAATCCGCGCGGTAGAGCGTTCCCTACTCCATTACGCGCTCCCACGCCGACTCATCCCCACTCCACGGACCCACTTCGGGTCGCAGGAGATTAGTGTATTTTCGTACGTCGAGGTGAATGCATCAATTATCTATTGCATGCGCCCCACGTTTTTCGTTTTAAATCTTACAAGTATTTTCATAGCTATTAAAAATTTGCAATCACAAATTTTCAGGACTATCTGTACAAGCATAAATTAATGAAACATGAAACGAAGCATAAATTTTATACGTCATTGAGAGGATACTTTAATTTTGAAACGGTGAAATCTATGAAGGAATGGTCGATCGATATTATTTAATATTTGTACAAATTTAGGAATCTGTATGGGACTAGGAAAAATTATTTTATACTTTTTAGCCCGTTTTTAAAAACGTGGTATACTTTAGATTTTTCCCTCGCACAGTGTAACTTTCGTCTCAACGGATAGTGTTACTTTTTGGTCACGCAACAATGTAACACGATCCGAGGTCGGATATCGGTCAGGTAATACTAATTCACCGATGAAAACGCCCTTGCGAATAACGACGTAACAACCGTCTTCGGCTGGCGAGTCAGCCGTCGCGTCGGCCAGTTTGAGACGCGGCTCGATTAATCACGCGACGGACGAAACAATGGCCGAACTCGCGAAACGGCTTATACACCGCGAGACAAATGGAATCGGGAAATTAATTAGTCTAAGTTGGATTGGAGTCCCCGCGCTAATCGTACCAAAGGTAATTTTCTTGCAATCCTCGCCGGTCGCACAACACTTGTCAGAACAACTGGTTTTGTGATTTTGTTACCCAACGAAAAATTCTCAATTGCTCGGCAGCCACGAAGCTTCAATTTGAACTGAATTTTTGGAAAGTGGATGCGTCGTAACATGACAGAGTTATTCACCAATTTTTCATCCGCTTTCCTGAAGTAGTTGAGTCAAGGAGTTTTATTCGTAGAAAATTATTAAATAAAATTGCTCATTTCTGTACTGAATATTATGATCACATGTTTTTGCCTGCAGTAAATATATCAGGGTTGGATCGTAAACAGAGTTCATTTATTTACACGTAATTCGTTTATTTGTCTGCTAATTAATCTGACGTTTCGCTTATCGTGTTCGCCGTCGTTGCGTATTTATTTCCGTGTGTTCTTTCGTTTCCTACATCAGCAGTTTATTTTCTTCTGTTCCGCCACTATATTTTGTTTTAGCATTATAATTACTAAATTCCCGTGTTTCTCCGTACGTTCGATATTCTGCAGGTTTTCCTTTTGTCCCGACAACATGGTATTTAATTTCTCTCCTGTCTATCCCGTGCGTTTTTCATTCTTCGAGCAGCGTTTTAAAGAGGATGCGGCGCCACTATTTGTATGCTGATCCGATTGCACTATTTTTATATACATAGCACGGTATCGAATTTTCCCTCGAGGTGAAGCGTATTATCATCTCGGCGCGTACACACCCGGCAATAAATCTTCAGACATTTATCAATCGCGAGGATGTCGTGCACAGGAATATCACTCTTCCAACTTACAAGCTATCATACCTCGAAATTCAAGTTGCACGAATCGCTAGGAAGAGATATCAGAGTTTGAAGCATCGAGCGCCATCAGCATTTCCAAATTGAAGCTAACACTTCTCCAAAAAGGAGCTAAAAGCATCGGGCCCATCACCGTTGCCAAATTCGAGCTACAAGCAAACCATTGTGAGCTAACCCTGCGAATTCGGTGTCGCGATACTTCGCAGAGTCGTGGCCAGAGTTTCATCTGGTAAAGGGTGCTAAATAGAACTTGTATCTGGGACTTTCAGTTTCGCCAGGATTAAGGTTTCAGTGGAGTGTCGCTCGCACGGTCCTCCATATTTCCTTTTTCTGGAGGATCGTTTTCGAGAACCGCTGATGTTCCGACTTCCGGTGAAAAGCAATGGAGTACTGTCGAGTCGGGTCAATGCATTTACGTTTTTCTCTTTTCATCTCGTTCGTATTCCTTTCATCTTTGTCCGTTTGCCTGTGGGGGTGCAAGGGGGTGTAATGGGTGCGAGAGAGGCGCGACAGAGGAGAGGGTGAATTTCTCGTGGTCTCGCGTACTCACCCCCTCGCCTGGAGGAGTACGCGCGCACCCTCGAAGCCTTGTCCCATTTTTTTTCTCCCCCAAACAACCCGCTTTCTAATTCTCCGGCACGGCGATACGCTGACTTTCGAGTTTTTGACTGGAAGACTTTCCATTCGACTCTCTCTCCCTCACATTCTGTCGCGGTGAATGCCGCTTATCCGATTTAATATTCCTCCCTGGTCGGTATTAAAGGGGATGGAACGTGGCGGGACACCCCCGAGAAAGGGTAAATTGAATTTCTTTAAGGAAATATGTACACGGGGCCGGAGTATTTCGGTCGTGGAACAGTCTGATATTTTAGCAATGGCACGAAATTATCGCGTCGAGGGAATATTCATTCTCGATGGTCTTATCGGTTTTTATATTAAGAGAAAACATCGTATTTTAGGAATGCGCAGATAGGAGCGCTTTTATTCCCTAATAGTAAAAATACTGTCACCATTTTACTGCATTCTGAAATATTTTATAATCTAGAAACGGAGAAGAATGCGTGGCTTATCGGTAATGATCTGTCATACATTCAGTCTAAAGATGGTAATGATTAGACTGTGGATCTTTATGCGTTTACGGCTTCTGAAAATTTTCTAAAAAATGCCAGAACCTATGCTTCTACAGTATTTCGACAAACTTCGATATATTTCAGATCTATACAGGCTACTACCACTGAAAATAATATTTTATTTTGTTTCCCTTCTTACAAAATTACTAACTCTAGTAACGATGAGACACCAACTGTACACTCATTAATTTCTGAATAATTTCAATTATTATAAAATTCAATTAATAATTGAATCAAAAAATAAAAAAATAATTCAATTAACATAAATTAATTTTAATTATTAAATCTTAGAAAATCCTAATAACTTTGATCCTGTTATTATTACACATGACTACAGACCAGTCTCGTTCGGGGCTCGTTTTCACGTTTTTACATTTGATTTACTCATCTTTATGCAACAGTAACGGTATGTTAATTCTGAATCGATATCGTGCAAATAATTTCCCGACGCTTTTCAATCAATTACCATGTAATTTGAATGACAATTACGCTATTAACGTATTACAGCACTTTATATAGCGTTAATATCCTTTTCGTTCGTAGCCAGAATTGTAAGCAAAGTGAAAACGCGAGAAACTATTTCCTACAGACCATCTGTTGTTCTCCAGTTTCGAATGTACCGATACAAAGAGAAAAAGAACTTCCTGATTAACCCTGTGCACTCGAAGATCATTTCCTATGATTTTTTAAATTGTACGGATATAAAGTTGGTATAATAGTTCGTATACAAAATCTAAATATTCAGTAATCTAAAGAACCGAGGTTTTAAAAATGGAAATTTGCTCCTCCTGTGTCCTCTACATAACCAAGATCATTATTTACGTGCTTCAGTCGGGGTGTATAATTCGAAGGTACCCAGAAGCTGATCTTTAAGGTGCTGTTTTCAGTTTTCATTCGAGATATCTGATTTGACTTTTAAATAGAGTCGATTCGAACGTCGATCGATGCGATCGTCGCGTGTTCTTTTTCTATTGCGCGGAAAGAGCTCATTGGTAAGCGTGACGTGTCTGGAATATTATTGAAATTCAATTTCACCCTGTTAAATTGTTGAAACAGCACGGTGTGTGCGGCCGCGCACAGATTCCCTTAGCCTAACCCCGCCCCCGTCGTTCACCCTTCCATGTAATCGACGGAACACATTGTATCGATCCTCTTATAAATAAAAACCCCCGGTAGAGAACGGTCTTTGGCGGGCTGCGCGCGTTGTTTACGGGCTCCTTCGCGTATAAATACGCGCGGAGCTCGGCAAACGATGCTCTCTTTCATCTAGGAACTCTCTCGCCGCAGCTCAGCGGCTCGGCGGCTGTTGAAAAATTCAGTTCACAATCCCGACACTTCAAAAACCGTTGATGCCGTGCCGCCTCTTCTACCAGGCCGGCGACTGTCATCGCTGAAAATGATGCGACGAGCCTGCGCGAAAGGGAAATCATCGGGAGAGCGAAAGAATCCACGCGCTTTTCGAATCCACACTCTGCGGACCACTTTGCACGTTCATCGATGCCTTTGTCGCTTTTTTATATTTGCTCCGGCGTTCCAAACGGCGTGTTCCCGGGTTAAAAACCGGTCGGTCTCTTTTTGTTTAAAGCATTCTTCAAATCGGAGCTCTCGTTTCTCGCGAGCGATCTTGTAACGTGGCTCTCCGAGCTGTTTACTTTGACAGGACCATTTTCTACGTTGGTAAGCGCACCGTGCTTGCTTTTGTAAATAATGTTTTATGGATCGTAAATGTTTCCTATGTACATATTATTTATTCTATATCCAGCTTTATGTTTCGTTGCATACATCGTTTTATGTATGCGTATTGTTGGTGCAAACATTATGAATATCAATTCTTTGTACTTTATTCGTTAATAGTACTTGTAAGCTACTTGTAAGTGCACTTGTAAGCTACAAGTTGTTTCTACCGGCAATGTGTTAGTTTCTCTTGTTAAAATTTCCTTTATAACCTTTTGTTAAAGTAAGTCAGACAAAGTGTTTCTATTGTTACTCTCATTGATTAATCTGTTTAATACATATTACATTGATATTAATTTTTCAGACGCGTATAAAATTTCTCTTAAAAATGATCCATATCAGGATCGAAAAGTTGAGAATTTGTTGATTGCAAGATTGCTTATTTGTTTAATTTGATCGAAACTGTGCGTTGATATCATCACGCATCGTTTACTTGCTTGTATGTATTAAAATGGTTGCAATACACGTCCACTTTGTACGATAATAGAGGTAAAGCTAACGTCAAGTACGAACACAATTTTTACAGCTTTCGGGAATATTAAATGATTGCATACGTTCGTGCCCGATTTGAAAATAAAATTCGATGTTTAAATTTTAAAGAGTACAGCTTTATTATTTAATTATATAGTTACCATTCTTTTCTACAATTAGAATAATGTTATACAATCGCCATTCTTGCCCACGATTAGAAAAATATTGTAGTCTCCATTCTCGTCTACAATTAGAAAAGAATGATGGAGATCTATGTAAATCGGGCACGAGCTTATACAATCATTTAAAAAGGGATTTGCAGTCGGCGTACAAAATGTTCGTACACCTTTTAAAAACGAATAAATATTTCAAAATTGGAATTATCTAATAAACTAGTTCTTCTATATAAATTCTGAAATAAACTGAAGCTGTTGTGCGCAATTTTGAAAAAGTAATTAGTTCGTAAAATGCGTACAAATAAGTCGTACACACCGACTATATTTTCTTTTCTATCGAGCATTTTGATGAATTGTTCGAGACACCGGAGTTGTGAGTTGGAATTCCCGGTGACCGTCGCCGTCGTTAGACACACTCGCAGTAGTTTAGTCGCTGTTTTTCGGGTGAGCTGGTCGCACAGTTGTCTTGACAAAAGCCGCGCCTGGTGCGCCGCTGCGTGGCTAGGTCCTCCAGGAACAATGTTCTTATTTCTAAAGCCGTGTCCTCTGACCTGGCCTTACCGTGCCGTTTGCCATGCGGCCTAAAAAGCTGCTATCTCACCGGAGCAGCGAAGCACGCCGACAAAAACAACGAAGACGGGAACAGGGCTAAAGGGGACGCAAGGGTGAGCCGTGTTTAACATTCCGAAAGTTCGGCCAGTCCCTTTACCCAACAGTCAAGGGACTAATAGACCCTTCGCGAGATGAATAGCACACAGCGGCCCGCGCTTTCAACGCTGACCTTAAGGGTACGTGCTTGATACTCACGCCTAGATCGTCACAGTATTATTTTAGGATCCTAGGGAAATGAGGGGTTGAGGGGATTCAAACCCTATAACTCGGGATTCGCTGATCCGCGATGATCACGTATTTATGGAATATCGGAGCGCTTTCTCGTAACAGCTACCGCCCATTCGATTCGTACACTCTTCGAAGTAAATGTCAGAAGAACGTCTGATAATTCGTTAGCCATTGATCTTTTCTTTTTAGAATCTTAGACGATCCGGAAAGAAAGTTTAAATAAAAAATAAGGAAAATAGAGATTAGGATTTAGGATACACCTTCTTTTAAGGTTTTTAGAATAGGGCAAACTATTTTGTAAGGCGTGAGAGAGATTTTGGACTATATTTGACATAACAAGTGTAATTGACCATTTAAGACTAGGTTTTCTAAATAAAAGATGGTCCGGGAAGAGGTCGATTAGATAGTAACGATGGCCATTATCGATCAACTGTGATAAATTTTATGGAAAGACACTGTAACTCTCATGATATTCGAGTGGAGAGCTTGTCTGACCATGGCTAAGTGTTTCTCTCTCTCTACTTATCGTAGTATAGTATTAAGTGTTACCTTATGCCAGTGGTTCTTGACCCGTGTACCGCGAGCTTTTTGCATGTGATCAACGAAATCTATTAAATATATTTTCTAAAATATATTTATTTCTACGCGGGATGGTTTTCTTTGTTTTTTGCATTATTATTTTTGATGTCTCGCAAATTATCTATCTTCTATATGTAAATAAAAATCAAATGCTGTTCGTTGGTAAGCGTATCACTTGAGAACGGCTGGACCGATTTGGCTAATTTTTAATTTTAAATATTCGTAATAGACCGAATAAGGTTTTAGGGGAAAAAATTGGAAAAGTTGCCCAGAGAAATGGAAAATTCGGGAAAAACTAAAAGTGCTTGGATCGTATTTCAATTAAAAAAAACCAACGTCGCAGCTTTTAATCTATTTCAACAGGAATTTAGATCGTCAACGTCTGTTTTCATTATCGATATTATCAACATCCGTCAGTTAGCCATTTTTTACTCATGTTTACTTTCTTTACACATTTCTAAAGCTTTTCACAAATTCACAAAACGATCGCAAACAAACTTATTGAAATTTGGACAGGATAATAATTCTGTATAAGGATATTGTTGCTTCACGTTGAATCTAATAGAATAGAATGAACCATTCGAAAACGGTTTAATGAGATTACTATCTACTTGGTAATGTTTAAGTAGAGTCCCCCAGTACTTTGTTACGTTTGCCTAAAAATCAACATTCATGCTGTACAGAATACATCCCATTTATGCGAGCGGCAGAAACGCTTCCTTCATTTTTCAACCGTGAAAACCATCGGAGAGAAACATGTCCCGATTCAAGGGAACAACTACTACAATAACATTTGCGAAAGAGACTTAAAATCGTGCTATTCCTGTGTTCAAACTCGCGAATGTCTTCTTAAGATTTAACTTCGTTGAGCGAGAAATGTATAACACGATACTAGAGCAATTTGCCAAGGTAATATTCGTAAAGTACGCTTACAATATCATGTCCCTCTAAATACAAGATTTAAGTACATTTAATACTTCCGTGGAGTCGTACGGAAGCAATTTGTCAAGGAAATATTCTCGAAAGTACGTTCACGAGATCATACTTTCTGTGATTTCAAAGTCGTAAACGTCTCTTTAATTCCCGGCAAACCGGCCGAATAAATGTCGCGTCCTGATCCGCGTCTCGGTTAATTTTATTCCGCTCATAATTCGAGAAAAGAATAGAACGGAGCGAGGCAAAGATTTTTCTTCGGGAAGAAAATCTCAAGGGGATATTCGTGAAATATATTCAGGAGACCCGGCTTTCTGTAATTTGAAATTATCGGTGGTTCCCTTTTGGCACGAAATTTAAAAACATCGAGCACGGAGACGTATAAAATCGGATAAGATCGACTTCGCCAGGAAAATATCCGGGAAATACGTTCACGAGGACATTCTCGGAGCGTTTCTTAGCCGGGCGCGGCCATCGCCGAAATTCGTATTTCCTCGGGCAGCCTCTACATAAGGGAGAGACCGTGGTCGTCAACGGAATCAGCCGGTTTCCTGGCGCGGCCAGGCTCCGCAAACGCAATTTAGATAATACACAATTTCCCGAAAAGAGTGGACAGATACTTGGCGTGGTGGCTGAGTCGGAGGCGGGGACGGGAGGGGGCCAGGGGTAGCGCTTTAGAAAAGATTGCCCGAATGCATTTCCCTGGAGCGTCCGCGAGCGATCGTTTCCGGCGGATCATCCGGGTCGCGACGACTAGGGTGGCTTTCTGGCGAGAGGAAAAATAGGGAAAGAGGAGAAGCTAACTTTTCCTCGGCGCGTCTCTCGTAAAAAAATTGTTGCATCCGCGTGTTTGCTCGGGCCGGGCCAGGCTGATTCTGGTCCCGTGAGCGCGTGCACATCCGCTCCTCGCGTCAACTCCTGCGAGCTGTTTTTACGGTCGAGGGAGCACGAGGAATACGAAACTCGACGAAAGGGTTTCTCCTGCCGCGCGCGCGTAATTTCAAAACGGTAGAGACGGCCCGGACCCGTCGAGAATAAGAAAAGGAAAAGTTTATGGTCCGCGTGCGGCGATGCTCTGCAATCCCTCGCCACGTGCTCTTTCTCTTTCTTCCTCACTGTTCGCTTCCGCTCCTCTTGTGCACCGAGAACGTGAATGTTTTATGAAAGTCGCCATTGCCGAGGAATTCATAAAGCGTGCTTGTTGCGAGACCCACCGCTATTATTCAGTTGTTTCGCCGCCGTTCGACCCAGGGAAAATGAGACATCCGCCGAGAGAAAGGCCTCGTCAATGCAGACTGCCTGTCGCGATCGAGTTTTACGATCGTCCGCGACCGACGTCCTCCACGATTCTCGGCAATGATCGATCTTCGTCTTCGTTTTACCACCTGGCTCGACTCTGCCTCTTTCTCGTTCTCCCGCTCGCCTATTTGCCGTCTATTCATACTTATTCGGACTATTGCGAAGATTAAAAAAAAAAAAATAGCCAAATCGGTCCAGCCGTTCTCAAGTGCTGAGCTTACCAACCAACAGCATTTCATTTTTATTTATTACAGGCTAGCTAACCCGATAGACGTTGTCCTGTCCAAATTTCAATAAGTTTGTTTGTGATCATTTTGTGAATTTGTGAAAAGCTATTGGTAATTTAAAGTTGTAATTAATTTCAAAGTAAAAATGAGAAAAAAATGTATTTCTGAGTGATTATTGTATTTATTAATGCCTAGCTGCTCTACTTGTACCGGTTCAAATATTATGATTTTTGCAGTTTTTCTGAATTTTCTTACTTTCCTTCGTAATTGTCTTGACTTCTCACGTGATGTCGTGACCACGAACAGCATTTCTTTTTTATTATATAGATAACAAAATAGCAATTTTTAGTGGCGACTATAGTTGAGATGAAACTAATACCTCGATGTCTTTAAATGTTTTTTACATGGCCGTTGCTTCAAATTGTACGTGTCCAGTTTGGTCATAAACGCATTAAATCCGTAATCTAGTTATTATATATAATTTATTTCAGTTCGATCGATCACCTTCCTCGTTTCAACACTCCGCGATAAAGCGACTCGTTCGGTCGCCGTTTCTACTCTGACGAATCGCGCGATCCTGTTTCATGGGATAGCTCCACTCCGTTTTCACGAAACGCGCCGCTTTCTTCGTTTTCTTGATTGCAATTGGCGTACAAGATTAGGCGGCACGGCTGCAGATAATTAGCGCGAACGATACCGATGCAAATGAAAGGGAATGCAACATTCTTGATGAGCTGTTCATGCTGCCCACCGTTCCGAACGTTCATTTCGACAGTATAATTTTTCGATTTCGGGAGTATGTAGCACGAAATGGCTGCCGCTACGACCAAGTACATTTCATTGAGAATAATATCTAGCACGAGGCGCACTTAATCTACGGATGTTGAAATGAATTTCACGGAAAGTGAAGTTGAGGATCTCTCCAGGAACCACTTTAAACTTTAATAAACCGACTAAAAAGATCGTATGTCGAGTTTCATCGTCTTTCCTATAGAAAATGTTTGAAGCAATTCCTCATATTGATTCCGAACTGCTAAATCCTGATACGACAGTGCTGCTCGCTGAAGCAAACCAGCAAACTGTACTGCACACTATGGGGTACTTGGCTTATCTAGATGGCCAAAAGTCGATTTTGTCAAACTCATCCCAGGTAAAAATGAGTTGTTACCTGAAGAAGTTAAAGTTGAAGTTTAGTCATTTAGTACAGTGTGTTTTTGAATCACTTTAATAGATTAGAAGAATAGAGTTCGTAATAGGAAAATAAAGTTTAATATTAAACAACGTTCGAACTTATACTAGAATAAAAAATACGCCATTTCCCGGTTAAACAAGAAGTCTTGCTTCGGCATAAAAACCTCGACGAATTACGAGGAAAAGCCGAAGCAAGGAACAATTAGATTTATTCAAACAAAAGAGAATAAATACACTAATTACATCGAACGAAAGCTCATTAAAAAACGTATTTGAAGTAGTTAAACACGAACCCACAAATTCAGACACTCAAATAAATTACATACAAATACCATTACAATTTAGATCTAAGAGAGCTCTCTTACCGTTAACACCAGGTCGTCTCCGCGCAGTGATCCATGGAGTTCCAAGTTCCACTGGAACTCCGAATATCATTATATTATACCGGCCACTTTTGCCGGGCTTAGCACTACGGTTAGCCTTGCGATCCGTCCCAGCTTCGCTATACACTGCATGGAAGCATCTACGCTTCCAGTGCACCAAACACTCAAAATGTGTATCCAGCCTGGTAGAATCCAAGTATTGCCGAACCGAGTGTAGAGGGATCCAAGATCCACATCTCCTTTTTTACCCGGGATCACTGGCGGAACACTAGCCCGGGACCGTACACAAATTTATAAAAGATCGAGGAAAAACCTCATGTCGTACCACACATTCACTCAATCGCTCGCTTCTCTATTTTTTCCGTCGCTCCCTTGTCAATTGCGACCACAGTGAATCGCTCTCCAGAATCGCGTATATATCGATACGGCGAAACTATCGTTTTCCATTACAAAATCACGAACACAGTGCTTGTACCTTCCGCCTTGTCGTCCGCATTAGCAACGTTCGAAGTGAAATATTTTTTGTCACGAAAGCTATTTTAAGAAAACCGATGATGGACAGTGTTGTAGCAGGTAAGTGTGTGTATTAAATAATGTGTAGGAAATAATTAAAATAACGGTTACTGAAAAAAGTAAATTTGAAGGCAGTTTTAATCTCAAAGTTCATACATTTGGAAGGAATTAGTTGTGCTTCGGGGTCCGTCCCGGTAATGTTTGTTTAACCACTGTAAAGTGGAAGGTATCAGCTTTATTTTCGCCTAAAAAAAAGTTGCAGAAGTTTGTAGATGTACAAGCTATCGTTACGTCTACTATATATTATATTATATTACATTTGTCGTTATTTTTATTGTTTATATTGTAGTAATTCGCGCGTATTGTTAAATTAGTTAAAAATAATATTTTCAATAAAAATGGTTAATTTTTATTTGTTTATAATTATTTTCTTTAAGAAAAAATACTATAAATAAATTAGTAGGTACATTTTAAACGCGTTAAGCAGAAAAAATAATTTTGGCCAGCTAGATCGGCCAGGTACTCCATAGTGCCGCGTGACGGTAGCTGGAGGAGGAACGGAAGGACGAAACGGTTTAGAACCGGGAAACTCGAAAGGATGTTCTCGCTCGCGGCAAGGAGGAACTTTTAATCTCTCTCGGTGGAATCGTGTAGTCAAATCGTCCGGTCTGGACGCGGCGAGACGGGACGGAGGAAGCTGGGACGCGTAACAAACAAGCGCGAGCCTGGTCGCGATACGGAAAGTTCAGCTGACACACGCGAAATCTGTTAAAAGTACGATAAATCACGTCGCCGGCAGCTGCAAGAACTTCGGTAACTTGGCCGGGACATTATAAACTGTGCAAGACAGCCGCAATTCCCGGGCGCAACAGCGCGAGGCACAGATGTTCAAACGTCCAGGGAGATCCTGGGAACACGGGCTGCCGCACCGGGGATCTGCAAAAATCCGGCGTCTCTCTTCGTACGTGTCCCAAAACCTGTTTCCGTCCGGACGATCTGACGTCCGTGGAACGTGAATTGTTGACGAATGGGCTGGGCGCCTGCTCCTCTCGAGAAAAGAGTAAACGGAGCCCGGCGAGAGGTACAACAGGGAAGTAAAAGGGAAGTGTCCGACGCGCAAGGATTCACGAAAGGATCGCGTGTGTATCGAGAGTAACGAAATTTCTCGACGAAAGAAGTATCCACCCTTTTCAACCGGATTTGCTTCTCGAACCAGTTACCCGACTCTCTCGCTTGTTCGGCTCTGTTACCGTAGTTCGTAAATAACTTCTATCCTGCTTTTTAGAGGGCCGAATTTATGAACTTTCCCTCTCGAGAGACTGCAAAACTTCCTGGTTCGTTTAAATTCATTGTCTACTCACTGCAATTCTTTTCATTTTGATTTCTCGGAAACTATGACGGCTCCTTGCGCATAATTTCCATCCAATGTTTCAGGTTGCAAATGTCTCGCGAACTGCGTATTGTAATATACCTGATTCCATTTGTTCGCACGAGTGACTCGGTAGGGTAATTGTACCAATTACTGTGGCTTCACGCATATATCGTACTTTATTTTAATATTGTTCCGAATGTATCATGAAATAATAGTGTATACAAATCCACCTTTCTTCCCTTTCGCTCCCCTCCGTGCCACTATGAAATAATAATAATAATAATTATTATTATTTATTTTATACGGACTTATGTCCTTTTATATAATTGTATACAGTTTATACAGTATAACTAATAAACAGAAAGAAACCTCAATTTTAAGTGTTAACCTAGAATTAACATACGTATGGACCGTACAAAACTAAGCAAATACGGGTACTATTAACGAATAGTACTGCGCAATTTTATTTTAAATGCCTTATATAATATGTTAGAGCTAGCAATAATGCGATTTAATGGATTTATTACTCCATATGAGGATTTGGATTTCATTGTTTGAAATCCTGCTCTCGTTCTCAAAATACGTTCAGGTACATAGAAATTGATTTGCCTCAGGAGTGCGGGACAATCGATATTATTGTTTACCAAATTAAAGATGAAGCTCTGGTCGGAAACTGTTCTACGATCTGATAATGTTTCAAGGTTGACTGTGTTTAATATGGTAGAGTAATAATGATCAAAGATTGGCATTGGGTTGTTTATATGTATGCACAAAATCTGATTGTATATTTAACGCTTTTCGGAAATAATAGTAATCGTAAGCATTTTATGGAAGAATGATGTGCTCTAAATGAAACAAAAAATTGGTGGTCCTCAGAACGAAATTTCTCGAGACTTTTTAAAAACGTCAAACGATATCTTCAAGACATCGAGACATACATTGAATTGTACAAATTGATTCCGGCCATAATATTTAGTTTTACATATTTTAATCTGGTTGGGAAGAAATGCCGCAGTGAAACGTACACCCGCAGTATTAGATACATTTACCTTATACCTTTCAGGGCGTGTAGAGATTCCACTTTGCAAAACATTCGGAAAACAGAACAGCGCTGGTCTCGCGAGAAAAATTCGCGGGGAGACGAATATCTGAATTAGAAGTATACACACCGGCGCATTGGTGAAGGTGAATGAAAAATTCCGAAGGGTCGTACACGTGTAGGTAGCTCTCGCCCCATCTATTTCCGCGCGCGGGATTGAGTTCTGTAGTGTTCGACTTGCTCGATGGAAGTCAATATCTAACATTCGCGGCAGCGTTTCGGCGGTGTTCCTCAGGGTCTCGGTATATTTGGCTTTCCCGCCATTGCGATTCTCCGCAGTTGATCTTGCTCTAGTCTTCGGATGTTGCGTCTCCGTCCCCCTTCTTCGGCCTCGATCTTGCCGCGTTTCCCACGCTCTCTGAATTCTCCTTACCGTCGCCCTTCGCGTCCCGCCATTATAAGATGTACACGTTTCTCATCTCGACGGTGCCGCGTTTGGAAAATGGAGCTGAACTTCTATAATATATCCAGCCGCCGCCGACGCTTGACGAGACGCGACGCGGTGTATCGCCGAATGTAAAATGTAAAGGTTGCCAAAATAACGGACAGAAGTCATTCGAACGGCGTCGCTTATTTTTCCCTGTTTTTCACAGGACTATGCCGACGCACGGGCAAGGCGGACAGTCGCTTTTGTTTAAGGATGTTCTGGAGGTACAATGGAAGACAAAAGTACACGAAATTCGAAATCTATCAATATATTGGCAATGAAAGCCATTCATGAGTATATTTTTCATTAAAAAAATAGATTAATTTAAAAGCTTTCGTTTATTTAGTAAATTTCATGTTATATTTATTTGTTTAATCGAATCGTTTTTATATTATAAAAAATTGCAAGTACTTTTTCGATGATCGATTGATGATTCGTTTTCATGCTAATGAGATGACAACACGATAAATTTGAAGTTTTGTAACAGTTTATAATTTTTTGCTCTGTAACTGTTTAGTGAATCGTAATAAATTTTGAACATAATTAATTACGTAATTTTTACTATATATAAAAAAACTGGAGTTTCTACTTGCGTTTTTTCAAGGTTTAAATAGGGTTTGTAAATATTAAGTTGTTATAGATATTAAACGGTGTAGTGAATTGAGTCCAAACTTTGGTAATTGCATTAATTTAGTAAGAATTATATCTTGTCAAACTTTCAAAGATTTGATTGCGTTTTCATATACCTCCAGAACATCCTTAATTTATCGTGCATCGCGGCCGGAGAAATTGCCGCGCCAAGAAAACATGAATCAGCCAGCGAACGAGTTATGCAGTCTCGTGAGTCGCATCCTGGGCATTAAATATTTATTAGACGCCGGAATCGGGATGGCTCCTTTTGTGATCGTGGCGCGCTCCTTTTGTCGCACTCGGTTCCCAGCAACCCGCAGGATGTTTCGATGAAATGGATACGTGTCGGTACTTATATCGCATAAAAGCAGATTTCGTGATACGCAAGCGGAAACCCTTCAAGGTCCGCTTCGATCTTAAAGGACGGGACTTTACTATTTTAAATCGAACACGTTGTATATTTTTTATACATTCAGATAGTTCCTACAAGACCGAGCAATTTTTGTCGAAGAAGTTTTTCAATATCTCGCACAGTTCAAAAGTTATAGTGGTGCGAGGCGTCCATACTCGACAAGGCTACGCGGTCACGCTGACGTCACGCGCGGTCACATATACGTCAGAGGCGACCACGCGGTCGTGCTGACCGAGCGGACCGGTCGTCGTATTTCAGACCGCTATAACTTTTGAACCGTGCGAGATATTGGAAAACTTTTTTAGCAAAAGTTGCTCAGATTTTCAAGATCTACGCGAACGTATGCAAATTGACCTCGCTCGAGCTGCTCGGAGAGGGGGTTCTTTCATCGAACCGTGTAGGTTTGTTGAATGCTGGGACGACGGGTCGAGGTTACGTATTAGGCGTACAACGACGAGACCTGACGCACGTTGTTCCACCGTTAATTGCCGTGCTCGCGTCTCACCGGCGAATCCGTCTCAATTATGCCCGGATCGGTAGAACGTGGTGCGGAACATGGTCTCGCGCGAGCACGCGCTCCGCGGAGCGTGAGATAAGTCTGCATAATCAATGCATTCCATTTCACGTTGGCTGGCGTGATATGGCATAGCATGGCGTGACGCGAGCAAGTATGTTTCTGCATTCATGCACTCCTGAACGTGATTCTCGGGCTGGTTGCGAGGGTCACACGGAGCACTTGGTCCGCTCGCGTTCTCTCTTGCTCGCTCGCTCGATCGCAGGCCTCGCGGGCGCCTCGCGGAAATTTTCAAGGACTGCTCGAAACTTTCCGAATCCCCAGCCGTGTTTTCCTGGCTCGCACTCTGCAAGTCGTATTAAGAACTAATTATGACTCGGCCTCTCTTCCCGTTGCGTTCCCTCGACTGGCGAACACGGTCATGGCTTCGCTGGAAGATATTAGTTTACCCTATCGATTTTCCCAGCGTGACAAGGCATTAAACTATCAAATGAGAAGCCGAAAGACGACCCCTCTCGCTCCGCCGCACCGGTTCCCTCGGAAATACTGCCTCTAATTCCGAGCCGCTTGCGATAATTGGATTGGATAATAAATATCGGGTTGTTGCGGACGTAACCGACCGTTCCTCACGATTCGAATCTCCCGCCTTTGTACTAGGTGAATCATTTCGTCGCGAAACACGCCGTTCATTTGTATCGGTCGAGAAGCACTTCGGCAAATTGTATTATTTCCCAAAGAAAAAAAAACTCGTTCGCCTCGGTCTTCAATTGAGTTTCTCGCAAGAGTGCAGTGTTTATATCGCGATGGAAGAAGCGTGTTGAAGTCGACGAGGGGTGTTTTAAATTCGCTGAATAAAAGGTTGAATTAAAAGTTTAGAACACCGCCGTTTCGCATGCGGCACAGTGTAATGCCAACTCGAATAGCTAATTTAAATCTCTTAATGCGCGGAGATATTAACGCTGGAATTTTGCTCTCAAGATATTTACAACGGTCTCCCAGCTTTGTAATTCTCGAGTCAGAGATTCCAAACCAAAATTAACCCACGCGAACGCTGTTTTCTATTCCGCGAGTCAAAGCGAAGCTCCGGCTCTGTATTATGGAATATGTAATCTGTGTCAAGGAAATGCGAATTTCGAATGTCCCCGGAGGAAAGGAAGGATGCGTAAAAAGGGTCTAGCAGGATAAGCATGGTCCGGCGGACACCGCGACATTTTTTTTTTAATATCGTGTGCGAAACAGTGCTTTTAGGTTGGAGGATAATCCCTTGAAATTTTAAATCGCTAACCTCTCATTTAAGGGTGATACGAGGGTAAACGTCCAAAACCTTATCATTTTTCTTCTCGGTTGATAATTAAAATTTTAAGATAAAAAAACGAAAATACTAGTAAATTAGGAAGGGTAGAAAAAAATGATAAAGTTTTAGTTGTTTATTTTCTTATTATCCTTAAGCGAGAGATTAGCAAATTAAAATTTTGGAGAGTAATCTTCCAACCTAGAAGCCTCGAAAAAATGTCGTGGGGCCGCTGGACTTTAACGTGGTATATTTGTTCAGCATAACGATAAAGAGCACGTGAAAGCTTTTTCCATTAAAAATTCGTTAAAATTGGTACAATATTTCCTGGCGATCGTTAAAATAATTTTTTATTTCATTCTTCTCGGAGGGGAATTTTTGAAAAGCCGGAATAGCTGATGCCATGAGAAATGCTCGAATAGCGAAGGATTAAAAATAGAGTGGCTCGAACGAGGGTAGCCAGCAACGGGATCGCAAGGCAAGGGGTTAACAATATAAAAGACTTCTCTCGCCAGAGGAAACTCAAAGAGGTACGCAATTATTTCTGTGCTCTCCTCACTGAAGGTATCCTGGGGCGATATAAAGGATTTCTCATTTTGGGCATGGCTCTGTTGACCATATAAAAGACTCGGTATGTCACCGAGGAACTTAATAGGGGAATAGTACAGCTGGATCCGAGCAAATGTTCAGGATCTTGTTAATCTGTGTGTTGTAATCGTAGGACGTTGCAAGTTAGCTCGGGCTGCTCGGTGTTTCGAGTAAGCAGCGGCTTTGCCACCCCGCAGGATTACGTGCACGGACAGGTTGACAGTGTAAGGCTCTTGTATCGCCGAGGCAAACTCCGGCGCAACGTTGCGCGTGGGTCACCGGACGATTCTTCCTGCAAAGCCGACGAAAATTTTGCTAAACCAGCCACTTGCATTCCACTCGATCCAGTGGTTTTATTTTAACACCCGCAGTTATCAACCCCGAAATCATACCAGCTTTCACGAGAGAACTCTAATTATTCTACATTTAGCACAGAACGAGCTATCCGACAATCTTTTCCAAAATGTATACTTTCTCGACTTCATACTTTTTTGCTGTTTCATCGAGTAGAACCGATAGGAATGATAACTTATCCGAAGGAACACCGGCTCCGACTGCTTCCGGCGCCGGTCAATAATCCTCGAGTAAACAGAATCGTTAATTAAGAAACTGATTCAGCTTCGGAAAGTTCTTTCTCGACGTGGAAGAAACATCAAAGTGAATTTCCATCGAGACTTGCCGGCTGCTTCCGAGATCAAGAAGAATTAATGGGAGATTTCTTCGTGGTTCAAGATGGCGGCGAGATGAACGGCGCAGGATGACGTTTTCTCCGAGAGGCGATTCCCCGATGTCGAAAAAGAAAATAAAGAAGTTGAGCGAGGCGAGCATGAGCCTGTCAGCGCGGTCGAAATGATCGTCCTTGAGTCTTTTCTGGCTTCCCAAGGGACTCATTAAGCGGGCACTCGCTCGGCACGCGAGTCCCCCAGATGAGATTACGCGATAATTAGCAAACTGCCCCCGCGAGTCAGAGGTTTTTTTTTTACATGGCAACAACTGCGATAGATCGTGCAGAACCATTATCCTGAAATTACGTTAAATAGACGTCGTCCGTTGCGAGCTAATTTCCACGACTGCGAAAGAGTTCCACGCCGATCCCTTTGTGTCGCAAGAGAAAGAGAGAGAGAGAGAGAGAGAGAGAGAGAGGAAGGGAAAGAATGGTGAGAGAGCGACGTCTCCATTAAGCCGACAGGCGTTCCGACGAAAAGAAAACCGTCCTAATAATGTCCTCTTCCTGTAATCAATCTCGATGTGGACGTCCCTGCCGACAGTCCCTTGGGCGTCTTAATCCATTCAGGTAATATTACTTTCTAATCGAAGGAGACTTTTCCGCTACGCCTCGACGGGATGCAATCCAGTTATTAATGGAAGAGGAGAGGGCCCTTCCTCCGCCATTTGCAAACATTAAAATTAATAATGTCCCAGCGAACCAGCCGGATGAAAGAAGCACAAGGTAACGGAACCGCGCCCGGTTCTGCTAGTAAATTCTGCCTTCAAGGTTGCGCTTAATATTCACGGCAGTTGCAATCTGTCGCAATCATAAGTTACGCAATCAAACCAAAATATAAATCAAATAATAATTCTTCAAATCAGAGTTAGAGAGAGAGTTTCTCGTCGATAAATTCGCCAGGTGTGTTAGCTTCATCATTCAAGAAATTAACGATACAGTGAATCGAACTGAACAACGAAACAAATATATATGTATAGAGGTTCTAAAGTTCTACCAAGTAAAACTAGGTTCTCGAGAAAATTCGTTTGAATGTTACATTAGGTTCACGTGCATTAAATTGATAAAGCTTTAGGTGTTTACTTTCTTATTACCCTTAAGCGAGAAATTAGCAAATTAAAATTTTGGAGGGTAATCTTCCAACCTAAAAGCCTCGAAAAAATGTCGTGAGGCCGCTGGACTTTAACGTGGTATATTCGTTCAGCATAACGATAAAAAGCACTAGTAAATTCTGCCTTCAAGGTTGCACTTAATATTCACGGCAGTTGCAATCTGTCGCAATCATAAGTTACGCAATCAAACCAAAATATAAATCAAATAATAATTCTTCAAACCAGAGTTAGAGTTTATTTATCTCGTCGATAAATTCGCCAGGTGTGTTAGCTTCATCATTCAAGAAATTAACGATACAGTGAATCGAACTGAACAACGAAACAAATATATATGTATAGAGGTTCTAAAGTTCTACCAAGTAAAACTAGGTTCTCGAGAAAATTCGTTTGAATGTTACATCAGGTTCACGTGTATTAGTATCGAGAAGCCGGGAAAGCCTGTATTGTTTTAACCGGTACAGCTGTAGGAGCTTTAATTTCAGTTACGAAAGAAGTTTTCCCAATGTTTTTAGAGACATTTCAATTTCCACCATTCTCGAGGAAAACCGTATCTTCAAAGAAAATGAACGGTGTGTTGCGAAGTGCTTCAGGCGAAGAGTTTCCAAGCTTTCAGATGAGGTTTGATTGTTGTGCAGTCTCTTTTTCAAAACTCACAAACAGATTAATTGTCGGAAGTTCTTCGACGATACTGTTCGAAGAGGCAAACTTACAGCATTGGTAATCAAAAATGTATTTATCCTCTTAACAGTTTCAATGACGTAATTAATGCTTTCCAATTCGGATGACTGGAATTTTGATAGTAATCGCGTCTCCATTGTCCGATCGAAAAAATATTTGCTCGCGAGGCCGGGAGGGTCCACGGGGAGGACAATTTCATCGTTATTGCGATTTGATTCCGAGGAAGTTTCGCAGGAGAGATAGCGACTTCGAAGCGGGTCGATCTGTTTCATTTGTTACGGGGCTAAAGTTTCCGCGAATCTCGGGAGGAATCGCGGGTCGCGGTTGCTTTCCTTTCGTAGCCCCTTCCCCGCCGTTAAATTCAATTATCGATGGGAACCATTCGAACTCGGAAATTACGGTTCCTTAATTAAACAGTCAAATATACGGTTCGCGTTCACTCGTCGCCGCTCGGACCAACTGAAACGAAGCTTCTCCCTGCCCGATCAGGAATTTTCAAGTAACTTTCCTCGTTTATGACTCTAATTTCCTTCGGTCTCGACCATTTCTGTTTTTTAACGACTCTGTTTTTCGCAACTGCCATAAGTACTTTCGACAGCGTGAACTAGTGTTACCTCTGATTTTTCTGAATCCTATCTTAAGATGTCACCTTAAGATGTTGTCTATCGAAATGTCTTCGTAAACGAGAAACAAAATTAATCTATTCCATGTGGTCGCTAATGATCAAGCTGTTAATGTAACCACATTTAAATAAACCATAAATAAATCTATATAAATAAAAATTGAATGCTGTTTTGATTTGGCTAATTTAAAAAAAAAAATGTTCTAATAGTCCGAATAAAGATTTTAGGGAAAGAAAAATTGCTCGGATAAATGGAAAATTCGGAAAAAAATGAAAGTGCTTTTTTCTATGGGATTTTTCTATTAACTCAAAACCATAACTCACGATTCGAACGATGGATATGCGTAATTCTTTTTTGTTTTGTCCGTTATGGTCCTGCAAAAGTTTTCAGAAAAAAAAATTCGAGACAATTACAAAGGAAAGTTAGTCAACGACCATAGCCTCGCTGCAAACACCGGTTCCCGTGCGTTCACCGAAGTTAAACAGTGTTGGACGTGGGCCGGGCTGGGATGGGTGACCGCATGGGTATACAGTATACTTCAGGCGGTGACTTGTCTGGGTACTGGCCACGTTTTGTTGGCAAAAAAGGTGGTTCGGAACCCACCATAAAAAGTAGGTCCCGTTGGATTTGATTGAAATTAGGCGATAGGTGAAAATGGAAAGAGAAGGGAGTGGTGTATGGACTTGAAACCCTAAGGGGACCAAGTAATCTTCCTTTATCCTTTTACAAAGGAAGTTGGAAAATTCGGACAAACTGCAAAAATCATAGTTTCAGCTAATAAATAACAAAATTTATTTATAATTCCACAAAAGGAACTGATCGGTTCAATTTCAGTTTGTTCACTGTGCATTCACTCGACGAGTTCCTTTCAAATCGTAAAGACGTGATTTACTTGTGCCTTTCACGCCTCCGAATAAACTTCGTTGATCTATTTCTATACTGTAGTTTATTCCAGTACACGATCTTGTCCATCTGCAATTTCGACTGTTCCTCAAAGTTTTCATGCATTAGGTAGCAGATATCTGTGTTGGTTTTCGGAGCAAGTTTCTCCGTTTCTGACAACCGAAACGTAGGTTTTCGACCGCCTCGGCTGAGGCGTGTGGAGAAGCTATCGAGGCCGGTATATTTCAGTCCGGTAACTCGATTACACGGAGTATAACGCAATTTGATGTCTAAACCGTCGTGACTGCTATCGATGCTAAGTGCAACGGACGCTAGCTGAATATCAAGCGCACGCGCGCACTAATAGTAAATAACTCATTAGAGGAATGCTGCGTTGCAATTATTCGAGCTGCTCTATCGAAGAAACGATTACCTAAGTACTTGAGGACCGGCCGGCTGCGTTACCCAGAGTGCCCCGGTCCGACCCCGATCTTTATTCCTGCGTGGATCATGCCCCGCAACCACCTCGTTTTCGTACTTAAACGCTCGCGCTCCTGCCCTCTAATAACACGTTGGACACGCGATACAGAATTTAACGCCGAGCCTACCGTGCACTGAAATTAACTGGTATATGTTGTTTTAGAGAAATTACGAAATTACAGTTGTTTAGATCTTTCGCGATTTTTATAATCACGCGTGTTTAACTAAAGAAACCTACGTGATCGTTTCCAACCAGTATCTGGTTACGCATACATCTCAAAGCAATTGTTTTTCGGTATAAACAAGTTCATAATTTTGTAAAGAAAAAATTTCTCAAATGTCTGGCCTTCATTTGCCACCGCGCTATCCAGTATTATAGAAACAATAACAAAACTTCTTTATTTTTCATTATTGTTTATGAAATGAATATATTCGTAACATGTTTCCCAATGAAATTTATACCAAATATGATATAATTCCAAGGATATTTATTTATGTAACGAACGATGAAAGTTTCGTGTTTTGGACAATTATCGAGGAAACACTATATATTAGAATTTGCTTTATTTCAGTCTTACAACTAAGAAATTATCACCATCCTACTTATTTACTTACATATTACATCCTTCCCCATTCCCTAACTTTTGTTTTTTTTTTGTTAGTTAGGTATGGGAAACACTGTATATTAACCCTTCTCTATATAGTATATCATATCTAATACAGTTTATTTTTCTAAAAATGTTGTTTCAATTCTTTTCAATATTTTTCCCTTAAATAAAACACAAAAACTGACCTCCTTCAATTGTTTCATCCGAATTAAAAAAATTATGCCGTGAAGGGTTAAAAAAGAAGTACATGATTGCTATTTAAGGGTTTGAAATTGTTGAACGAATCCTCCTCCTCGTTAATAATTAGGCGGAGTCTAAAACGAGAGGGCGCGATCAAGTGATTCATCATCGACTGGGACGCGCGCCCCAGGGTGCACTTTTCCGAGTTGTCCGAAACTGGTCAGGGGTTAGCTCCGCCGTAAATCGTCCTGGACTCGCGCGTATTTCGCCGGGACCGTGCAAATTGAGAAGCGTTCTAATTCCCAGGCTAAATTTGCCGGGTCGGTAGCAAATACCGCTAATTAAACCGGTCCCCCGGAAAAGTCCCCTGCTTCCGATCCCAATGTGCCAGGGTTTGCGAAAAAGTGTTATGTACACGTAATCCTGTGTTGCGCTTCAAAACAGTAGATTACACCCAATATTTGCTCCCTGCAAAACAAACAGATTTAGGACTTGCTTCGCTCGGCAAACATAACGAGACAGAGAGAGAGAGAGAGAGAGAGAGAGAGGGGGGGGGAGAGAGAAACAGATAGAGGGGATAGCAAGAGGAGATGCTCGGGTAGCAATAAGGTGGGTTCGTTTGATCCAAGCTTAGGCATTATCCGAGTAAACAGTGTATAAAAAATAGTTGTTTACCCTTCGCTGCATAGTGTATCATATCTGATAAAATGTTTCAATTTTTTCAATATTTTTCCCTTAAATAAAACATAAGAACTGACCTTCTTTCAATTTTTTCATCCCAATTTAAAAAAAAAAACAAAACATGAAAGGATAGAATAGGATACTCTCTTACACCATTCTTGCGTCATTTAATGTAATCTATGCGCAACCGAAGAAATTTTACAGTCATTATTATTATTAACCCTTAGAATTCGAGTGATGACTCAGAGCCGCCTCTAAAACTTGCTGTACCATTATTCAAAATATTGTTCAGATTATTAAAGAAGAAATATTTAATAGTTCAAGTTGCAGTAGTTCCGAGTGCAAAGGGTTCAATCAAGGCAGTAATATCTGGCGAGACAGCCTGTAGAACCGGAGAGATTACCATGCCAGCACTGATCTAGAAACTAAAATTGTTTCAACGACCGTCGGAGGACTTCGTAGGGCAAATTTGCCCAATGAACTCGCAAGAAAACGATCTTCTATTAACAAACAGAACAGAGAACGAGGCGCTCGGAATTTGCAAAACGCTAAGTAGAAACGCCGGTGGTCTTTTGAAGGACGGTTTTATTGTTTAAAAGCAAATTTGTGCTTTTCCATCGTGAGAGATGGCTCGGAGTATGGAGACAAACAGGAGAAGAGTATCAGGAGCCTCTTCTAGTGCTCGGTGGATCTAGCGTCAAGTTGATAAATAATATTTCGAATCTGCCGCAACTCTGAATTTGTTGCTATCCCATTGTCGTCCAGAGCAGAAACGGGGAAGACAAACAGCGTTCCCTTATTTTCGCGAGCGGCTGCACATATTACCGAGTACAGAGTGAATTGCGGAGGCGGTACGCGCGTGTCACGTCGGCCTTTCGGTGATCCCGGTTCGTCGACAGTAGCCGCCACTGCGATCCAGTTCGCCAGGATACGCGAGACGAGAACGCTGTTACGAGGATCCTACATGCAGGACGAGCCTGATTGATTCATAACGGTGGCTCGGCTGCGATAAATCAACACGAACAAGCGGCACGCTCGCCGACGATGTTTAATTGCTCGTGTCTCGCAAATAGTTTGCGACCCGATGGTCTCCCGACACGAGCCTAACCGCGGGAATTTCATTTCCGCGGTGCGTGTACCGGTGAACACACATAGAAACCTGCGACCAGCCTTCGACTACGATCCTCGCGTTTCTCTTCCACGAAAACTTGTCATGGGCCCGACACTTACGCCCCCGAATAATTCCGTTTCGCTATCTGTGTCGCACACCTGCGAAACCGCTCGGTAGTACAGAGTGTGTCCCTTGCTCGCGACGTCTATGGAAACGTGACGCGCCTGAAAGCAGGCTACACGTCCGCCGGTGAGTATGAATTTACGAGGGGTATGCAGGAGCTAGGTGCCAGTCGGTTCTATAAGAACGAAATGTTGTTTAAGAATATCTCTTCTCCTTGTTTGCTTCCCCCTAGCATTAGAATAGAGGCTCTAAAAATCATTGTACTTCTGTTTTTCATTTTCATTCTAGTCTAGCTGACCCAACCGACGTTGTCCTGTTCAAACTTCAATAAATTTGTTTGTGATCGTTTTGTAAATTGTCAAACATGTCAATCTGCTGCTTGTACCGTTTCAAAAATTGTGATTTTTGCATTTTGTCCGAGTTTTCCGACTTCCCTTTGTAATTGTATAACCAACAAAACAAAAGAAGAATCACGCATATCCATCGTCCGAATCGTGATCTATGGTTTTCAGTTCATACACAAATCCCACAGAAAAAAAGCAAATTTAATTTCTATTCGGACTATTGCGAACATTTTTTTTAAATTAACCAACGAACAGTATTTAATTTTTATTTATATTGAAGACAGAAGATATAGGTGCACAGTATAGTTACGAGCTTTCAAAGACGTAGCGCCTCCAGCATTAGCATTATTCAGGAACAAAGAGACTCGACACATGTACGCGTAATAGCGATCGCGTGTTTCCTAACGAAACCTTCTGAAAAGATTCCGCCCGAGAGCGCGGCGTGCGTGGATTTTTGTGCGAATAAGGCTCCGCTAATGTGTCGGTTTCTAACTTGAATGCATAATGCGAGCGGTTTCACACGGCCGCTTAAAAATCCGAGTGTCAGCCGCCTTTCAAGTGCGTTATCGCGATACCTTCAGCCCGTATGCGGTCTCGCAAGTTTAACAACTGTGACGTTGACTTGCTAACGAGTCTTTGACGGATCGCAACACCCTCCTACTCATCATCATCTTCTGTGACTGGTGTTACTTTGAGTGGTTCCATGCATGGCTATTTTCGCCTTTCTGCTCCAACAGTGGCGAGAAGGAGATTATGAGAAACAGCATCGTTTATTCCTCTATGTGAGCCTTTCACCGACAGAACTATTCTGATATAATCAAGAGGAAGGTAAACGAGATAAAAGGAGAGAAGAGACCCTCCTCGTTACGTCTTCGGCGCAATGGTTCCGCGCTTCTAAATTATTTAACGTTATTACCGTCCTAAAGAGCAATAAACTCTGGTCGGCAAATGATTATGTATGGCCCGCCGAATGCAACCCCATAGCGCGCATAACATCCCCAACTTTATAAGCTCTTTTAATTCGACCGCAAAATTACGTCTTCTACTTTCCGCCGAGTATCTAGCATGCTCGTTCGTAATTAATATTACGTGCGATGCTCATCCGCGAACGTTATTCCTTCCTGTTCAACTGCAAACCGTCGACAAACACGGGACAACTACCGTGCCCCACCTGATTTTCGAAATTAATAAAAATAACAGGAAGTATTACTTCATTCTTAAAACTGAAATTGATACATACATACTGAAACATACATACATAAAAAAAGTATTAGAATAATCTTTATTTGAGATATAGAAAATATCAGGCGAAAACCTCATTCCCCAAGACAACGGAATGTTTCGTTTTCGATTATAGAAAATCCTGAGAAGTTATCAGGAATTCCTTGTGTCCGGTAAACAGGACCAAAACTTCGGATTACAATTTTGTTAATATTTCTTTTGCTTTTTAACAAAATTCAGAATATCGCATAAATCCACAATCGTACATCACAAATAATGCAAAATAAATTACAAGAACACCTACAAATGAAAAAAAAACTTCCAAGTCGCGAAAACATTTTCTAAGCAAAAAATGTGGAATAAAATTCGGTTGCACGTGGTTTCGTTTTCGATAAAATCGACTTTCTAGTGGCCGTACTATCGGATCGGTTAGATTCGTCTGACCCGTGACACGCTTACTCTACTTCGCCGTAACTAAAATCGTCAACAGCAGAACATATATTTATATTCGTAACCGAAAGAATTTATATTACAAGCCGACAGCGGTGTACGCGAATCCGACGAATTTTTAAAGCCAATTTTCTCTTGCTCGAACAAATTTTATTCCATATTTTCGACTGCTTTCTGTGACTGCGCCGTCGAATCGGAAATATCCGGCATACTAAATCTCTTGGTTGACGGACAATGAGCCCGGCTTTTTCGGTGCAATAAAATTTTCCTCGCAGGTGCGGAGCGTGGCAGTAGAGAGGCTTCCGAATAATTGAATTTGAATAGCGCACCGGATCGCGTCGTCGAGTGCCATTTTTTTCTGGCTGGCTAATCATTATTTACTGCTTCGAATGATCGTAAACAGGAGCCTCGGAACTTCACAATTCACTGTTTCCAAGTTATACGTATACGAGATTGCCTATCATCCCCGATACGTTTTCTATCAGGTGCAGCTCAAGGCTCCCACCTTGGCCCTCTATTTTTTATAATTTTCATTAACGATTTGACCACCGTTTTTCAACATTGTAAGTATCTTCTATTCGCTGACGATTTAAACGTAATTGTAAGGAATGCAGGACAATATCACATCGATTGTACTATTATCTTTTGTGTATGTCCCTTTTTTGTTATTAGGCCAATAGCTTTTATCTTTCTCTTTTTTTATTATTATATTATTTGTTTTATTATTGTAAACACTTTTTTTATTATGTAAAAGGGTTTCAGTCGGTATGTAATAATAAATAAATAATAAATAAATTGAATCTTGGTATAACAGAATTCGAGTGTCGATAATGTAAATAAATTAGCGATAGTTTTGAACAGCGATAATCACCGATGACTATCGACGCTGCCCATAGTTCTCGGCCGCTAATGGGCGTTCGCGGGAACGTGTTGTCGGCAGATAAACTCTCTCTCTCTCTCCATCCAGACTTTAATTAGCACGCAATTAGGTCCGTGTAAGAGGAAGTTATACCGCGTACGGTCCGGTAAACAGAATTCCGGCTGCGGCCGCGGGTGCGGGACCAATGACGGAATTCGTTCGTACAACGACAGCTATGAAAGTCACACTTTAAATGTGCATTAACATGGGGAATAGGTGTGTTCGAGCAATGGGTTCGACGGAATCGACGTCCATCAAACGCAACGGAGTATGCACGCCGAAATCATGAAGCCTCACGCCTCGCGAAATATTCATTTGTATAATCGATGAATCGATCGGAATTTGCGGCCGGGGACCGTAATTGATCGGAGCTCGACAATGCCCGCGAAAACCAACAATGCGCCGCCGTGAATGCCGCGAGAACGATACCCGAAAATGAATAACGCGATCGAATCAATGGACCGGATTAAACCATCCCTCACGAAAACTCGAGTTATTACGAGTCCGAGTCGTCCGTCGAGAGAACTCGAGCTTTTCAACCATTACGCTAAACTATCACCGAGCCGCGAAAGTATTCGCGCCCTCCCAAGTGAAAAATTTCACATTCAGAATAACTCCCGTCGTCCTAACACGAATTACGAAATGCTTTTCATTCCTGTCGTAATACACAGTCGGTTGAAAAAAACCCGCGTCTTCCTGTGAACGAATATTTTTCGTAGAACCAAAAATATACGAAAATGTTTTTTCGCTGCTCGACAATGCGAAATAAAATGTTGTCGTTTCACGATTTTCTAAATGTATTTCTTGAATGCGGATACAACAGGACGTTGCATATGTCATTCACGTATACAATACGAGCTTCACAAAAATTGGAGATTGTATCTATTTTTTTTCCATTGTCTTATTAAGCTGAAATTAATGTTCTAATGTTTCTAAATCCCTCTAATTCGTCCACTGCTTTAGATTGTACGCGTCCATTTTCTGATAATAACAAATGGAAGGAATGTCATCTGTACGCCAGAAACGAAATTACTTTCCGAACGAGCTTATGGACAGCTGACGTAATCCGATATACAGGGTGCCCGAAAGCTGTATAAACTAAAGAACAGACTGAAAAATGCTTTGGCAGTGAAACGTGATTGTGTAATAAACATCTATGATTTCAGAGGAATATTTGCCGAGTGACTACCACTTTAAAAGCTTTTTACGTCGTACCAAATGTTTCATCATTAATATCGTACACGCGGGCTGCCATTCGAAGCAGAATTTTTCCCATCGACCGTTGACAACGGCCGACCAAATTTTCATTTCGAAGCCTGGCGTTTTTCCCAACATTTTTTACGGAATGTTTCTATTATGATACCCACCGGGAAATTTCGAGGACAATGCTTATAATTTCTATCGATTTTAGACCGGCGGGAAGAGGGGCGACAGCGTTACGCTAGCCGACAAGTAGGTATACTATGTCTTTTCTAGACCACAGGGTGGTTTCCCCTCACAGGGTGGTTCCCCCTCACACGTGCTCCCCATGGGGGAGGGGGACGGTAGCCCCCCCCCCCTACCCCCGCCCCCCCCCCCCCCCCCCCCCGGAGCTCCCACCCCCAACTCCAAGAGTCATTGACCACGCCACACCTAGGAGTCATGAACCTACCCCCCCCCCCATTTTTTTGAGGGGTCATGAGGAAGTGACGTAACACAAAGTATCAACTATGTGGCTCGGTAGGATGTGACGTCACAAGCGGTAGACGGTTACGAACCACACGTGTTGACTCTTTGCCGATCTATCCGATAATGGTCTTTCATAGCCTCCTCCACCTGTAAGTGGTGGTGGGAGAACCTTCCCTCACCACCTTCGCGGTAACCCCACCACATCTGTGACGTCACAAGCGATAGACGGTTACGAACCACACGTGTTGACTCTTTGCCGATCTATCCGATAATGGCATTTCATAGCTTCTTCCACCTGTAAGTGGTGGTGAGAGAACCTTCCCTCACCACCTTCGCGGGAACCCCACCACATCTGTGATGTCACAAGCGATATAACGTGAAACTGCAGGAATCTCGCAAAAAATGCAGCTTTCGTCGTGACAGGAAATCACTGCGAAATATTATACCGTGTGAGAATTAGTTCGTTTTAGACGTTATTTGCTCGTCCTTGATATTTTTTTTTTGGAGGACAGACACGCGCGTGCATAAACACGTGCATGCAAAAAACTGCAGTATGTTTCCGTTTAAGACGCTATTTGATTGACATTTTTTATGAAATATGATACCCCCTAGCAGCGAACAGGAATCTCCACTGCGAAATATTATGCCGTGTGAGAATTAGTTCGTTTTAGACGTTATTTAGTCGTCCATGATATTTTTTTTGGAGGACAGACACGCGCGTGCATGCAAAAAACTGCAGTATGTTTCCGTTTAAGAAGCTATTTGATTGACATTTTTTATGAAATATGATACCCCCTAGCAGCGAACAGGAATCTCCACTGCGAAATATTATAGCGTGTGAGAATTATTCGTTTAAGACGTTATTTGGTCGTCCTTGATATTTTTTTGGAGGACAGACACGCGGGTGCATAAACACGTGCATGCAAAAAAACTGCAGTATGTTTCCGTTTAAGACGCTATTTGATTGACATTTTTTATGAAATATGATACCCCTTAGCAGTGAACAGGAATCTCCACTGCGAAATATTATAGGATGTGAGAATTAGTTCGTTTAAGACGTTATTTGGTCGTCCTTGATATTTTTTCAAAATCATGTGCACGTTTACTTTTGTTTAAAAGAAAACGATGCATATATGGGTTGACATAAGCAAAAGTCTATTGAAACATTTTTTTTTTTTTTGTTAAGTAATACAATTTATTAAGAAAAACATGGTTCTTGTCGATCAGTATATAATTTACACAGTTTAAATACATTTTCCATGGCACATACACCAGTATGGAATGCACATCTGTGCAATCCCTTTGGCATCAACGATAATCTTGGAACATCCTCCTGATCCAGATCAAGAGCTTCTATTCCAGTTAATTTCCATAACCATTTTTTCTTTTCCAATCCTCTGACAATGACCTGCTGCGTATTTTCCAGAGCCAGTTTCAAACAACTTCCGACTGATTTGTATGGAACATATCCGTCCGCCCAACCGATTCCATGATGTTTGCGCGTTAACCATCGAACCTGACGTGCTTCAGTAGCAGTCAATCGATGGAATTCAAATGGTGGTTCGAATATCCAATGCAATAGTTTATTTCCATCTCGTAAAATGGCTGCTTCTTTTACAATGAAATCGTTTGACTCCGTCTTGAAGCCTTGTAGATCGAAGAACGTTACTTGGGTCATCATGCGCCCACCGCTTGTTAAAGTATTCTGCGCACAACGTTGGTCAACGGACTGTACTCGACTATACGATCGTGTATGATTAAGCAGTAAGCAGCTGTATTCACAGGTACATTATCTCTACACTCGAAATCTATGCGCACATCAATGGTTGCACTTTTAACAGATTCGTTTTGACGAGAGCAGTCTATGACAACAAATGGGCCCCGTGATAAAAACTCTAATTCATCCAATAGCGGCTCGCTGGATCGATTACCGTAATATGAGTTTTGAAATTTTGCATACATGTCGTAAAGTATCGCATACTTGTTCTTTTCAAAGTCTAAGTTTAGGTCGTCGTATGGATATGATTCAGAATTTAGGTACAATCGTATGTTTGATAGTTTACAATCATCGAAATGATTAGCTGTTTTATGCAATTGATTCTTCCTATCATGCTGCAATGCGAATATGATGAAGCGAGGTTTCTCCAATTGTGTTACCGTCTTTATCGCCCACGTATGCTTCGTAGTTGTTTGTAAATGCGGATATTCGTATAGATCCCAAGACCGGAAACTCATAGGGATCATTTGTCCTCTCTCGAGAATGCGTAGTAATGACAGTTTGGTTACTTCTTCCAGACATATGTTCGGCATACGCCACTGAACTTTGAATAATTCGATTCTAGGTCTTAAAGTATTAGAACCGTTCAACGCATTTAGATCGTTTCGTGATCGAATTAAGACCAGCTCTTGACGCACGTTAACGGTAATTTTGTTATAATCTTCACCGAAACCAAATAGCATGTTGAATGGTATGCAGAAATTGAAATCTTTGCCATCCAGTTTTCGATACCAGCCTGCGGTGGCCAATGCTTTACTTTTCCCGGGAGAGATGGATGCATGTGTTTTTAACGAAGTCGTTATGCCAGGATTTCTACAGCGGTCTATTTCAACTTCATTCAGTTCATATCGAACTTCATCAAACATGAAAGCAGCGCAATTGGTATCGAGAATAACATCGTTGTCTATATCTTGAGGTGGAGCCTCTGCTAAAATAACCTTTCCTTCAATATACAAGAAACTCTCGCACGGTAGCGTATACAAATCCTGTTGATGTATCGGTATTCTTATTTCATCACTATTTCCGAGAGTAGTATTTGCATAAGGATTATATGTGTGCACTTCTATCTTAGTTATACGATTATCAGAGGTTGGCGTATTGCCAATGGCCAAAATGTCAGACATTATTGCTTTACAACAAATCCCAACGATTGTAGAAAACGTATGTTCTGCAAGCTCAGGTTCTTCTTCTCCCTCAACGATGGTATGGCGCGAGATCGAGTTACTGTATGGGTGAATGTATTTTTTGCAGCGATTATAGGTTCGTCCGCTCTGTTATAGACAAGCATAATACAACACTTATTCGTAGATGCGCTGGTCCCGCCGTCTTACATGCAGTCTAACAGTGATTTCTTCTCCACGAAAATCAATTAAACGATTGTGTTGATCCACTAGACGTACTTCTAAATCATCTATTCGTCGCACGACGATCGGAAGATAAATGACTCGTGGCGGAGTTTCTGAGATCTTATAACCCGGAGGAACCCTAGGTGAAAATTCGTGAATAATGTGTACAGGTTTGTCATTACTGTATGATCCAGCTGTTATGTTACATTCCACTCTGATCACGTTGATGCTTATGATTTTCACAGGAGCGTCAGACTCATGCCACATTTTAGGTGGTAGAATACAGTTTACAGAAAATCCAAGTAGCGATCCTATGTTATTGGGTTTCGCAAAATTAATCTGATAGGAGCAATATATTTCACTCTTCATCGTATTATTGTTAGCACGTATGATGAGAGGATATTCACCATCGTTCCCCGAATCACGTTCAGTTGGATATTGTCGCTGTATTTCCCGTTTCAAGTATTTATTGATTGCATCCAGTTCGTAAGATCCTTCGGGAATTACAATTTCTTCGTCATTTTCACCGAAATAAAATCTATTATTGCGAGCATCGACATTCGGTATCGTGTTAAACGTTTCAAAATCCACGAGACCCAATTCATATTCGTGACTGTTCAAATCTATCGAGGGAAAGTACTGGACTGCGAGCATACTGCTCTTACCTGTTAACGTTAGTGTCAACGATGAAGGTGTCATGTTTATACGAAAGGGTTAAAGAACGTAATGAAATTGTATGTATCGATAATGCGCATTTATAATGAGTTTTCTTCAAGAAATTTTATACACAATTGCCCGCATACGGTTTGATTAAAATTTTGAAAACGAGTATGATTGTAAATAATTTTTACTGAGGATCCGAAGTATGCAATTAGTTCCGCAGGTGGTCGTAGATTACCAAAACTATCAAAGTATTTTACGGTACGATTGTGTTTCACATATGCGACCCAATGTGTACCGGGGCCAATGCTTTCATCCAAGTTTACTATACCACTCTCGTTTACATTTGCTCTTGTTGGAAGACTATCACGCATGTATACGCCGCGAAAATGTGGTATATTCTTTTTTCCTATATCCTCAAGCTGAACATTTGTCATTGGTTGTATCCCTAGTTTTTCATAGAGTGAACTTTTTTTTTTCTTTAAACCGGTACCCTTTTTATAGGGCGCGAGATAAAGTCCGCGACCTTCCATAGCATGATTATGACGTTGCATTTCCTCCAACTGCTTTCGTGCAGCCTTGGCATCGTTCACAACCTTCGCGATTCCTGCAGCACCACCAGTCAACGATCCTATAGCCGCCAATGCAGGTAAGAGGAACGGGAGGAAACCGCCTCGCTTTGCTATCGGTAGAGTTCGCTTCTTCTTACCACCATTACCAGTGTTCTTCTTCTTTTTCTTGATTCCCATTCCAAGCGCGGTCTTAGCTTTCATAGCAGCCCAAACAGTTGACGCAGTTATCTTCTCACCTAACGTAGCGTCCTTCGCAAATATGCGACGATGTGCTCGATCAGCTAGAATGTGATCTACCTTGTGACGATTCGTCAAATCTTTGTTTTGAGAGTATGCAATGTCGTGTTCTCTACAGGCTGAATCTAATGGATTTATACCACGATCGCCGCGAGTCAAGCGTTTGCGCAACTGTGTACCAGGTCCACAAAATTGATATCCGGGTATATGTAACTCAAACGGTAATTTATTTATCAGGGTATTTAGAAGTCCTGCTCCTCGCCGTCGTATGCAGGAGTAACAATCTTTTTTCATAGGTGGTCTATTGATGAGCATATGTATGTGTCACAAGTATGGATGTCATCTCTAGACTGATTGATATTTCGGAGCAACGTTTGTATAAATATTCCCCTTACCCACACGTATCTGTTATTGCTGCAACAGTCGCGATGCAGTTCATAAGGCAACCTGTGAAAATTCAGGTGATCTCTAACAGAAAGTTTGATAATATTACCAAAAATATTCTGCGACATGGACCATTATTACCTAACACTGTACGCGGTATAGTGTGCGGTCCTTCCAATTGTGGAAAAACTAATGTAGTCATTAGCATGTTGGAAAGTCCCAACGGTATGCGATTTGAGAACGTGTACGTATATTCAAAGTCGCTGCAACAACCGAAATATCAATATTTGGAGAAGCTACTCTCATCCGTAGACAATGTTGGCTACTTTCCTTTTTCACACAATAGCGACGTCGTTCCACCTAACGAAGCTCTACCGAATTCAATATTTATATTTGATGACGTAGCATGTGATAAGCAAGATGTGATTAGAGAGTACTTTTCAATGGGTCGACATTCAAAAGTGGATAGTCTGTATCTTTGTCAATCATATGCAAGAATTCCGAAACATTTGATTCGCGATAATACCAATCTCTTACTACTATTCAAACAGGATAGTATGAATTTGCACCATGTGTATAATGATCATGTAAATACCGATATGACGTTTGGACAATTTAACGAACTGTGTGCAGAATGTTGGCAACAGAACTATGGATTTGTGGTTATAGACAAGGATAGTCCTATGCATAGAGGTCGTTATCGACGTGGATTTAATGACTACGTCATAGTATAATGATATCATTTGACCACCAGCACACGTTGTGATCGGAACATTGAACGGGTATCGAACAGTGTATTGAACATTATCGAACAGCTATTGAACGGCTGTCGAACAACATCGAACGGGTATCGAACGATGTATTGAACAGCTATTGTATCAAACAATAGTTAGTATCAAACAGAGGTGTCGTACGTACACGTTCGACGTAGAACAGGTGTCGTACGTACACGTTCAACAGTGTATTGAACATTATCGAACAGCTATTGAACGGCTGTCGAACAACATCGAACGGGTATCGAACGGTGTATTGAACAGCTATTGTATCAAACAATAGTTAGCATCAAACAGAACGTATACGTTCGGTATAGAACAGGTGTCTGTCGTACGTACACGTTCGACGTAGAACGGGTATCGAACGTTGCTGAAAACGCTTCCAATTTAACATGGAACAAAATCCTGTTGAACAAAAACAGGAAAAGAGGAAAAATGAAATGTTAACGAAAGAGATTGCCAAAACGAGTGAAGCTATACGAAAAAAATATTTGGCACTAAAAGCTGGAAAAATGGATACCGATGCGGTGTTGGAACATAGCTTGCAACCTGTGATAAGACCCTTGAAAGAATTGATTGAAAAAACAACACCTTAAACAATCATAATATAGTACTATTGCACAAGAACAATACAATATCTTTTATAATAACGTCACAATATTTGTTTAAAGGTGAAAAATACGTTTTTTGTCAAAACCATTTTTTTCAAAAACTGTGCGTGTAGGGAAAAAATTAAGGCCAGATTCGGAATCAGCGCAAAAAACTCTACAACATCCACCCAACAGTTATGTGAAAAAAAATTTAATATTGATTTGTACAATTCTTGTAATCTACACTTTTTAACTTCCCGATTTTATAGGGAAGTTACTGTAATTGTTAATTTTTTTCTTCCTGGTATCTTCTATGGAGGGTGGTATACGGGATGCCATACCGACGACTTCCCGCATGCTGCTGCCTTTTCTGAAACACGGAAACGGTACGCATAAGTATTAAAAGCCGATTCCTTCCTGGATTTTAATTTAAAATAAGGTATATTACTTTATGACGGTTAACGCCTCCATCATAGCATCCTCTTTCCAAAGAGGTTTCCTCCCTGGTTTGGCTGAAACTATATAATCAAACGTAAATCCTAGATGAATAAAAATAAATTTTTAAAAAATACCACGTTTTTAAAAACGAACTAAAAAGTAGAAAATTTTGCAAACACCGCATGTAATCTTCAAACGTTATTGTTGTCCTTACAACGCTAGCTTTTACGCCTTTCGCTTTTTTCGTATCTGATTTTCCATCTACGCGTAATGTGTTATCACGCGGCTATTTTCTTCGGACCTCGACAGGGCGAGAAAGAAATAGATCGCTACGGGATTTTATAGGCATTCTGCCGAGCTACGTTCTGCCGTGAAGAACGCAGTTCACCCGTGATAATCAACGCGTGTTCGAGGATCCCAATTGCGAGGCACAAATCACACAATACTAAATCGGGCGCCAGGCATCGACGGATGCCACAGTACATTAATGTTGCAACGAAGATCCTCGAATACACGTTCGCGAGAAGCTGAATAGCTCAAGAGGGCCGGTTCTTATAATTCGGACAGGATTTTCCCCACGGCGGGAAAGAACGGGTGACCAAAACAATGGAATCAAGTTGAGAACAATGAAAAGCAGTATTTATTAAATAATGAGGGAAACCAGTTCGGCGTCTGGTACAGGCTACCGGGTAATGGCTCGATAGTCGGAACCGGACGATATTGTTTATCGGCAGTGAATAACGCGGATTGATTAATTGTATTTAGTAAGATGAATAATAAAATTTGACCGGCAACGCATCGGTATTAACGCGGATTCGCAGAGACAAGATGGCCGCGTCGGGATCGGTATCACGCCGGATTGACGGGCCGCGATTCTGCGAAGAAACTAAGGGATACCGACCCCCGATGGAATACGCGAGTATTGGAAAAATAGGTTGTAAAGAACGATGGGTGCCGGCAACGATTCGTAAGTTCGGTCGACACTTCGCTCGGATGTTCGGAACGACGAATACAATGGCGACTGCGCGTAGGACGCGATACCGATGTAATTCGCGAACACGTGGTTATCCGGCAACGTACGCGAAGCACTCTCGCTCTAAATACTCGCTTCTGAGGAAGTCTGAACGGCTAAATTACATTCACGAATACGTCAAACACGTGACGAACACGTGGAAACCCAGAAAGGGCGCACAAAGAACGCTGCTCGAGCCACATTAAAAATCTACGAATCACCCAAATGCGATCTCGTAGGGAAAGAAAATATAAGATAGATATTTGAGCCTGGTCGGCACTTACCACCGGCAGCGATGAAACTCGGTTAACGTTTAACTTTTAAATACTTTGTCGCACACGCGATTACAATTTTTCCGGCAACAAGAACTGACTAGCTCGAGGTCCTACGCAGCAGTGACCGTGATTTCGCGGTGGCTCGAGGATGCGGAAGCGAAACATCGTTTCCCGGTTCGGTAATTTTCGCCGACCAATCACGCTCGCCCGCGGTGTCGCAACTCCTCAGGACCGGCACTCGACAGGGCGGCTCCCGACCTTGCCGATTCCCCGATTTCCCATAACGACGTCCGATTGGTCGCCGGGAATGCCGTACGCATTCCAGGATTCTTCTAGCCGCTCCCGCAGGGACCTTCAATATTGCAGGGCGAGGCGTCGACGGGACGATCGTTGCTGATTCAGTTGCGGTCCCTTAGTCCCTCGTCGGCGCCTCCAGGTTGCTCGGCCTGAGCTTGAGATCCTTTTCATTTTCCTCCGCGGAGTTGACACCAAAAGGTGGTCGGGCATTCCGAGTCCAGTCAAGCGGCGACGGTATTGGTCCTTCCTTTTTCCTGTAGTGGTCAAGTCGTGGGGCTCCACGAGCCCGTTGTACGGTCCTGAAATAGTACGCCGGCCAATAGGCGCGACGCCCGGTTCTCTACAGTATCGCTTCTTAATTCGCAAGTATTCAGAGGGAGCGCTTCTTGCGGCTAATTGATTATTGTCCTAATAGAGGGTGTTCCGGTCCTTCCGAATTTTCCAGAGATTTACTCTCTTCTATTCAGAGGGGACGTGGCCAAAAATGCCACGTCACAGTGTACATTTTCGCTCTCAACCCGACAAAGTCTGTCATTATCATCCCATTGTTCTCGTCTTTCATCAAACCGGGGACCTTTTTATTTACAAGTGGAATATTATATTTATTTTCTATTGGATAATCGCTTGTGTCGAAACGGTTAATATCGCGTCTCATGGTTTCATAGATGTCCTCACACATAATATGATAAATTAGACTGTCAGTGTCTGTATACATTACTTTACACGTTTTGCCATATTGAGGAATCATGTACTCATGATGAAATTCATACAAGCAGGTTTTGGATATATCTAATATACACATGCCTACATATATTGGCTTGTTGAATTTCACCATGACTTTCCGCAACTCCACAGCAGCCAAGTTTTCAGAAAATACACAGCGGCTGTGGAAATTCGGTTTCGCGATCATTGCCTCTGCACCATATCACCCATCCCAACGTGTCACGAGTTTTACATCTACATGATTCCGAACGTTTTCCATAGTTTTACCGAATACCGCGTTGTTCATCAATTTGTACAAATTCTTTTCAAAATCGTTAGCAGCTTTTGTTCTAAACAGTGTATTTAACTCTATATATTCGCGGAGCCATGGTGACTGTCTGAATTGGAGGATGCGATGAATCTTTGTAATACGAAGACCGTGGCGTGTGCACTGCTGCAGGTTATAATAATGTATCACATAACGCTGCTTATCGTGTAACGTAGCAAGCAACTTAGCCTCTCTTTTGCCCGGTGGTTTGGCATGTGACGGACAGAATGGAAGATCAGCGTGAACATCATGCAGACTTTGCGGATATTCTAGATCCACCTCGAGAATGTAGCCTATGGGTGAATCAGCAGCAATCAAAGATATGTCAAAATTTTCAATGTCGTTAACCCATTGAAATTCTGCATATGGCAAAGGTTGACACATTGCCCATCCATATAAATTGTTTACATCGAAGTACATTAAATATGATGATGGTTTCGACGGATCATACGACTGCATGTACTTGTTATTGGCCTCTGCATGTCTACCGGAACATTGGCTCAAACCGCCACGTATACCACGTTCAACGAACATCACCATATCGATATCAGTTAATAATTCAAATCTAATTTTTGTATGCTTTAGCATAGCATCCCACGTGAAACCTGGTAAAGTGTAATAATATGCTGGATCTAAACCGTAGCTCTTAATGAAAGTTTCACGAAAATTTTCAAAAACATCAGCCAACAACAAGACATCCGTTTTCAAATACAGATCGCTGTATTCACCCAAGGTTTTTATGTCGAAACGCTTCCATACATTCTCGGCATGTGCATAATCATGTTCGGATACAGTTTCGCCTGTCAACGAGCTGTAAAATGACTCGCGCGGTGGCAAACAGAGATCGTCTAATTTATCTACGCAATCGAGATATTCGTATGGAAAGACACCCTTTCGCGTCAACAACTTGAAATTTTCTATGGAGAGATCTTGGAATTCTGAACGTAAAATTGTTAATTTGTTTGTGTCGAGGAAAGATGATAATTTGTCTAGACTTGTATTCAAAAATTTGTACGAATCGATGAATCGTAATTTAATATAATTACGCGAATCTGATTGCTGATCTTTAACATTTTTTGTAAATGAAATATACTTTTCTTTAGTTATTGGTAATACGTTGACACTGCCTTCAAACGCATTAGCTATTTCTTCGATAATGAAATGTGAATCGTATCCGGATAAATTGTGGAAAACTATGGGTATACAAAACGAATTTTTGTAATTTAAATTACAATCTCGATGTGCGGGACCTATATATCGTCCTGTCAGATGGCAATGATCGCGCACCCGTATATCGTTTTCCTCAAATGGTTTATCACAAATGTGGCAATGCGTTGCGTTGATAAATGCCTCGCACTGTTCATTCGTTAACTGTTTCATAGGTACAGTATTTTATGCATATATGTCCCAAAAGTCTGAGCCATAAAAGTCCCTGGTCTATCCCCACTACTGCGGGGTATACCCCCTTGAGGGGCCAAGAAGCTCGAGAGGCTTCGGTCGCCGAGAAATATGACATCATGCGGCTCGGGTGTCTCGGTGAGACCGCCTAATCAGAATTTCCAACTTCCTTATTTTTCATTATTTTTTTATGAAACTTGAAGTTCCATATTTGTGGCATTTTTCTGATTAAAATGATACCAAATATGATATAATTCCGATGATATTTACTTGTGCAGTACCGTTGACTCACCGGTATACATGTCCCTGACTCTTAATGTCCGTACACGTGTATATGATCCGAATTATATCGTGTTTGGTATCATTTTAATCAGAAAAATGTCACAAATCTATTAAAAGAAAGTCCCATAAAAAAATAAGTAATAATAAGAAAAGTTATCCATTGGTATTACGGTATTGGGCAACGACCCCCCCCCCCCGGGGGGGTGGGGGTAGCACCGGGGTTCGGGGGGGGGCTACCGTCCCCCTCCCCCATGGGGAGCACGTGTGAGGGGGAACCACACCCTGTGAGGGGGAACCACCCTGTGGTCTAGAAAAGACATAGTATACCTACTGACAAAAAGAATGCCGTGCGTTCATTTTAGTCGATGTTTATGCAATTCGTTGTATTTCAAAGCAGACTTCTCATGTGCACGATTTTCGTTCGCTGCGCGAAATAGCAAGCGGGAATTCCGATGCGGTCGAAATTACAGATCGTGGTTTTGAACGTGTATTAATATCATGCCATTTTAAGTACACGGACACGCGTATTTCACATGTTTTTAATCCTCTTCTGTCGCTCGTGTCAATTTGATACAGTTTTTCGCGAAATAAGTTATAATAAATATTAAACATTAATTTATTAAGCATAAATTAACGATATCGGCGCATAGGTTCGATCAATTGTTACTCAAACACTATTTGCAAGTTAGCACAATATTATTTCTCAACGTTTCGATCTGCATTTAGATCATTTTCAAGAGAATCAAATTAACATTGCGTCAAATGAACATTCCTTCATAAATTTCACCGTTTCAAAATCAAAGCGTCCTCTCAATGACGTATAAAAACTTGTGTATGTTAAACTTGTATAAGTTATAATGTTCTGTTATTTGCAGGTACACTTTCCCGAAACTTTGCGTGAAAAACCTGAGATGTAAATGTTAATTCATCAATTTGACTAAACAAACATCGAAATGTTTTTTATTTTGTATCACTGTTTCAATTTGACACCGAGGAACAGATTCAGTTCGTGAAATGAGGGACGGATGAGGGTTAAGTACACGTGCACTAATGCAGCCCCATTTTAATTTGTACACCTTTCGATTCTCTTGCGGACAACGTTCTGGTAACACCAAGAGAAAAATTCCTCGTTCGACGTTCTACGCCGCGTCCTTAGGTTACGCAAGAGAATTACGTACTGTTTTATCTACGAGTGCAATATTCAACCCGGTTTTATTAGAGAGCAAAGGGGAAAAAGTTGCACGCAGTCAGCCCGAGATTTTCCAGCGCAACAAAATTCGCCAACATACTGGAAACATACAATATTTCTTGTTTTTAATATTCTCTAAGGGATTTTTTGTTTCCGGACCGTGTGCGCGCCGGGGCGAACAACGTGCCCGCGTATTGCACGGCGTAGCAGATTTTGCAGGTTTTAACTAAAAGATTTACAATTTGCACTCGGGGTTACCTTTCTCGGATCGTCTCGCAGCGTCTCTTTTATTCGCGAAACGGCGCCGTCGCAAAGACTGGTATTCCACTGATCTAGCTGACCAAAATTCAATTTCCTAGAACTACCCCTAGGTAAAAAATAACAGGTTATCGGGAGAGCCAGATAGTCCCTCGAACTAACCCCGTTATGGTAATTATATAGAAAAGTACTGCCCTCTTCGATTTTGATGAAATTTAAATATGTTATGCAGCAACACATTCTGAACAGCTTTTTCCTTTTCCAATGTAGGCGGGTCGCTATTAGTTTTCGAGATATTTGCAAAAAAACTACCGTAAATACTGTATTGAATTTTTCGTAGTCCTGAACGGCGTTCGGTTCGGTGCGGCGTTTGTTTACATTTTGCGCTGTAGAGATAAGAGAGAAAACAGGGTGGGGCGGAAAAATGTAAACAAACGCCGCACCGAAACAGGTCTGCGTTGCAGCGGAGCGTTCAGGAATATGAAAAATTCAATACAGCATTCGCGATAGTTTTTTGCAAATATCTCGAAAACTAAAAGTGACCTACCTATATTGGAAAAGGAAAAAGTTGTTCAAAATGTCAATATCTATAACATATTTAAATTTCATCAAAATCGGAGAGGGCAGTACTTTTCTATATAGTTACCCGCATGATAATTGCAATGGCCATTAATGTAAGCATAACTTAATAAAACATAATAAATCGAATCAATTTTGGGCTGTTCTTTACCTTGACGGACGCAAAATTTCAGCCTGTTTCCAATGAATTATGATGTATTTGGTATGCAATTCAGTAGATTTGTACCCAGCTCGGATGTAGTCGAAATTTCAATACTCTAGGGTCAGTGGTTCAGAATTGGATAGCACGATCGCTACTATAAACCAATATGGCGGCGCCCTTACTTGTCGAAGCAAAAAATGCTCAACTGTAAACAGCCATAAATCCTGAATCATTGATCCTAGAGAATTGAAACTGCATCCGTGCTGGGTACAAATCTACTGAATTACATACCAAATACATCATAATTTGTTCGAAAATGGCCGAAATTTTGAGTCCGTCAAGTTTACTCCAATTTTGAGCAATAAAAAATTTTGACCAGCTAGATCGGCCAAATACCAGTCTACGCGTCGTTTCTCATAAGTACATGGCGTATCGTTGGAAACGATTACGTGGTGTACAATTAGCCGGAATCCTTCCGTGTCTCCCCGGAAAGGACATTCGAGTTGGTTGATTGATAATGTCCGCTTAGTTGGTCGAGTGGAAAGGGTTAAAAGTTTGGCGTAGCGCCCGTTCGAGGGAGTAAAATTGTTTGCAATCGACCGAACCGCGGAACGTGCGTGCCGCTGTTGCGAATCAAAGGTCTGCTCGCGTGCCCGGAGCGTGTTACTTGTTTACCAATTGGGCAAATGGGCTTCCGAATACGGTAATTGAAGCTTTAATAGATATCAGATTATCAAGCACGATCTCGCCGGAAAGTTTCCACGCGTGTGATTACGTTAAACTCGCGATTCGGGTAATTAAGCAGCTATCCGGGCTAGATACCTGTGTTCGAACTTGCCTAATGGAGAATCGAGGGGCTATGATCGTGTCCCTGAATCATAATCAACGGGGACTCGATCGCGCAGTTTCTTCCGCGGTAATTCGCTCATTAAACTTCCAACTAGACTGCGGGATTTTATGCATTCACGACGAGCTCAAGTTTCGCGAAGCACGAAACAGCAAAAACGAACGGAACAACTTGCGAATGTTGTCACAGTAATATCTTTCGATTAACCCTTAGCACACGAGCCGTGAGCCAAAATCGCCACTAAAAATGTGACATTATTTAAAAAATATTGTATTTATATTATTAAATATGCTAGTACCTAATCAATTGCTAAACATTAATTTCGTATCCAGAAAATTAATAAAAATCATATAGAAAATACATTAAAATGTAGTGCTTCTTTAATTAATTTAATAATTTTTAACAATTTTGTATCTCATCTATTTATTTTTATGATAACATATAAAGTCGCCGTCTAGAATCGATCATTTTTATTAAAAGAAAAGTATATTCATCCTTTATCCATAAAAATATTATTACAAACTGAATCGATTCTACCATTGTGGATCAGACTGAATGGTTCCGGGTCACCGGAGCCGCTTTGAGTAAATTTTAATCGACTATCAGCCTTAATTTTCAAATTCCACAGCGGTAGATTCAAAATAGAGGGATTAAAGCGACTAGAAACTTTCAAAGGGCTGCCTCGGCGCTTGCATTGGAAAACTTCCGGACTAGAACAGGCAGAAATGGAATTGGTAAAGCGCAACGCCATCTTCGTTGACAACGTTCGAGCAGAAATTGTTAGTGGCTGGATATTTTCGCTGGCAAGCGTACGTCATCGTCGATCCGGCGCAATGGCTGTCGATACAGTCACTCATGCGCCGCGTAAACCTATTCAGAACCAACGTTTGCAGTTTTTTTTTAGTCACTTCACCTTATTCGGCTCGCTTTCTGTACTTCGCGAATGGCAAAACAGTTCGGTCATTCCTCGTCGCTATCTCTTTTTCCTTTGTTCCATGTGATTTTCCGTGAATTTGTTGAAAAGTCGACTGTTAAATCGACAATTTAATTTATATTAAACAGAGCCTCCGGTTTATATTGTTCTGTAAAGTTTCAGTAATTAAACTTTATTAAATACTTTGAATATTGCAATACAAAATGGACCCCTCGACAAAGCGTTCATTTTCCAAATCGGAAATCGCAGCGGGGAAACATTCCACTGAATGATGCCCGCAGCGAGAAGCTCGAGCGACAAAAGCGGCAAAGAAAAATCGGAAATTCGAGGCAATTTCCTCGAAGAAACGTGAATCAGCGAAATGGCAGAAACTCAAAGACGCTGGCGAGGATGTTCGCGCGCGAACGAGACGATTCTAAAAGGCAGACAAATCGCTACGCTTAAAACATGATCGACCGTTCGGCCATGGAATCCAGCGAACGTACGAACGGGTTGAACAAAGTGTCCGTAGTCGACGAAGCGGGCTTTTCTTCCGGAATTTTCTCGATCGAACGATAATTCCGGATGTTAATCAAGTTACCGGCGGACAAACGCGACTCGATTCGCTCGTCGGATTCGAGAATAAATGAGCGGGACCGGTGTCGGTTGATTTAAAACGGTGATCGCGACCCGGTGAATTAAATTGGAAAACTTCCCGGAAAATTTCGGCTCGGGTAATCCATCAAATGAGGTCGACACCGCGTCGACGTCACCATTTTTCCGAAGAGTTCGAGAATTTCTTTTCAGCTAGGAACTTTCTAATGTCCACGGATAATTGCTTCCCGCAGATGAAGTTTCACAGATTGCAGCGGATTAATGGGTAATACTTTGTGCGCAATTTCAATAACGCGCGTTCCAACAGAGATCGCTTGTTTGCTCTCGAGTACTCCCCGTGAAAGCAATGCAGAGCTGATTGGTTGGAGTGGAAAAAGCACGCTTCATTTTTTTATTGAGGAAATCCCGTAAGAGATCGATTACAACATTATGTACAAACAGAACCAAAGTACGTACAGTAAGACCTTGATTAACCGGATCCCGATTATGAGCAAATGTGATTAAATATGATTACAATAATGAAAGCAAATACAATTACAAAAATGAACAATTTATTTTGGAATACAATGTACATTTCAATTATTTCCTCGGGACTCGATTATCCATTGGACCTTAATTTATCCGGGCTGTTTGTTTCCCGATCGAGCCGGTTAATCAAGGTCCTACTGTATATTGAGAAAGTAAGCTCCATAAACTGAAAATTAGGTTATACCATCTTTACACGCCTCATTTCACACAGATATTCGACACGAGTCGAGCTCGTACCGTCGAAGCTTAATCATTGGGATTAGGGGAACCACTATACTGCCGGTCCGTGCGGTATTCAGACTTGGGTAAAAATATTTCAACTAAGAAATACAAATATTTGAAAATACTATTTTTCACAACTGTGTTACATATGTGTTACGTATGCAACCGTTGGTAACCTTTGGCCCCTCTGGAGGCATTCATCGAAACAGATGGCATCTTCAAGAAAAACATGGTTTTCCGAGAATCAGTGGAGATAAGGCTTTGAAGTGCTGCAGTTGCTGTAATCTCTTTTCCCAGGAATTCCTTGGCTCGTAACATATGTTTCGCAGTTGTGAGAAGTAGTATTTGCAAATATTTGTATTTCTTAGTTGAAATATGTTTTACCCAGGTCTGGCAGTATTGGGCTGGCTTTTAATTACACTTGTTAAAAATTTTTGTTTGGGAACTGTTCGAAATAGTTCATACCGAGGTTCCACAGTATTTGAATATTTTGAAGAATCGACGTGCAGAGTGGTTGAAAGATTCACTTGAGAGCTGCGCGGCTGAAGAAATTGCAAAAGCGATGGAGGGACGCTCGAAAAATCGAGCAACATAGCGGACAGGTTAAAAATCGGAGTACGCAGGCTTGTGCCGTCGACGACGGTACAACGGAAGGTTCACCGGAAAGCGCAATTATGCCGGCGTTAAAGTAGGAGAGACGCTTTGACGGGTAGAAGTTTCTCTGGGGACGGTATCAGGAGCCACTCCTGCCGTCCGAGTTCGTTGCCAACGAGGTTCCGTTTCATTTCCGTCTGTTCCGTTGAACGGGGCCGACGAAACTCGCCGGAGGATCTTGCTTCTTCAGCGACGATCCCCGCCGGATCAGCGGGGATACCGTCGAAATCCTCGCGGAGCCAATTCTTCTGCCTCGCGAATCTCTCCGGACCTCTCTCTCCTCGCCTTTCACTCTCTTTGTTTCGCCTTCAGCTAGAAGTTTGCCGTTTCAACGCGTTGGACGCGCGACGATCGCGATGAAACGGCCTGGGCAAGAATTCGGAGCAATTTGTTTGGGATTTTCGCGGGACTAGGCTGAAGTCGAGCCGCGCATAAATCATGCGGACTGCGGGGACCGCAGATGAAGCGATCTCTCAGTAAATACCCGGTGATTCATGGGGTCAGAGATCGTGGCCAAGAGGCGCCGTAAATAGGAAACTGGTTTGCGACTGTCCCCGTGATAAGGGAAAAACTCGTTGATCTTTGTCCATTCTGTAAAATAGAAAGAATCGTGTATATCGATGGTGATTGATTCTACGGTGCTAACTAAACTGCGGATCAATAAATAAAATAAACAATTGTAAGGGATACTAGTCGAAAATAATATAATAGCATTCCTAAGTTCCTACAATATCTTCATGATAATTGACAGAATGAAAATCCTGTTGAATCAGCGTTCTATAAGAATACTCTCGATGAAAATCTCCTTTGATTTTGGTACCACCGTTTGTCTGTGAATTCTGGAATCCTTTTCCTAGAAGAAAACAACGCGTCCGGAAAGCAGAAAAGAAACTTTCTCTAAAGTTTTCGTCGTTTAAGAATTTTTCCGGCAAATCCAAAGAGAGATACGATGTCTGCGATAGCTCGAAGGGGAGCTCGCAAAGCCGCCAGAGGACCTTTAAAGAGCTTCAAACGACCTAGATGCTCCACAGAAGGACCCTACCGGTCTTTGGAGATTGATCGGGAATCCTCGGAGGTCGCCGCAAGCTCGTTTCAGAGCTTAGAACCTGCCGAAAGCGTTCCAACAGGTATCGGTGACCTTTGGAGAGCCTGCCTATTCTTTGCTGATCGATCAAGAGTCGCGGTTTGACTCTTGCCGCTCTTCCAAGTCTGTCGAGAGGACCCTCGAAGCTGATGGCGGGTTCTTCGCACCCTAATTCACACCTACAAACGGCGTTTGTAATTATTCGTTCGTCCAGTGGATCATTAACACGTTAAATTATGAAAAAGAACGATCCTTGGACATCCAGAACATGAAATCCAATTCGTGGTTAGAGAAATATCGGATCTTCGTGAGAGATATAATGATAAAAAATTGAAAATAAACTAAGCTAACTACATTTCTGTTATTTTTAACGTTCCATGGACCTAATGGAATGAAGTTTCGCGAAAAGTGATATCCTTATCGGAAACCCGCCGACAACGAGTTACCTCTACAGAAACGATGAAGCTGACTTTTCCAATACTCGGCGCGGCCTCTACAAAACAGTTTGATCGATCGAATTCATTGGCAGTAATTACGCGACAAGATGTCTCTCGTTTCAACGGGACCAGCGACGAAACAATGAACTAATTTCGCCGTCAAAAATGAAATGACAGGATGGTGGTTGTGTGACTCCGTCGAAAATTCCGCTTATTTCCGCAAAGACGATGAAAACCGGCCTCGCATCAGAAATTAATTTCCCGGTGGCGCGAAAAGTCGTCGGTGTTTTCAACCGGTCGAAATTTCATTTCCTGATTCGAGAGGCTGCTCGTCGAGCAAGACCGCGCCGACCCTTTTACCGAAACCCGATGAAACCCGGTGAAACAGCGTACTCCTCGCACGGTAATCGATTCGTTTCAGGCCGTGGCCGATCTCGCGTCATCGTCATCGTCATCGGCATCGCGATCCGAGCCGTCGATACCGTATGCTCGATCGATACCGTTTGCCTCGGCACGACAGCAAAGCTATTTACCACGGAAGCACGCCGAAACACCAGTAAATTAGCGGCAGATCTGAAATCTGCAACGGCTGACACGGCTCGAACGCGGCCGGACTGTTAATATTAGGTCATCCCATAAGTCCTCTCGTTTGTTATCGCGATTCGTGTATATAAACCGAAGTCCCGCGCTGGTCAATTTGCTCGGAAACACGCACAGAATTGAAACAGAAAAGTTCGCGAAATAACCGTAATCGTTAAAATATTATCACCTAAGTATACAATATAGAAAATATTGTAACCGAAGTATCGCTTTCTCCCTCTCTAAATAAATAAATAAATAAATAAATAAATAAATAAATAAATAAATAAATAAATAAATAAATAAATAAATAAATAAATAAACACTTTTCAAATACACAATAGCCTTTTAGTCTTCGGAGGAAGGAGACTTATCTCTTTCTATTTATCATCTATTAATCGAAAAGGACGTCCGTCCTCGACCGCGCTGTGTTTACAAACACTCTTTCGTTCGAGCGCCGTTTCCATAACAACTCTGTAACCAGCCTGAATCTACCACCGATTACCGGTGCCATACAACGGACGTATTGGCAGTCCGTAACAATATAATTGGTATTTCCTCTTTCCTCTGTAACGGTGAAAACACTTCGAAACACAGAAAGAAAGAAACCTTAGGAAGCTGAAATTTGGTACACAGATAGTAAGCAGCCCAACCGGATGCACCAATATGTTTTTTTATCCTGGAAATCCTTCAGAATCAAGTGGTAAAATTAAATTAGCGTTATTTAACTTCCTTCGTAACGGTAATAAAATTTCGAAATAAGAAGCCTTAGAAAGCTGAAAGGGGTAGCCGAATATCCTCTGATTCTAGAATCCTGGAGGATTAAGTGGCAAAAATAAATTAGCGGCGTACCTCTAGAACTAAGCCATGACTTTTCACCGGGAATTATGCTATTCTTAGAAATAACGGCCGGTAGGTAGACTGTTAAGTGGACGGCAGCCTTTAGAATTCTGAAAGACTGGTTCGAGTGCAAAGTTCGTTCGAAAAGCGACTAATGGGTTGACCTGGTATATCCGTCCGTTCCGAAAGTTCGTCGAGGCAGTGTTCACGAGGTGCGTTCGGATAACGGGCGTTGCATCGTTCGATGCACTTATCGGATCCTGGCGGGATTCGCAGTCGGCTCGGTGCATCGACAACGGTCGCGTGCAGACGCTATCATCGACGCCGCTACAATTACGCTCTCGAGATCTCGAGCACTGGCGTGTGTCCGTAATCGAGCACGAAATCGCGCCACACGGACTGATCAGATAACATTACACAGAGGAAGCTATCGTGTTTGTCGGACTTTGTGAAAGCGCTGCGAATTCGACGCGACGCCGACAAGGAGGAAGCAACAGGAAATCGCTCGCGGAATGCCGAAGTGTTTCTTTTCAAGACGGATATTTGTTATTCGGTCCGCTGCGTCACGCCACTCGTTGGAATCCAGAGGAAGATTCTCTCCTGGGTCCGCGAACTTCTACGAAGCTCCTCGACGACGGTGTATCGTTTTGTCGAAATAGGATCGCTGATGAAATTTCTCCAAGTTCGCTCGAGATATTGGCTGCTCGCGCGGCTGGAATCGCGCGTACACCACTTCGATAACAGGTGTCGCGATACCTGTCGCGTCCTACTTCGAGACGCGGGAATTAGCTGTTAGCATGCTTCGCTGCGGCAAGACCATCCTTATTCGGAGGTCTCGGGAAATTTCGCTGAAATGCACCGAGATTCGCCAATTAGCTCGCAGATCTCGATGACAGGCTTCGTTGCGTGGGCTTCGAAAATTGTCCGCAGATTGCCACTGAAGTCTTGCAAGAGCTGATCGAATGACGGATGCACCGGTTGTTGCTGAAGTCATTTCAACTTCCCTCGGACTTCGTCGAGCAGCTTCGGGCTCGTTATTGACGTTTCTCTTTAAAGAGATTGCTCTTAGAGTCGTTCTAATTCAATTGTCAGATACTTGCCCCTTGTTAAACTGAAATCCTGTCGAAACCGGTTGCACAATAAAGTGGGAGCTTTTGTAACAATTTTCAGGTTCTTGACGATCCATCAATTATTTCGCAGCTCATTTATTCACGCTTCCCTGCAAGAACAAGCAGTTGGCTTCGTTATTAAGAAAGTTTACTCTTCGGCGAGCTGTTTGCCCCGTCTTCGAAAATCTTGCAAGAACAGATCGAATAAGAAGCGCGCTATCTTCGGCGCAGCCGCTTTAGTATTCTTCGACGTTTCTCAATTAGCTCTTGGTTCATTTAATATGCTTTTCTCCGAGAATAGGCGATCCTTAGCTTCGTGTCGAAGGTGTCTCTTTCAATAGCCTCGAAAGTGTTTGCACACTGCTTCAACTAAAATTCTAGTCGAGCCGATCGAATACAAGTGTGCTATCTTTTCTAGCCACTTTAGCATTCCAGCGAAGAATACGCGAGCATTCATCGCACCAGCTAACCGACACGGTCATTCCCCGAATTTCCCAAGTTTTTTAAAGGCATTTGGTATTCATTGCGCGCCACGTCGACACGCTATCCTCCGGTTCGATGCCTCTCTAGTCGAATTCTCGCAAGAGCTTTCTCTCTCCTAAGAACCGTTCTCCTATTCAGTTTTACTTCTTTTCCACCCTCGTAGCTCCTCCAACCTGTATTCTATCTTTTCTTCTTTAATGCATACATTACAGAACTTCGGGATCGCTTGTTTCGTTCGCGGCTGGCGTCCCCTTTACAACAGCACCCCCTGGAACCGATATGTTGCTAACCTAACCTTCAAACTTCTTTCGCGTCAACAGATTGTACACGCTTCAATCGTGAAACGCGTGAACATCAATCGAAATGCAACTGGATCCCAGCATCCTGAACGATGAGCAAGGATGAAAACGTTAGCTTCATCATCTACTCGAAACCGTTTCAATCGCGTTTTGTTCTTACGTTTCCTCTTAAGATGTTCGTCCAACCGGAAGTCCTCGATATCGAGGGTCGCATTCTTACCCATCGATGAATGTAATTTTCACAAGGCCTGCGCCGTCGTTGCTACCGTGATGAAGTGGGAACTGGTTCCTTTTCAGTTGTGGCACATACACGGAAAGTTCTTTTAATTGTACATTGTTCCACCCCCGCGAGAGGGACTCGTTCACGTTCGATTTCACCCGCATCTCCCTCTCTCTCTCTCTCCCTCTTGCGAGCGAGCTCCAAACAATTGTTTACCCGTTCCTCGAACTCCAATCAGCCTATCAGCCCGGCTCCGCTCCGCTCGCCAGCTATAGAAGTTCGTAACGCGCGCATCTATTCGATCGATATCGAGAAACCGCTTCTTCCGCTCATTACCATTTTAAACGCTTCAACCCCGGCCACCCCTGAGCACTCGTTAGTGCGTTCGGTATTGTCAGGAGCGCGACACCACCGTGCCAGAGACACAGAAACCGGTGACATTTAATCCCACGGTACATCGAACCCGCCGAATTCTTCGAAAGGTTCGAACGGCGAACGCTCGACTCCTTTGACGTCCAACCACGCCAACACCGTCTGTTCATCAATTTCATCTCGCAATCCAAAACACCGGACGATTCCATGATTAAAAAATATATAAACCGAAACGCCATCGAATTTTCTCGCGGTGCAATCTTTCCAACTCTCGACCCTCGACGCCCCTTTCTAGCGGAACGTCCCTGTTGACAACCAGAGCTGTGTAAAGCATATTTCGAAATAATATTTTGCAGACCCGATTCTAATTAATCTTGAATATGAATTAAACGAAGATCGAAACGTCGAGTACCTAACTTGGTAATTTCCAAAATTGCTTTATAGGAAGATTGACCATTCTATATTAACAACAAATACGATCGATAAGAGAATATATGTATATATTTCAATAAACTACAATTAATGTTATCGCACTGGTTCGATCCATTGGAACATAAGCAAATTTGCAAAAATATCACATGAAATTTAATTCAACCTTTCGGTCTCAATCTAAACCATTTTCAAGAATAGACAGTTTATTATTATTTTGTATAAATTATAGAACGGTTAGGCATACGTGTTTTCACATAAATAGAGAATAAAAAAGGATTTGGACTTAAAAAATGTATGACGACTCACATGCTTATAAGAAAAGGTATTAATTTATATTCTTAAAGATTACGGAACAACATATATTTCAAATAATTCGTTTACGTCTGCACGAGACAGGGAACTTTTCCTAAAGTGTTCATGTTTCCGGCGCCATGACATTAACAGTTCAAGACAGCGTCCGGACCACTTCTACAATTTTCTCTCACTATTCGTTACCACCTCTACCACAATTTCGCATCCGTTAAAAAGCATCTTTCCGTTCTAGTCTTCAGCTTGTTCCCACATAAGCCATAACTTTGTACAGTCTTTCTACCTAAAGTACAAGTTATTGTTGCCACAACACTTTCCTAACTACCTACAGTAGATTCTTAAATACTGTCCAACAGGCGTATTCTGAGCAGACAGCGTTTGCAAAGATGACTTTATTTTTACGACGTTTTTATTACTGTTCGGTAGAAATCTTGCAATTGATTTTAAACTAACTTCCCCATGAGATAGAGACTTGAAACTTACAACATAGCTAAGAACTGAATGACAATGCAATATTTAAAAATTTTTTTGATAAAGACTGCGTTTATTTTGATTTATGACTGCGTCTACTGCGCCGAATATAAAGAAGGATAGAATAAAATGTAGTGGAGCGAGTAGGAACTAGACAACGTTTACGTAGACGACCCAGGATAGTATAAGGTTTTATTGTAGCACGGTTTTATAAGTATCAAGTTAGGAGTGACAGATGCGAGATAAGTCGAGTTTACCAATTCTGCACGGAATTCTGGAATTTTCCAGTGAATCGATAATTTCACGTGTACGCGTGTTTTCGCAGAAGAATCGCGAAGCGAATCGAATTTCGAAATCGTGACGATCACTGTGTCCTGATCCAGAATTTTGTCAAACTGCCGTGGAATCGATCGGTAGATCTATATTGCTGCTCCGATAGCCTCCGAGAGGGTTAATTTCGAATGGCTCGACTAATATTTGCGCGACTGATTGCCTGCAGCTCTGCTCGGTCCAGCCTCAGGCCTTCTCATTTTATTTGGCATTATGGTCTATAGTCCATACCTTCTCCTTTCTTCCTACATTCCCGCTATTCGTCTATCTCGCTATGTCTATTCGTACATAAAAAATTGTTATAAAATAATACGAACGCGAGAGAGATATTGAAAGAATGGAAAAACGCTTGTATATTTGCGTCTACCCCTGAAATGATTCACGGAACAATCAGCAAGGACAGGACGTTATCCTGTCTAAGTTTCAATGTTTCTGATCATTTTGTGAATTTGTGAAAAGATATAGGAAATGTGTAAACAAAGTGAAAATAAAAAAATAATATATTTTTGAGTGATCATTGTCAACCTGCTACTTGCACCGTTTCAAAAATTATGATATTTGCAGTTTGTCCGAATTGTCCGACTTTCCTTTGGAATTGTCTCGGATTTTATTTCCTGAGCACTTTTCCAGGCCCATAATGAACAAAACAAAAAAAAAGAATTACTAGTATCCATTGTTCGAATCGTCAGTTGTTATCTTAAGTTCATACAAAAATCCCATAGAAAAAAAGCACTTTCATTTTTTTGGGCAATTTTCCAATTTTTCTTTCCCTCAAAACCTTATTCAGACTATTACGAATATTTAAAAAAAAAATAGCCAAATCGGTCCAGCCGTTCTCAAAAGATCCGCTTACCAACGAACAGCATTTAATTTTTATTTATATAAATAAAAATTCTCTACAGCCAATCGTCGTGCACAAAGCTCCTGTCCCACGATCCGAAGCTAGAAAGGACGACAGTAAAAAGTCGGAATCAATTTATTAGCCTTGCTGGGAGACTGTGATTGCTGCAAACGAGTACATCGCAACCTGTCAATTGCAATTATTTAATCAATTCCACCGAGCCGAGTAGAAAGACCAATATCACAGCAATCTAAAGAAAATCATGATCAATTTTGATAGAGTTCCGAGCGTCGTTATTGCCACAAAACGAGAACCACCGTCGAACATACAGCTCGGCAGGCTCGTTGGTAAATGATCGTGGTGCAGTTCACAGGGAACCATTATATCCTGCTGGAAACAGGCAACAATTAGTGCAATGAATCCCGGAGGAAAAGGTGACAGTTATCCGGACACTGTAAAACAGGACTCGTGAATCGCTCGGTTTAGGGTAGTTAACCAGCTTACGGAGTTATGTTCGAGACGATTCCGAGGAGCGAACCAGGTCCGGGAGTACGAAACGGAACGAAACGAAACGAAACGATCGAGTCGAATTCGAGAACGTTGTACGGCCGCCCTTCTTCGGATCATTGGTTCCGGAAACAGAAAGACTGTTCTCCGGGTTTATCCGTTTGATTCGATCCTCTCCGTGGATGCGGACGGTATTCCCGAATTGGGCAGAATCTCTTCGACCTTGGTCGACGTTCCTCGTTCCACGAGAGTCGATTGGTTCCTCCTCCGAGATTCTGTGTCTCTATCGACTGCCCACTCACCCCCGAATCGCCGCATTTACCCTATCTCCTGCATTTCCTGCGAACGCTATCTCTCTCGTAACTGTGTATCGAGCATAATTGAAGGACCGGATCGGTCCACCGAAATTCCTCCCTCGGGAAAGAAAATTGTTCAGTCCGTTTTCCTCGCGAGTACACCGACTCACAATGTTTGCGCGTTTCCGTAAGCAACTCATGTTAGGAACGACGAGGACAAATCCGAACGGAATTTCAAATGGCCATGGTCTTGCAAATTGTTTTAGGGTCTTTCACTCTTTTCAACGTCTCAAGTAAGACTTGCAATCCCGCGATCTAAGGATTTCGTTCTTCGATCTAACATATATTTAACCCTCATACGCTTCTCAAAAATAGCTGCATAAAAAAGACTTGGGTAACAATTCACCCATTTTTATTTTACACGTTACATCAATACATTATGTTTCACTTATAGCGTTACGTTTTAAAGAAATACATATTACGACGTAGAGATGAAAGGATGAATAATTTTACAATATGTGAAAACATTGAACGAGCAAATTTTCAATGGGTTAATAAAGAAAGAATTTCTGCTAACTTTTACAAAATTTTTCAAGCAGCACAGAACGTCCTTTCATGATTAATCCACTGTAATTATAACGCATTAAACGTATGGACCCGTTGCATTATCGCATCTATTTGAACCCATATACCGCTGTCGGTATCCATTTTCAACAATAGTCGAATAACATTCTATTACTAGAATAAATTAGTTCAATTAATTCTGCCTCAAGCGAGAATTAATTTAAATACATTAATGCTTCTAAAGCGGTGCCAGGTCCTCTGTACAGTTAGAAAATGAACAATCCAATTAAAGAAACAATGCGGCAAAGTCAATGATCTCATGAATTGTGGAAAATGGTGAATTGCTGCTACTGATTGGAGCAGAATGAATATGTATCGAAACGTCAAGATACAGAATCGTGACGATTAAAAAAATTCAAGGACGAATTGCTAGCGAAAGACAGGACCGCGTGGTGGTTTAATCTTCACAAACGGGACACGTATGATCGATTTCCTTCGAAACGTAGGCAATAAAAAAGTTGACAAATTCTCGCAGGCTTGATAGGTTAAGTGCAGTCTAAGTAGAATTAATTGGGCGCTCGGAGACTGATCCAATTGAGCTGAGTAAAGCAGAAGCTTGACATTTAATTGGCAAAGGGACTCCGAGCCAGTTCCGGCAATTTAATTTGTTGCTTTTGCCTTTCGTACAGCTGTTATGTTACACGAGGCCGCGACACGAATTTATTTGATAATTAACGATGATTTTCGAGTATTCGTTGTGTACGCCCCGAACATTTTTCAACTGCTAATTATTACGTACCGCATTATTATGAATGGTCCGCGTTAATTGGAAATCCTCGTATTATAACATTATAATTCATTGAAACCGAATATCAGCCAAATCCTATTTCAATGTGCATTGTCAATTTGAAATTGGTTATTTGCAATGCGGCGAAATGTGCCGTTTCCGAAGAAAATTATATCATTTACGATCTCCGATGTGACGAAATCGAATCGTGGTTGGAACAGCAGTCGACCCTGATTGAAGACAACAACATTTAAAGAATTAATTAAAAAATTATTACAATAATTATCAGTAGGTAGGAATAGTTTCTTAATGAATTATCCGATACCTCTTATATCTCACCATAACTCAGAATTAACCCTGGATATCGAAGTTGTGATTTTATAAAGTCAGAGATGAAATGAGAGTTGCATGAATGTAATTGGGATCGCGAGAGATCTCTTTCGTTTTCAGAATGTGATTGGTTCACTACATCTCTGTAGATGCATCGACGAGAGGAAGGCTCCTCGGTCATTATTGAATATTACAATCGAGGGGATTTAATTGCTCATTAAATAAAAGCCACAAAGGGAGCGCACAATGGCGACGTCTCTAATTTATAGATCGGAGGATTCTCGGAGTCTCTGTGCAGCCATTAGGGTATTAATCCATCAGGGATCGCGGCGATATATCTCCGCGTGGGATCTTTGGCAGGGTCCGCGTCGCAAAGCTCGGGTCGAATGAATTTTTGCGAATGGTCGGGGACGCGATCGGGCCAGGAATCGCGTATTTCATTTTCACACTCGGCCAGATCGGATCCCAGGAATATTGCCGTGAAACGTGTAACGAACGACAGATGGAATTTAGCCGTGCCGGTCGCGTATAAATATTGCCCGAAAATTCCGGGTATCTGGGTGTGTATCGGCAGATATCTCGGCTACCGGATGAAATAAAGTTGATAAGCACGCGTAAAACGTCCGACGAACCGGGCTTCCCGCCGATTTTTATTCATTACGAGCCTCGGCCATCAACGGGAACAAAGATGGCCGCGGAACGAACGCACAATGCGCCAGCAAGCCCAATTTTCCTGATTTTACCCCGACCAAAATTCCGCAACTTTCGTTCCGTCGTTCGACAACGTTCATTAAATAGTTAAATTAATGCCCGCTGAATAATTGACGATTAACGATTACGGGGCTTCGGATCATTATGCAAATTCTCATTTTCATGGATTATCATGGCCCGTGCGTTCGTTCGCGCATTTCCCAAATCAAGATTTATGACTTCTATTCGGACACTCTCCCCCCATTCTTCTATTTGTGAAATTTCTAATAATTTTTCAAGTCCTCCATTAATCGCAGTTCATTGAAATAATTAACGACTTAATGAAAATAATTAATAACTGCATTAGCAATTAACTATTCAAATCCATTTAATCGTGTAATGTATATTTGAATACATCTCTACTGTTAATAAACACGGCCATGGTCGATTGCAACATGTTATTTGCATTAACGTTGTAAATATTGATGAAAATTTCAATTGAATTAGGAGCGAAAACTACCAGCTAATGATCAACGATTAACATTTTTGATCAGCGATATCTGTTTGCGATAAGTAATCCTAATAAATCACGATTAATCCCTTCCCGATCGATTGAATCAATATCAATCAATGAGATTGAACAATTCAATCAATTAATGTCCAACTCTGCTTTCGTTATGTATATAATAGAAGTACACGACAAACAAGAGCTTTCCAATTACTCTAAAATACCCTAGGACTGCGTCAGCGAGATTAACCCGTCGCGCAAAATGAAAGACTATGAAACACGTTCAGATGCTGCATTTAATATTTCCATTAAAAATAACTTGGTCTTCGGATCTGCATCGACGAGTCACAAGTACGAACTTAAATCCAAAATGTTCGGTTTCGCGTACAATCGTACCGCGTTCCATCGAATATCGTTCAGTAGTCGGACGAGAATAAAATCGATTATTCATCGGGTCCGATTGATTTCGCCGGTACCGTAGCCTCCAAAGTCAACCGGCCTTCTGCGAGAAGCTTGCATGAATGGATTTAAATACGAAATTCCCAGGAGCAAAGGGGATTTCCTTATTCTTTCGCACGTCCGCGATCTCTCCTCGAGAAAACCGAGGTGTACGATTTATACGGAAACCAGTTTTTAAACCGTCGACATCGGTCTATCGGTGTTGTCTACAATTGTCTAGACAACTTCTGTAGACAACACTGTTGTCTAGAGAACATTGTCATTTTCGAGTAATTAAATTGGCTGCTTAGGGTCTTGTTTTGTATCAAGAAACAGACCAGCCGCATCCCGATGCCCCACTAAAAATTACTCTACTATTATTTACAATATTGTTTACATTATTATATGTATTGGTATTTAATCAATAGACTGCGGATTGTATGCATTTACGATAAAAATTGATAGGTCTAATTATTTAGAGTAAACATATTTGAGGAATTTAAAATATTTAGATAGGTATACACCTGATATTGTTTTGAACCTATTAAACATACAGTTATGATAAAAATGGATAGGTCTAATGTTTGACAATAAACATATTTGAAAAATTTATTTATACTCCCAACATTGTTTTCAATCAATTAAACATATTCAGCAAGAAATGAGGTATTCATTTCACCCCAGCTTGATGCAATTCAGGTAGCAAGTTTTTATTTTGCATAAAGATGCGCAGCTACTAATCAATTGCTAAACATTTAGGTATTGTACGAGAATGGAAATATTCTAGGTCGGAAGAAATGTTCAATTTTCGAGGTAGAACAGATCCAAGTGCAAAGAGTGAATTCAGTGACTCGTATTTTAATTTCGCATAATTCGTAGAATCGTAGAAAATGTTAGTTATCGACATCAGGGTTAAGAGACTAAATAGCCGTTCGACGCAGAGTTCCTGGGAAAGGTCGAGTCCAAGCAACTTGAACGGAAGTTGTAGTTCTCTTCGCGTCTCCGTCTCGTATTGTTGATACGGTCCACTAAGGGGCATCGATCGGTTCGAGAGTGGATTCGAAACTGTCGGCGATAAATCCCGTCGAAATGGAGATACATTCGGAGTTGTCCGGGGATTACTCGCGTCGATTTATCTCGGAGCCGCGGGATCCACGAGACCATCAAGGTGGCTCCAAGTGTCCGATTAATTCTCGCACGATCGCGAACCCGGGAACTTGGTTCGCGACACGCGCCGCTCTTGAAGTGGTTCGCCCGAAAAATTCATTTTGCTTTATTGGATAGCAATATCCGGTGTTTATGCAATCCGGTAAGATTGATCTGCCTGCAGCGGACGCAGCTGCTGACGGTGATACGAAATCGGGCTGACGTCCGGGGATATCCGAGGATTACCCCCGCCTTATCAGGCAACCGGTCCCGGAAGTGGCTTCCACTGTCCGATTGATTTTGCACCGTAGAATTCCATTTTTACCCTCGTAGCCTTCAAGAGCATCGAACGAATAGTTCCTTTTATTTCCGAAATTCTCAGGAAACGGTTCTCACTGCTGTACCGTCTGCTTTGGGTCAATTCAGACCCTCGTTTCTTCTTCGTTTATGCCTTATTTCTCGCCTGTCGTCTGACATCTGCTCGAAGTGAAAATCTCTTAAGGCGCGCCAAAAATAATATCCTATTTGGTTCCCCCTTCTTAAAAATCAACTAGAAAAATTGCAGATTGCATAAACTTTCGCAGTCTATTGATTACACTTCACTGGCTCGAAGCTTCGAAAACGTCGGGGATGGGTAAAGTCCGGAGAAAAAAGATTCGGAACAGCAGCTGCCGTATAAATCAAGCAGAGTAACGCAGATCCAAGAATACCGGATACCTTGATCTCAAAACAAAGCCCCTGGTTTCCACCGAATAAATTGCCACCCCGAACGCTTTTCGGATCGAATAATGCCTTGATTTTACATTTAAAGTTGGAGAGGCGGGACCATTTTGAAATCCTCTTTTTTTCTCTATCGGATAATATATTTGAAAAGCTTTTCTACATCGTATGGAATATTTTCGCATTCAGGTTCGACGCATAGAAAACGTGTTGCAGTGGTTCGCGCGTCGAATAAAATATATGTATTGTGTTATCGAAATCGGACACATATAGAAATAGTGTTGTAGGAGGTTTTCGCGTCGAATGAAATATTTCATTTGCGAAAGTTGCAGGCGAGCGCGCGTGCGCGCCTCGAAATGGAGCGGATTATTCGCGATTTGAAATACTGTTTCAACGGTATCGACTGACGACGATAATTTCCATCGAAATAGAGGATGCCGAGGGCTCGTTGAAACGCGGGGAATTCAATCTGGCTTTAAGATCGAGAATACGATATCGCGTGGGAAACATTAATGGACCCCGGTACCACGTTACGTTTCGATCGATTCGCTAATGCTGCCGGGCCGACACTTGGCCATCGAGTAACACCCGAAAATTCCTTGCTAGGACCATCGTTGATTTTCTGCAGTTGCGACGAAATCGAGTTGATGAAATTCAGAGTGGCGAGGAGATTAAAACGAACTTAAGAATGTCGATATATTATATTAACCATTTAACACATTCCGTGCAGAGCCGTTTTTGCTGGACAATTAAACAAACTTATATGCTTTGCTCTATACTGCATTTTATTAAAATCCTTCTTTTAGTGGAAATACAGGGTGTGGTTCACTTAAATGTAGCCACATAAATATCTCCTTTATTTGTGATAACTAGGCTAGGTTGTTGGGCGCCAGGTAGAATGCTCGCCTGGGAAGCTCGTGACGCACGAACAAATTTTCTACTCTACTTTTACAAAATTAATACGATTTTCCCGACGTTCGGACACGTTCAGCCCGTATTTTGATAAGTATTGACGATGGCAAGTTAAAATAAAAAAGGCAGCGAATTTTATGAATAAGGAGATTTTATGAAAGGAGATGTTTAGGCGGCTACATTTAGATGGACCACTCTGTATGTTCTACAGTGTCAAACTTGTTATAAAATACACGTTGTAACGCGTTAAATAAATACGTCACGTGGCCCGAATAGATAGTTTACCGTGTACCATGGGTGGGGTAATGAAAAACCGCTGAAATAATCGAAGGGCTCTGCAATTACGGTTCTACCAGCTGCGAGAAGCCTGTTTGAGAATCTTCGAAAAGCTGTTACCGGTTCATGCGCCGTTAACATATTCACAGTTCGGAGAAAACCGGGGCGAATCGAAGGGCGGTCGGCCACGCTTCGAGGGGCGCTCGCCTAATCGGTGAAAACGGTAAATCCTTCTTTTTACAAGCGGCGGATAAGAACAAGCATGGAACACGGAATGCTCGGCGCACCGAGTTTATCCAGAAATTTCTATCGTTCCGCGGCGTTGATTTAAATTTCTAATGACCAGTGGTCGAGGGAGTATCGCGAGCGCCGGAGAGAGATTGTATAACTAAAAGGGGGGCGTGCGCGAGTAACAGTATCGCGGCGTTGTGTGTTCCCGCATCGAGTCGAATGCCGCGGAATTTCTACGGTGAAAACGGGATAGAGAGTGGGAACAGAGAGCGAGAGAGGGAGAGAGACCATTCGATAAGGCGCTCGCAAATTTCATGGTAACCGCGCCGTAACCGCCGGCCACTGTGTGTTACGCCGCGCGAGACCACAGGGAGCAGTCGCTCGCTGAAACGGCCCCGACAATCGTTTAATCCCCCTTGAACAGCGTACAGCGCTTTCGAATCTTTTGTTTTTCAAAGCTGATTATTCCACCGAACCGTTCCCGCTCGAACGGTATCCCTCGAGAATGCCTTTGCTACGGATCCTCCCCTCTCCCCTCCTTCTTCCTTGCTTTCTTCCAATGCTCGTTCACTTGCATTATTTCCTTGCAACCTGGTTATTCGGTTTTCCAATTAATTTCACTGACCAACCGGCGACCAACGTGATAACCTGACAGGCTTTGATGCGCCGCGCGTTCTCTTCCACCCCTAACACTCTACTTATTACAGAGGTAACGCGATGCAATCGTAACAGTTTCAGGGACGATTTTTATGGAGAACGATGTACGATATACATTTTCATACGACTATGAATGCTTGAATGTGTTTAAACAGCGTTTAAAAAGAGAGCGAGGCGCCTTTCACGCACCAATTCTCTCTGTGCCTCGGGCAGAATCCAACTACTACTCCAGATCCTCGCGTAATGTCGTCGAGAAGCTGTTTGAGAGGACCGTGTACATGCATTTTATGCGACAGTGAACGTATAGTAACGTGACTTTTTTTTTGTTTTTCATGTGGTAGATAAAAATCGTAATTAAAGAAAATATCGTATTAGCAGTTTTTAGTATTAAATACATTTTTTGGCGTACTGCAAAGACCTCTGCCGTTTTCATTTGATGCCCGCTGGTCGCCGAATCGCAAGAAAGGGTTAAAGTTTGTTGAACAATACCCGCGCGCACCCCGAATTAGCGTCTCCTTTAATCAACGCGGTGCACGATCTGGTTTATACAGCAGTGGGAAAAATATCCTTCAAGCACGCTCCATCGTCGCTGTGGAAAAACTTGAGGAATTTCAAGGTACTCTGAGCGAGATTCCGCGAATTAGCTCCGGAATGTATTGCGACGTGTGCGGCTTCTTGCGCGAATGCCCAGGCCCAGTTTGTAGCGAGCACAAATATTTGAGCACGGTTTTCGCGAGCTATTTTGAACGCGATTAAATTCCTAGCAGATAATTAGCTGGAAGACAGGCGTCTTTCGAATTTTCGCTTAATTTGCGATTCCACGATTTTAGGGATGGATTTTCATCTATTACGAGGTAGCGAAACGTTACCTCCTCTAAGATTTTGATGTAGTTTAAATCTGATGTCATAATTCTAAACGACTTTTCCTTATATAAATAATAGACGGTATCTTTTAGCTTTTTAGATATTCGCAAAAATATTTAACAGCACTTTTTACTAAATATTATTCGGAATTATTATTGACAGAAACTCGACAAAATTTCAGCCATTATTGTATTCTCGCGAAATCAAGATTCCGCCACTCGGCTTTTATTTCAAGATGTTTAAACTACGGAAACTCGCTTATTATGTCCTTTTTAATTGCGCCGAATACGCGTCCCACCACAAACCTGCCCAGGCCTAACCAAAATTCGATATAATAAAACTAATAGTTTTTTTTTTATAAATGTTTAAATAACTGCAAAAGACTGCCTGTTATTTGTATAGGAAAAGGTTGTTGAACATACATTATTTTGAAAACAATTTTTGAAAACAATATTTTGACCGAACAACATTATAACATACTTCAACTGTATCAAAATCCGTGAGGAAGTGACGCTTCGACAAGTTTACCCGGTAGCGACCTAGATAATGAATAAAATTGAAATTTTAGCCACTGGACTCGGAGGTTATTAATTTTGTTTCATCAATTTGATTCTGACACCCCTGTGAGTCCTTGGGTAATGAATAAAGTGGAATTTTGACTCCCGGCTTTGTAGTTCATCAATTTCGTTCGTTCGTAGGTAACGCATCAAATAGAATTCGAACCCGTAACTTTCGAAGTATTAATTTTGTCCTATCAGTTTGGTTTCTAAATTCTACACCCTTTGGTGTTCCTGATGGATATAATGGCACTTTGTCCCCTAGATTCTAGGGCTATTAATATTGTTCTATCAATTTGGTTTCTGCAAGCCTTTAGGTATACGTAATAAATGAAATAGAACTTCAAACACTAGCTTCAACGACTATTAATATTATTTTATCAATTGGACCTTTGGATCCCACAGTTCCCTCGGCGACAAATAAAACAGAATCTTCATCCCAAACCTCGAGAGCTATTAATTCTGTTTCTACACCCTCTGGATCTCTATAGAACAAATCAAATGGAACTTTAACCCCTAGCTTCGAGAGCTATTAATTGTACCTATCAATTTGGTAACTGCACCCTACCGATCCTTTTAATATTACTTTATCAATTGAATTGCTGCACCCTCTCGGCGGCAAATAAAATCGAATTTGCCTATCCTCGAGGGCCATCAATTTGGTTCCTACACCATTAAAGTCCCTATGCAACGGATAAAATCGAACTTTGACCCCCAATTTGAAGAGCTATCAATATTTCTGGGAACTCCCTCCATCTCCGCTTCTTCGATAATCGTTGCTCTCGGTTGAAGTATGCGATAGTCAAGGGATGAAAAAATTGATGGTTCTTTTATTCACCCGTCATCGCTCCGCTCGTAATGGATACTAACACTGTTATGTTTTTCGGGCCACTTTTCCCCATTACCATGTTCAATACCGCTGTCACCAAAGTCTACGTAAAAATGGCTTTCTCGACTGTCAAGAGCATGTCAAATTTGAAAAACGTCTGAGAACTCCGTTCGACTAACGAAAAAATAGTAAAGAGTAGCTGTACACAATAGCGATTCCTTCGCTGTGCCGCTTAATTGCAAGGAACGCGTTTACTTTCCAGCGTCGATCGCGAGCAGGAAAAAAACCTTTAATTCCCGTTGTCGCAAAGTAATCGTCGGCTTTGAGGAGTTACACAGAAAATAATGGAAATAGGGCGGGGGTGGGTTTAAGTGGCACGCAAGTCTCGGCAGCATATTTTCCTTTCACCAGGCCCTCTCGTTCGCATTCGCTCTCGGGTTTTCCAAGTTTTCCGGGTTTCACGGGTACAAGGCCGCGGGATTTCTCGCGCGGCAGATCAAAGCGAGCCGAACCGAGCCTAGCCGACTAATCCTTGATCGGAGTGACATCAGAATTTCGGTGGTGGCTCCTCCCCCTACCACTTCCTCGTTCTCCCTCTCTATCTCACTCTCTCGTTCTCTCGCCAACAGGATTTATGTCCGGTTTACATCACCGGTGCCATTTAACGTGTCGCTACTGCGAGTGGCGCACTCGTAAATCGTCCTCTACCGCATTCGCTTCCTCTATATTACAACCATGTAAGTTCCACGCTGTCTGCTCCATTTGCAAGATGTTTCGGATCGCTATGAATACGAATCCCACCATTAATAAATTACCTCCACCGTCCCACATCCGGTTATCCTCGTAATTACGATCTTTATGCGAGGACAACGTTTTCGGAAGCTGTCGTCGGAAACAGGAGTAGGGTTCTCTCGTTTTGCTAGAAATATACCAGGGAAAGTTTAACTAAAATTTTTCTGAATTTAAAATTCCATACACATCTGAATATACCGGGTGTTCGACTACAAGTGGAAGAAAATTTAACGGGTAGTTCTCCATGACAAAATTGAAAATGAAAAATGCCGTTTCAGCTCCATTTTGTAAGAGATTACTCTTACAAAAGAGTAAAGATCGCTATAATAATGTAAAAACAAAATGTAGCACTAATTTAAAAAAAAGAATTCATGACTTTGAAATCTCAAAAATTGACTTTTAAAAAAAAAAATTTTTTTTACATTATATTTAATTTAATAAACAATATAACTTTTGAAAAAGCCGAAAAACAAGGACCACCCTACGATATATATACTGATCGGTGAGGGAGCAGGTACTAGCGAGAAAGGCTGTCACTTGTCCATCTTGCGGCGAAGATGGGAAAGCCGGACGCCACAGACAGATACAACCGAATGAAATTCTCACAAGTAATTCACAAAAAATGTAGTCGAACACCCTGTGTAACGTTAGTAAAGTTAGAAGCTCCCTCGTTAGCCTCGGTAGTCGAATAAAAATAAAAACGATACACAGAAGCCGGAATGTAATCATCGATCGAAACCGCGTCGATATTACCAGGAAAGTTTGGTAAACCAGGAAGTCGCGTTGATGAACTTCCGTGTTAATGAAACGATCGTCGCGTCGTCGGCGAGGGAAGAGCATATCCGGTTCCCTTCTCGCGTCGACCGAATCGAATAAGGATATCGCGCTCGCTTGATTACAACGATATTCAGCGTGGTTTAACGAGAATGATCCCGAGGATCAACGGGCGGGCGCGATTGCGGCCTCCTCGCATCCGATCGATCGCTAACGAACATCTATTGTTCCAGGGTCGGCCGTCAGGCTGTACACCATGAATTCTAGCGGCGAGTCCGGGGGCACGATGACCGAGGACTACGAGGTGTCCGGCTGCGGTCCTCCGGAAGAGGAGACCGGTTCGAACTTGCCGGTGTGGGAAGCTGCGGCGGCTTCTTTGACGTTGGGCTTTCTGGTGCTGGCGACAGTTCTTGGCAACGCTTTGGTGATCCTGAGCGTATTCACGTATCGTCCGTTGCGGATTGTGCAGAACTTCTTCATCGTGTCGCTGGCGGTTGCGGACTTGGCGGTGGCGATCCTAGTGATGCCGTTCAACGTGGTGTACCTGTTGCTGGGCAAGTGGATCTTCGGCATCCATCTGTGCAAACTGTGGCTGACCTGCGACGTGCTGTGCTGCACGGCGAGCATCCTGAACTTGTGCGCGATCGCGCTCGATCGGTATTGGGCGATCACGGATCCGATCAATTACGCGCAGAAACGCACGCTGAAGCGGGTGCTGGGTACGATCGCGGGCGTCTGGATCCTTTCCGGAGCGATCAGCTCGCCGCCTTTGGCCGGTTGGAACGACTGGCCCGAGGAGTTGGAACCCGGCACGCCCTGCCAGCTGACCAGGAGGCAGGGCTACGTGATATACTCGTCGCTCGGGTCGTTCTTCATCCCGCTGCTGCTGATGAGCCTGGTCTATCTCGAAATCTTCCTCGCCACGAGAAGGAGGCTGCGCGAGAGAGCCAGGCAGAGCAGACTGGGCGCCGTCCAGTCGACTAGGCATCGCGAGGCTGACGACAACGAGGAGTCCGTCAGCTCCGAGACCAACCATAACGAGAAATCCACGCCGCGTACACACGCGAAACCCTCGTTGATCGATGACGAGCCCACCGAGGTCACGATCGGCGAGGAGAGAAGACACGCGACCACCTCCTCCTCGAGGAGGACGGCCGGCAGCAGCCGGGCACCCCCGACAACCACCACGGTCTACCAGTTCATCGAGGAACGCCAGAGGATCTCCCTGTCGAAGGAGAGACGCGCCGCGAGGACTCTCGGCGTGATCATGGGCGTGTTCGTCGTCTGCTGGCTGCCATTCTTCCTCATGTACGTGATCGTGCCGTTCTGCCCGGCCTGCTGTCCGTCCGACCGCGTGGTCTACTTCATCACGTGGCTCGGTTACGTAAACAGCGCCCTGAACCCGCTCATCTACACGATCTTCAATCTCGACTACAGGAGAGCGTTCAGGAGGCTGCTGCGCATACGCTGAACATACACCAAGAGATGTCCTCTTCTCGCCGGCTACCTGTCTCGAGATAACCGTCTCTCGGTGGCTAGGAAACTGTTGTTCCTCGTTCTCGTTGTTGCTTCGCTCGCGGCCCCGGTAAACGACCAAGATCCCTCGGTGACGAAAGAAAAGCGGTCCAACTTAGGGTACGTTCAGCTCGGAGCTGCGGTGAACGATCAGATCATCTGTTGTTTTATAATCGATGCGTTTTCTGTGGGGCAACCTAGAGGGCCGAGTACCAAACATTGCTTCCTCTTCACTATTATCGTTGATTGTAGAGCAGTGGTTCTTAACCGGTGTTCCGCGAAATTCCGAAAAATATATTAAATATATTTTATGATACAGTAAAGTTTCTATAGGAGCGACAATTTAGAGCACGTTAGATGCGAAGAAGTTATCTCCCCTAACCTAGAAATCTAATCTCAGCTCGGTATATCGACGTGAATCACTACAAACGCGAAGCAGAGAATCGCAGTCGCCAGCACAGTTGAAACGCCCGTGAACCATCGCAATGTATGTAACACCAATACTCGTATTTAAAGGATGATGAACGTTTCAGACGCAAGGAAGGATAACGTATAAAAAAGAAAGTCTCTATAGAAACTTAACTGTATATTTTCTAAAATACAGGGTGTTTCAAAATTCCATCAACATCCTGAAATGGGAGGTTCTTGAGTTCATTTGAAGCAACATTTTTCTTTTTAGAAATGACGTCCGCCGATTTGTTAAGAAGTTATTAACGAAAAACATGGACCAATCATAACGCGGCTATAGCGAAGGGAATCCGACTCGGTGACAGGTTCCACTAAGCGTGGCGTAGCCGTTGGCCGAGTCAGAATCAATCCGCTGTAACCGCGCACTGATTGGTCCGTGTTTTTCGTTAATAACTCCTAAACAAAGCCGAGAACATCATTTTTGCAAAGGAAAATGTTGCTTCAAATAAACACAGGAATCTCCGACTTCCGGATGTTGAAGGAATTTTGAGACACCCTGTATATTTATTTCTACGCGGGATATTTTTGGATCATCAATTAATTTAATCAAAAGTGTTTCCTAACTTCAAGAAGATTAAGAGCCACTGATGTAGAGGAATGAACACTTTATCTTCCGCATATAAATTTCAAGAGAAATTATTGGAAAATATGAGAGTTAAGTGCAGCGAGCTCGCAGCTGCAAAAATACATTATAAAATCCGCAATGATTGTTACCATTTAATTTTGAAAGACTATCTATCTAGTCATTGCTGATAGATAAAGTGTTAATAACCGTACGATATTGCCGCTTCCCTATAAATGCATCGAGGATGTTGAAGAGCAGATGTAATCGAAGCTTTTCTAGATTGTAAAGCGGCTCCATAGACATATAGAGATAGACTGCGCGGCCACAATGGCGGCGCGGGTTACTAAGAGTGAGACAGAGACAAAGAGAAAGAGAGAGAGAGAGCATTAGCCAGTGTGTATAGCGCTATCATTCTAATTGACGTCAATTGAAAAGAGAGCGCTATACACTTCGCGCCGCCATTTTGGGCTTCAACTCGCCCATGAGACGGCTCAGTCTATTTGTATATGTCTATGGACAGGTCCAACGAAAATTCGGTAACAGCTGCGATAAACAATCGATAAACAAATAGGTTCTATTGTTTTCTAATGGAGGCGTTTGCACAGAAGCAGCGAGGAAAGCAACGCTTAGTCGCTCTGCTAGCTTCTGCCGCAGCTCCAACATAAACGTACCCTTAGTCGCTGGACCCAGGGAATTATGGGAATTGGAGACTGGCTCTCGGTCACGGCGGCCACGATCATCCAGTTTACGTCGACGGAACGATCGGGTGGTCTTCGGGGCTCCCATGACCAGCGCAAACCAAATTACCAGGAATTTCAATGAAACCCGGCTCTGCTCCGCTTTGCTCTTCTCTCTGTTCTAGACACGTTTATTTTCGAGGGATGACGGGAAATCCTGGCGACCGCGGTCGTACAACAGGGATTTCGGCCGAGGACCGTCACGAGAATATCGATCGATCATAGTGTGTCCACCGGAATGATCTTTCTACGAGATATCAAATCGGATCGACGCGCTCTTTAGATCTCGAGTCTCCGGTGAAACAATCGTCTCGAAATTGCACGGTGGCCGTGAATGATTGATATTCTTTTAATGGGGTCACAGCGATGGACTAAGAAAAATCGGACGATTCTACTCGTCGAACAATTAAGTTGAATTAAAAATGCATCGAGATTCTCTGGAACGAACAGCTTTGATCGTAGTTGGCTCAAGTGTGAACACTTTGTGAAATAGATAAAAAAAAACCTGCAAAGCTATTCCGCGCGCGACAACTTTGGAAATCGCTTCCTCGCTTCGGGACGCGAAATTCGAAATCTTGTTCGAGGATTCTCTCGACTCGAAAATCTCTTAGCAGGGAGGAGTATCGATCAATCACGTCCACTTTGAAAAATCGTTCTCCCGTCGGAATTTCCGCGGTTCTCCACGGTTTCTCGCGGTTCTTCACGCTGGGTGGCTGCGATAGTTTTATTTCGGAACGCGCTTCGTAGCACCGGAGGCGTAATTTCCAACGAGTCGGATTAACACAGTCGGAAAAACTCCAGGATTTTTCATCCCAGCGCTCTATTTTCATCATTCCCCGGCGAACTTACGTTTGCTAATCCAGCTTCGACGAGAAAGAGGGGGCCCCGACCAGTTACAAATTCGCGTCGCGTTAAAGATTAACTGCGACGACAGGGTACGCGATAGTCTAATTTCGCAGTGGCAGCCGCGAGCACGGTCTCATTAAAGTTGCTCCATTAATCCTGCGAGTTGACTGGAGAAACAAGCGCACGGATACCGGATCTTGAGGAAATTGAAGCTGCGACCGCACGATCGTTCCCCGCCCCCCACCCCCCAGCCAATCTCGACCATGATCACGAGCTGGACCGGAAGCGGATCGTTAGGTCGCCGGACCGGAGTTCTCGATCGCCGAGGAAACCTTGAATCGTTCCGTCCGCCGTGGGTCCTATCGAGCCGTCGGCGATTAAGCGAATCGCAAGGTCAGTCGTCGAAGATGATGAAAATATCTCGGAAAACGAAAGTAATTTCATCACGCGATCTTTGTCATTCTATTTAGAAGCAAGCAAACGAGAAAGAAAAATTTCTTGAACATTAGGTTTGCTCTAGAGGGTATTGTCGTGCGACTGCGTACAGGGTGTTTCAAAATTATACGTTGCAACTAGTATAGCGTGATTCATAGCTGTTAGAAAAATTGTTATTTTATTCTATCGTATAGTAATGATCGGAACGAACTAAAGTCTTAAAGGTACATGTGTCTCGTATCAACCGATCTCTTAGAAAACGACTTTAACTTTGGTAAACATATAATTTCGAAGCGCCTTGTGCAACGAAGATATTTTCAATATTATCTTCGGCGACTGGTTTGAGGATGGAGGGTTCACGTAGAGAATGAATGGCCGACAGAACGGTAGTCAGCGAGATTGTCGTTCGCGCTGCTAGCCCCCACGAGCGGAGCCGATGTCCGCTTGCGTTTACGGATAGGAAATTTTCTACGAAATCGACCAAGACTCCAGTTAAGGCGTTGTAGAAGTTAGATCTTCAGATACAGTGTTATCGCGCGCGCGTCGCGTCCACGTCCAGCGAACAGCTGGCTTCTTCGGAAGATGGACTCGCCCTAACGACAGTCCTCTTCCAAACGAACGGGGATTTATTCGTGGAACAATGGGGATGGTTACCCTACTACCGGCGAGGCCCGACTCCGAAGATTCTCCTCGAGGAGCCCCGAGGAGAAAGAACGTCTTGTTTGATGTCGGCTATCCGATGATTCGAGATCTCCAACCTGCCCCGCACCCCTCGGACTAATTCTGGTCGGAAGGCTGTCGAAATGATTCACGGTCGCATAGCCAATCAATCAAGCGTCTCCTTCGATCTCCCAATCGGGAGTCAAAGCCGCGTCTTTAACACGTAAAGCGCGAACATCTCCCTTTGCGTTTCGAAACAGAGTCCTGAGTTACACCCTATTGAAATCTTCCTGGAGACTTGCTTCGTAATTTCCGAAATTTACGAACACTGTTGAAAATATGAATATGGTTACATTATTTTCTACAACTATTCATTGCCTGCTTATTGCACAGTTCGTTTAGGATACACTAAGTCAGAATTTTTGGCTGCCAAAAATTCTGTCTGAGTGTAGCCTTACGGGGACGCTCGATGAGTTGGTAGGGCGTCATCGCGGGTGCCAGAATCGGCGTTAATTGTCGGCGACAGGAAACGACGGATGTGAAAGGGCCGAGCGGAGGGTTGGTCCTCGAGAAACGGAGCCGAGGAGCGTTCAGTTTTTTCCGCAGACAACGGGCGAGAGATGGGTCTCGCTCGACTGGCGGTCGCGGTGGACGGTAGCCAGCCCGTTCATTATCAATCGCAAATATTATGGTTGTGAATATTAATAACAAAGAATTCCGGAGCGTCGAAGCGAGAAGCGCTACGCGTGTTATACAGTGAAAGAGAGGCGAGATTCCTGTCCCCTCCTCGTCGAGGAGAAGCACCGTTGACGAGAGGGGTGCACGTGTACACAGGCTCGAGGCGTGGAGAGAATGCGACCGAAGGGAACGCTGCGCGACGGTCTGCCTTTGTGTGCTAGCATAGAGGGTGTCCCGTAAATATCAATTTAAAAATAACAGCCGCGACGATTTCTCCGTGGAGAAACGCGAGATGCACGTCGAGCGTTTCCGAAGGAGGTTCAGCTCGAACGCCGGGCCGGTTTCCAATGGTCGCGGGACACCCTCTCGCCAAGATGGCTGATGTCCTCTTTCCTGCGAGGCACAGAGATCCTGCATCGAACGGATGCGTTCCACGCGAGCGGAATACAAAGATTCAATCTCCGTGCGTCGACGTTCATCAAAGAGTCTTTGACGTCGATCCGAGCGTGCAAAGACTCCGTTTCGATCTTCAGAAGGGTTGATAAACTGTTTATCAAACCCCTTCGGAGTCCGCTCAATTCTTTGCACGTTGTTAGAAAATAGTAATGTAAGCCTCAGCGAGCCGAGGTCTGCTCACAGATTCGTAGAACAAGAGAAAACGCGGTACGTGTTCCGCTTCCAAAGGAAAGTTTCGCCGGCGCAGTGCTCGGCTTATTACAGTTTTTTTCCCCCCGAAGTGCCCTCTGTCACGCTCCGCCGTGAAAAATTATCGGAGATGCCACCGCGTGGAAGCGTGGCGGCCGGATGAACAATCGTTTCGAATGTTGAAGAATTTCACTCTTTTGTGTCTTTAAGGGGTGCAGAGTGGAGAGCAACCGCGAAAAAAACGGAGAGAAATGGCTCCGGCGGATAGAGCACGGAAATGGCTGTATCGTCCGCTATATTGTTTTCCTGCAGCACGCTATCCTCTTCAGCAACGCTTTCGTTAACGTGCAAGAGCGTCGAGACATTCCGGGGTGTTGCAGAATCGTAAGAGACTGCTGGAAAGTGGCAGCGAAACAGAAAACAATGCTTCCCTCTCTCTCTCTCTCTCTCTCTCTCTCTCTCTCTCTCTCTCTTTCTCTTTCTCTTTCTCTAGAATTGGATATTAAAATGTCTTCTATTTAAACGCTTCAAGTGCCCGACCAGCGGTCTCAAAAATTCCATACAAAAATCTCGAATGAAATGAAAATTGAACATTCGAGACGTTTGAACACATTAATGCAAAAATTAAGTTAAAATCTGGATAACATATTTCTTTAAACAAATAGCTGCAATGCGATGAAGAATATCTTTCGCACGCTGTTGACTGCACACTTTTTCAGTATTTCTTCACAGATTTATTCGTAAATTCTTTTCAAATAAATTACGAGAAATGCCGAAGATCCACGCGGAGCTCGCTGTGCAATATTTTCCAATCAATTATTTTCCAAGAATATTAAAGCACATAGAAAAATACACAAAATTATTACAAGATTATACTAGAATAGTATAGAATATACAAGAACATACAAAAATAATCAAGAATATACAAGAATAATGAAAATCAAGTGCAATATTTTCCATGCTACAGCCGTTCCAGTCGCACGCGACCGACCGGATGCAAGCGCGGCGAAACTTTCCCCGGAATTCGGTCGACCAATCGTTCCGGGTACTCTCGGATATCTGCTCGCTAACAGGAGGCCGGAAGCGAGACAGATTTCTCTCCGATGATCGACGCGCCCTCATTTGTCTCGCGTCGAGGCGCGATCGCGGCACGCGGAGCCGAATTATGCGACTCGTTACCGATTTACGAGCGAGCACCGGTCGCCTGTAAATGAAACGCGGGGAAAGAGGACGCGGCGAGAGCAAAGCGCAAAATAAACAAGAGGAAAGAAGGGAGTTGAGAAACGACGCGACAGCACGTTCGAGAAGATATCGTATCGCGTGGCAACACGTGGATTCCGTCGAGCTAGAACGAGAAAGTGCCAGAGAGAATGAGAGAACGAAAGCAAGAATGGGAGAGAGAGAGAGAGAGGGTGTGTGTGAACGCGCGTGTGTGTGTGGGTGCGATGAAAAAGAAGCGCTAGGTATTCACAGAGATAAAAAGGAAAAAGATAAAAAATAACTCGAGCTCGCCACCAGGGCACTCTATAAATAAGGTTGTGACAAGGTTGTGAGAACACGTTCGTAGCCGTGCTACGGGCAACATAAGATTTTTAATTATTAGGATAGACAAATGAGAACATTACTTTATTCGTGGCACTGTCCAAAACCCGGCGCGAGCTCCCGTCCAAGAAGGGGACCACGCGCGACGCTTGAATAGTTTTAGGCGGACGTGAAAGTCGACCTCGCCTGTCCAAACGGCTTCTTTCATCCCTCGGCCAATTTTCACCCTTCCCGCACCCCAATCGCAACCGTTTCCATCTTGTCGTTCCCCTCGGAGCGGAACGGTGGCCATTAGTTATTCCCAGAGCTTCACACCTATTAGAATCGCGATATCGATTCCTCTGGCAAACCCGTGTCGGCCGATAGTTATTTGGAATGACCGCTAATCGAATAAATTCAGTTGCCATTCGCGGATAACTAGTTCGCGCGTATATCCTTCGTGAATAACAAACAGATCGAAGTTATTCGTTGTCCAGAATTCTGAAATGGAAATGTGGTTCGCGCGACCGCATCCCGTACAACGCGATCAAAGCATCGCAAATGTGTATCTTGTTTGGCAGTAAACGTTCAGTAAACGCACGAAACGTTGACATCATAGTTAATGCAACCACGATCAAATAAACGATAAATGATCGAATCATTTCTTCATTTTCTCGTGGACCCCGTTGAGAACTCGTGTTCTAGAACTTGCCAAGGAAAAAACCGAGCGAGCTGCTTCGCCAGCCCAATAAATAAGTACATTAATTATTCATTCGAATGAAGTGTTATAATGGCCGGCACTGTCGGAAAGGAAACCTCTCACGCCCACGAACCGTTTCTTTTAAGAGCGGCGAGTCTGTTAACACGGCTGTGAATAGTTACGCTCAACGCCGACTCGAATTCGAGCTTTACGCTTCCTCCGGAGCGATCGTAAAATTTCTGCCGTGCACCTGGTTCCCCGAACCCCCTTAATCCACGTGGGTCGTTCGCGAGAGTTCATTTTTATAGGCCCGTGGCAGCGAGCCGACGGAGCCCGAGTTAATAGTCGCCGATTAAGGACGGGCCAATTAGTCGCCGCTCTCGAGCGCCGGCGTTTAGCTGTCATTAGAGCTGTTCGGGGCACTTAGGCATGCTCCCACGGGGAACCAAAAGCGGTTGCCACCGTTGCGAAACCCCGCAGTTCCTTGGGAAATAGTTAGCGACCTGTCAGTGTCACGATATTAACAATTGTATTGACGTTTCGATGGACGATTGTTATTCGAGGCGGTTGGCTTCGAGCGTCTAGGTACAAGGGTCTCCAGGCTGTCGGATTACGTTTGAGATTACATCGAGAGGATTTAACCGATTTGGTTATTTTACCAAACTACATTCCATTCGTCCATAATGCCACAATTAGATGGTGTAATATTACGTCGTTCGGAGAGTTATTTCATAAAATAAGGTCAAGCAATAACACATGGAAGCAATGCCATTTCTGCACGAAAACCGAAATTACTTTCCAAACAAACTAATAGAAGAGTAGAGTAGAATTTGCTTTATTTCAGCCTTACTATTTTATTTTATGCATTCGGATCATACCTTCTCTAATTCTTTTCTTTGTCTCACTCATTCCTAACCTGTCCTACTCTTTTAGTATCCTAATTATCACTAACCTACTTATTGCATCCTTCCCCATTCCCTGACTTTTGTATTTTTGCCAAACGACCTAATGTAATAGAACAATTTTGACAGTTCCCAACTGTTTTACGTAGATTGCATAAAGAATTGTATGATATTCTACGGTAAAGGGTTAAGGACAGTTGAGTGTGACAGCCGAAACGCCTCGTTTTTCGAATTCGTTATAGAATTCCAGGATAGCGCTGGTTTCATCGAACCGTGTGTCCCGCGTCCCGACGAACGATCAGCGAACGGGAACGCAGATCAGCCCGAAATGCGATTTTTATTTTCACGGTAGGCCGCATTTTACGGCCGCTTCACCCGGAACGAAGTTTCCATCGATGAGAACAATCTGGCAGCCGGCCAACGAGCAAGCACGCCCGATGCTCCCACCGCGAGCTTACACCAGTTACGTGGCGCCGAGCAATTAAGGTGTTCCTCGAAAGACACTGGTCGCGCTTCCGTCCGATTACTTCCGGCGTCATCCGACACGTGTTTCCTGCTGTTAACTCAGTTAACTTCCGGTCTACCGCACCGATACGTCCCACGCAAGCAAAGTAATTTTAAAACATCCAAGTAACGTCGCTCTTCAAGGTGACAGTTAATTTCCGCAATAAGGCCACGTTTACATGAAACCGAGACTTTCCGACTAAAATTCGAACATTATTTTTCCACAGATACGCCATTTGTACAAAAATTAGTGTTTTCATGTTTCTGTGATAAATCCATTGTGACCTGTGAACTTCATACCAATGCCCTCGCGATAAAGCCCATCCATCTTGCGCGCGAATTTTCGGAAAGTGTATTCCCTGCTTTCGAAGACTTTGATATCGCGAAACGAACCCTATAGATTGGCGTCACGGTAAAATCGACCAACAACTCGCCTGTTTCCCGAGTTGTCGAGGAAAACGGGGCTTCGGCGACCGGGTTTCCGGGATGACCCGGGATGGCCACTCGAACGGTTAAACCCACCCTACCACGTCGTGGCCCGGAAATCGAACGGACGACCGCCTGTAGATTCTTCGATTCTCCGGCGAAGCACGTGACTGTTCGTGGCCCAGTTTTTCCCACAGTTTTTCCGAGCCGTCTCCTGTTTCGCCGGTTAGTTTTTCCAACGGTGGCTTTGCTCAGTTTTCGGAACGCGTAAAGCTCGATCTACGCTATACAGCAATGTACTCTGTTAGAGATTTCGGTCGATTAACCCTCCCCCTCGATCCAATTAAAGTTCCACGGGAGCTGCGTCCACTTCCTGTAATTACTCGACCCGTTTTTCCCATCATCTCTAAGTTTTTTGCCGATCTTTCGTCGTCGCGTTCGTCGGACCAGCTTATTATAATATCGCCAGGCGTTATTGCCCGAGCCAGAGCTTTGCCGAGAACAATGAAACGATAGAAACGGCTCGCTCCAAAGACCGTACAATGTCGTTCCGCCCGCTGCAAAATGGCTTCCCGGTTAATTATGCATACGGTATTTGTTGCTCCCTCCTGGGCACCATATGCGAAACTTCTAGCGCGAAGCTGTTTCCGCGCGTCGGTTTGCGGGACGCTCCGAGTGTCAAGCATACCGAGGAAACTTCATTAATTGAATCGTTACTGTTATTTTTATTGCACCGATGCAATCATGGGAAAATTCAACTTCTCGGGACGCGCGCTGAACCACGGAACCGTAATGTCCTTAACGATTCGATCGTACGTTTCCCTAATAAACGTTCAACAATGTTGGCAATGGAAAAGATCATTGGTTTCCGCGTCGAATTGTTTCTATTAAACTCACAATCACCCCAAAGTCCATACGAACAAGCGTGCAATTAGATTGCGCGGCTTGCAATAAGGGTTGCTCCTTTTACGATTATTGAGATTATCGGGAGATAACGAAACACATTAGACGCTTATAAGATGGCCGAAGTATTTGCCTAGGAAAATTGGTGGACGATGTGGTTTCTTCGTTAAACAAAATGAACGCAAGACCTTCTTCCCTTAACCCTTTCGGATCCGAAGGACGTACGACGTACGTCCTGATACAACATGATGAAAACGGTCTTATTTAATATCTTAGTTAATCATTTTTTGATTTTTGTACATAAATCTCTATTTTATTTATAAATACAAAGAGACGAAATCAATTCGCGAAAACAGTGGAAGGGTTCAGTCGTAAGAAATCTATTGATATTATTAAATGTATTGAGTTTTTAAAATTTAATTTCGCAGCCAAAATGCGTTTCAAAAATCTAATTGCAAGGGGTGAATCGAATCTTGATGCAGTTTCAGTGATCGCAAAGCAAAGAATTCGAGACGAGCGTACAAATCCGGTGTTTAGGGAGCAAAGATCCTGACGCGAAAAAGTCAATTCCTGTCCACCGGAAAGAACCCGTATGTTTACAGTGCCATCGAAAGCTCTCGCGTCTCCATCCCCCCGCCAGCCCCTTTCCTGTTCCACACCCAGCGAAATTTGTCGAAAGAAAATATTGTGTTGATCCCCTGAAGGAAAGAAGAGGTCACGCTTGAATCGCGCCGCAACACGCGACCTTCACGGGCCTTCTTGGACAGGAGGCTCGGGAGTGCGTAGATATATTATTGTACTACATGATAGAATACATTAAACACTACACTAACTACATCCGCATCGACAGAAGTTGATTTTCCGCGAGGAGGACACCCGCGGATCTTTACACTCGCGCGCAGCGCCATTCATCCCCCGTATCTTTTCTATCTGCGATCATCCCTCTCACCCTCATCCCTTCAACGTTTCACAGTGCAAGTTTATATTCCAGGTACACCGTGTACAGAGAAAAAATCAATTTATCGTGTAGCTCCCTCTTCTTGTTTCTAGTTGCAATTTTCCGTAAAATGCATCTCGTAAAAATAAGAAAAATGATATTGTCGCAAGGAAGTTATATATTCGGAGAATTTATATCACGTCATGCATTATCATTTAAATAACCACCCTTAACTTCAAAAGAACACACCAGGAAGCTATACTGAGATTCCAAAAGTGAAACTTTTCCAAGGAATATTGAATATGGGATTTTTACCTAGTTTGAAATTCACAAAAGCTTTTTACGACACGATAAACGGAAAGACAATCTGTAGTTCTCGTCGTTTATGCACATTCTTTCAACGTATTAAATATCGTGGAATTCTCCAGCGTCTCGTTACATATCGTATCGTAAGGATTATAAAAACGGTTATTAAATTTTTTTACTTCGAACGAATATTGACAACGATAAAAACAATCATATCAATTCTTTTGAATTCAATTTGCAGTGGAAAAACGCGAAAAAGGATTTCAGTCCGAGCCTATCAGCCTGAAGCACTGTGGACTGTTGACAGGTAGAATATTTTTCGAAAATCCCCCAGACTACCCAGCCGCGGATTTCTCGCATCTTTGTACGTTCGCGCGATCTAGATCCGCGGGTTCCTCCGAGGATCTACGTGTAAAAATTGAGAGAACATTGTGTACATTGGGCCTGGTCGCCCGATCCAGAGAAACACTACGCTAGAAGTACACGTAACGTATGTATTGAAATATATATTATATATAAATATATATATATATACACACGTCTAGTTAGTAAATTAAATACTCCGATGGTTGTAATTTACAAGTATAGCAATACTGGGGCTCGAATCTCGCGATCTGTGTCGCGCACAGAGCAACCCCCTCCAATGAATTTATTACGTTAACACAAAGACACACGTACACGGACACACATCCCGCTGCATGAATTTTCCGGGGAACGCCCGGTTTCTCAATTTTGAAAACCTTTTTCGATTCGAGAGGGACGGAGAGCGAGATATGTGGTGCGAGTGAGCGAGTGCAATTTTTCTTTTCGCGGACATGTGTGAAGCAAGGAAGCGTGAGACACGGTGTGCAAACTACATTCAGCGATTATAGCGAGCGCCGAGCGACACTTCTCTGCTTTTTTTCGGGAGATGCGACTCTGTTTTGTTAATTGCCGAGTGTGACACGTTGTCGACCCGAGGGAGAGCCTCCGTCGGTGTGTGATAATTTCGTTAGGTTTATTAACAGACTGCGGATTTTTCTGCAGTCGCGGCGTGTAGGAACTTGTAAAACACGAGAGATCGTTTACGTGAAAAGAGATTAATGGTATTTATCACTGTACCCCGACTCTGCGTGCAGTCTTTAAATATTCATTTGGTAAAGCGAACATAGAAATCGATGATTTTTATCGAAAATAGATTCAATTAAGAAGTTTTACTCTGTTCAATGATTTTGTCGTTGATTGTTTGATCAGACTGTGGATTTTTGTGCAGCTCAGACGTGTTTGAACTAGCAAAACGCGACAGGATCGTTCACAGTAACGAACACTCGTGGCATTTTTCTAGGACTTTATATACGAATTTCCACACAGTGTATTAGAGATAATGTTTTCACTCTGTTAAATAATTGTTAAGTGCGTTTGCTAACCCTCAGCTGTTGGGGTGAACACTACCAATGATGATTTTACTACGTTTGTTATTAGACTGTGGTTTTGTTTATAAAATTGTCATAGGCTTGCGAAACAGAGATACTATGAATTAAAAAATTTCATTAAAACAGGAATTTATCTAAAGATTCGCAGTCACACCGATGCCATTTGCTTTCACTTGTAATCTAAGTTAGCTCGAACTAGCTAGTTCCAAATTTTTCTGTAGTTCGTGACGGAAATTAAACTCCGTTATCGATCGGAATGCGTACGTCGATCGTGGAAAATTTTCCGAATTTTGGAAACACGATGATTGATCGCTCGGCGATCTATCGGGTGCAGGAACCCGGCTCGAAACGTTAATAAATTCCCCGCGAAACTCGTTCGTTCGGACACGTCGAACGCCATTCATTAATACACGGACACAAAGAAATTTCCATCAACTGCAACCGCATTCCAATTATGGAAATCAATCAGCCGTCGCTCGGAACACACTCGAGCAATCAACAGCCCAGTTTCCTGCCCGCTCGAACGATTTTTACATCCGCGAGAGCCCGTGGCGAGACGGGTTTCAACCGGTTTCGAACTTCCCGCGCTTTTCGCGAAACCTGTTCTGTTCACCCTTGAATGGGCCACTCTCCGCAGGCGGATCTAATTATTTTTACCTTTTCAACGATGCAGATTGCGCGGATGCGCTTTTATCCTCCCGGTATCGCGATCAAGTAAATTTTGTTTAATTGCTTCTTTATCCCGGGGCGTTGTTGCACTGTTCGACCCGCCGTGCTTTTCCGCGACGTTAGAAACGAAACGATTTAATCAGTTTGTTTTATCCTCCACTGGCGGGACTAAATGAAAATCAACAATATTTTATGGAACTTCATTTAAACGAGTAGAATTCGTTATGTTCTTTGTTTTATGAAACAGATACGTGCAGTGGGTGTACAATTTATTCGTACACTTTTTAAAAACTAATAGCCCTTTCAAAATTCGACCCAACAGCTTCAGTGCGTTTTTCAGACGTCAGAAGGATTAGTTCACTAGCTAATGTATAAATAATTTTGTTTAGAAATTATTGGTGGTCGCAATCGCGAAGGAGAAAGTAGAGGTCACGATTTTTTAATTTTGTATCTGCGCCTATAATGAAAATTTCAAATATGTATTTTGTAAATCTAAGTAAGTTATATGTATTCATAAGAAATTGTGAGATATGAAAATCTTTGAATTCAGGGTTCGTGATTCATTTAAATCGCAGATTCTTAATTAATCAAACTGTCTACATATATATCACTTGCTTAGATCTACCAAAGGAATCTTGTAAATTTTTATTATGGGCATAGATGAAAAATATAAAAATCCTGGCCTTTACTTTTTCCTTGCCAATTGCGACCAATGACAATTTAAAAAAAAAAATATTTAACTTGTTGAAAAGACTCAAGCTTGAGTCTAATATTGAGAAAGTTATTCGTTTTTGATATGTGTTCGAATACTTTGTACACCCACTGTAATTATGCGTAAAAGTCAGAGGCAATGTATTGTCACTTTCTTCGAAAAACATTTCTTTCAAGATCCGCAAGGGCAACTGACAAGGCGCGAGGGTGTTGAATGACGATCGTGGACTGGGAGAACTACGTCCTTCGCGAATATTGAAGTCTGCGAGAGATTTCGAGCGATCGCGAGTGGAGTGCGTGTGAGAGTGAGAGAGAGTGAAAGAGTGTCTTCAGATTAAATAAGACTTGCGCGTTAGTTTAATCGATACAGAGACTATAATAGTGTTACGAGGTGGAAGCTGGGTGTGTCGGCTTCCCTCGATCAAGAGATTTCTAAATCGTTCGCGTGGCTCTCGATTTCCAACCGCGGAAATCCGTTCAGGAGCGGAACCGTTCAGTGTCTCCGAATATGAAGTCCGCGCAACGAACATTCGCGAAAGTTTCGCGTGGCAGTGCGGTGTGAAAATCCCGCGGAACACAGAGACACTAGTCGATTAAGAAGACGTTACATACACACATACACCGACGTGAAAATTGTAAAAACCGAGGACTCTTCGAGAGTTCGATCCGCGCCAGCGAGAGATCAATCTGTATATCCGGTGTCCTTCGAGCGAGCCCCCGTTCCGAGTTTCGTGCGAACAAGCCTGCTGCGAATGATATGTGAGAAAGAAATAAAACAAACAAATCGACAACAACAACAACTATATCGATCTATATCTATATCTATATCTATGCATATACATATACGCACGTATGATACCAGTAAAATGTGGAAACCCTCTCTCGGGTCGTGGTTAATCTCCTGAAAAGCACCTTTCTCACTCATTCTTCTTCTCCCTTTGATCTTGAATCAGGACTTACTAGCTCGGAATCAGTCTAGGTAATTTTTCAAAGAGCTTGGAGAAGTATCATTAACCCTCATCCGTCCCTCCTATCAATTTGACACAGTTCTCTCCGAAATAAGTTACACCGTTCTGTTATTTGTAAGTAAAGTCTGGAACTTTTATTTTTTAATTTAACAACTAATTAAGTATATGTTAACTCATGAATTTTAATGAAAAAAAAACATCGAAAAGTAACTGTTTGACTTGTTATTTTATCGATTTTTTTTTTATAACTGTGTCAATTTGACACTGAAGGACGGATGAGGTTTAAAGTACCCCGGGAATGAAACTTCTTGGTTCTGGAGTTGGATCTAATTTTACGGTGTTCGATCTTCTTCTTTTTTTTACACGAAAGTGTACGAGTAAATTAAATAAATGTGCGTTTAATGTGTGTTTTAGAAAAAAATCTCGGCGATAAAAGAAATTCTAATTGTCGAATATTTTCCGAGTTAATGTTTTGAGGTATCTTTTAAAATATCGAACGGAGCCGAGGTCTTCAAGAAAATTTATTCGAACGATCGAATCTTGAATTTACGGGGGCTCGAGCCACGATGCAGCTGACTGCATGCTAAACTAATATTCGGAGAGCTTCTTAAAACCGGAAATATTTAGAGAAGCTGTCGAATTTTATGCCTTTGGTTTAATAATGGAAAATAGTGGACAATAGTATTTTGGCCGTGTAAACTCAAAGTTAATATCTTAACGGACGAGAACCTGGTTCGTTTTACAGAAATTTCCATATTTTTATGTTCATTTGGTTTTATCTGTACGAGAATGAGTTAAGGGATGACACCACCCTGCAAAAATTGAACTCTCGTTCCTGAAAGAAACGTGTGCAACCAACATACGCCAGTTCTCACGAAATGTGGGAGATTGATTTTAAATTACACGAGCAAGAGGGTGAGAACAGCCTGGAAAATTCCAGATTGAAGTTACAATTTTGAATATATTTGGGAGACTGAAAGATGTGGAGATAAAATTGTTTGATAAAATTATTTTTACATCGTATACTCTCCATGCACGTACAGCTTTTTCTAGAACACGAGAAAGAGAGATAAACACATCCGTCAAGCTTGGTGGTTGAAGCTACAATTTTTCAATTATCTCGCAAACTACGTACTAAAGATTTGTTCGAATTCATTTCCTGCGCGTTTCGTTATTAGCCGCGGGAAGGAAAGCATATTGAAATTTCGAGTCTAGCAGCAGACTGGTTCTTCCATGTTTCCGCGAGGCAAAAACGCGCAAAGCTCCGCAATCAAGCGATCAAAGAACGTGCAAAGGCGCGACAGAGAGATGAAATTGATACAATTCCCACGAAGTTGCAACAGGAAGCCTGTCCAAACACAAGGGTTTCTGTATACGGTGATTATTTCTATTCGCGAGGGACCTGCAGCGTCAACGACGAATTCGAGCAACGGCTCCGCGTTCCATTTCCGTTTACATCCGGTTTTAAAGGGGGGAGAAGAGGGCCGAGAGTCGCCGGGAATAGGCCCGGGACTTTCAGTAATTCCGACGAGCGCGGACGATTTGTCAGCGATTCAACTTCGAGCCTGATTCGCACGAGAACTTGATGAAGAGAGAATAAAAATCGACGACTATAAAATGGTAAAAATGGTCCGTGTCGTCCAAGTGTGAAAATAATTAGACTTTCGCATGAATTGATTAGTAGACTGCAGATCTTTATACAAAATAAAAAATGGTCGCAATGATTGTAGGACACAGGCGCCAAACTGTATTCGTCTTTTAATTTTCCTATTAAGCTGGAACTAATATCTTGATGTCCTTAAATATTTTCACTATGTGGTAATCAACAGTTCGAGTTGTCAGGACAACATATTTATTGGCATATGGACTTACAATAATCAGATTATGGAAGAAAAAAATATATCTATATATAATATTGTAATGAAAAAAAAGAAAATAGTAATCCCTTTACGATAGCCTTGGATACGCGATATCGCCCACAGTCCCTTGTGGTCCGTATCGAACTCACTTTTACACGCACATACACACAGGTAGTCCTTCGTCCTAACAATAATTATGTGTTCGGTTCAAATCTTCAACTCTATCTTTTCTACTCTCGAATACACCTGTCTATATGAACGATCCGCGTCTTCCGCATTAGCCTACAGGGGGCAGAGGCCACAAGTCGCGAATGACACCGTTAATCTCTACATAATTCGCGCCTACACTGTTTTAAATTGTACTTGTCCATTATTCTCACAAAAAGCATAAAACCCGCAGTCTATAGATTAGATACCGTTCGACTAATATGTACGGGAAGCTTCTAATCATTATGGCTTATGGGGAATGTATAAATTGGTAATTCGTCTCTGTCGGAAGAACGTTCCCGGCGCAACAATGTTGGTCTAGCAAACGAGGTCGCTTGTAACTCACTTTTATCAGGATCTCGCCAGCCGGGGCCGGTCGAGTAACTTTTCATTAAGATCTAATGAATAAATATGAAAGCGAAATTTTTATTGGTGTCGTAATAATGAAATATAAATAGAACGTAGATGAAGCGGGAATGTAATAGCGAGATAATAATGCAGCCAGAATGAACACCGTAAGTAAACGCGTGTTTCGCTCGTTGAGGCTGTCAGACACAGTCGAGAGAAATTAGTTTTTAAATCACGCAGCTGCACGGATATTTTTTCGTGCTATTCCGCGAGTGATTGATCGCCACTATCCATTGTGACGACGTGAAAAGATTGTCGAGAGCTCGGCTTTGCATGTTCATTGGCTTTCGAACGTGCCAAGCTGAGCCAAATCTTGAATATCCTTGAATCCTGATCTCAGAAGAAATTTATACTGCTACATTATTCTTCGTATTATCATGCCACACTTCTGGAAAATCATTCAAACTATCCAGGCTAGTGTTTAACTAGGAACCGTGTGGTTCTACGAGTAGACTCGAAGGAAAATCCCACGTTAAATATCGAACTTGTCAGCACTTCCGTTTTAAAAAATATGAATTACTCTGATCGGTTGATTATTTATGCGCAAATGGAGCCTCACCGCGCCGACCGACAATACACTGGATTGGCATTGTTCGGACCGGGAATCGCGAATCTTGAAACGGCCACAATTAAATCCATTCGACGCGGTGAAACAAAAGCGACGGTATCGGTGGCGGTATCGATGCTCCCCGCAAATAGGCGCGAAAATAAATGGTCCGTCGATACACTAGTACTAAACACGATAATATAATTCGGTACGCCCACGGGTCGCACCGCCGTGTAATAGATGAGGCTGGCCGAACACCGCCAAATTACACGGTTCCGGTTAAAAACGGAACTGGTCGCCGGTTCCCGTTGTCCCAAAATTGGTAATCGTTTCCTCGATGATATTACGCCTCGTTTCGCAACCTCGCTCCATCCTCTTCTTGACTTCAATCACAGAAAACATCACGAAATGGAGATTGCACGAGAAAAATCGTTTCGGAAAAGAATAATCATTTGTACAATTGTTCCAAGTCCTCTTCAACGACTAGTCGATTCATCGAAGACCGAGGAAAAATTAAGAAGAAAACTCGAGAAATAAGTTGGAAGAAGTGACTAAAAAAAAATACGTGAAATGGCGCAAACCTCTCGAGAAGATATAAATACGAACATCACCGTTCGAGTGGACCCGTCATGGCATTGTTCGTCGCTCATTGTAGCATCCACCATTTTTGCGGATGAATCCATAAAAGTCGCGTCGCGATAACACGACGGTGCATCGGCACTAAATCGAACCGAGTCCGGCAATTAATTACGGCGGTAATAAACGAAATTATCGGGGCTGCGCTCTAGCGCGGAAATATTATAATCACATTTGCTTATATCCCGTGTCATTTAGCTGCAAAACATAGAGCTCGCTCTGGGGCGCATTAAAAAATTCAAAGCGAACACGCGCACCGTCAAAGGATTTCCGCGTAATCAACGGGTGGGTCTGCCAGAGCATCGAGGCTGGCCAGCCTGTTCACGCGGGCAGCGCATAAAATTTCATCTCGCGGAATTTTTCCTTTCGTGTGCGAACGGGCCGGGACCCCTTAACGAAGTTACGCCATTAACGTGAGCCAGCCTGCTGGCCAGGGGTTGAGCGCGGGGGTGGACGCCGCCAGAGAAGATTTTATCGCGAGCGACAATATTTGTAATGTTTAAATAAGTCCGCAGTGCAGTTCATTCCACATCTCTCTCTCCTTCTCCCTGTTTATTCATCGTCCCGACGGGTTTTCAACGCTCAAAATTTTTAACCCCGTTCCCTCGCGCGCCCCCTTAAAACGTCGCGGCGGCCACGTCTATTTTCCTGGGATCGTTTAGCTTTATTTTTCAACCGACGGACCAAGCATCGAGCGAAAACGAGGAAATATGCATGTGCCAGACCCGCGGAGGAATCCCGATGAAAAATACATGAGTGACCGTCACGGGACTTCGACATCGAGGTAAGTCATATAAAACTCTTAATAAGTTAGTTCAATTCTTTCTGTCTTGTTCACAACGTTTGACGTGCATCCGAAATGGAACGCTTCGCTTAATAGGTAGAGCTCGGACTTTTACCCGGGTATATGAGATACCCGGTTAGAGCAAAATTACCTGGGTATCTCATGATATAGGCGAGTATCCAGGTACCCGGGTATCTCATAAGACATAAGTCATAAATGATTTTGTGCAATTTTAAACAATACCGAAATTAAAGGAAAGTTGATATATTACTTTAAATTTATTAAAATCGTTCAAGAGAACAAGTAATCGTAATATATCGTCTGCTTTTTCCTATTGATGCAAACGATTTTTATTTTGCATGAAGATCCGCAGTGTATTCATGAGATACCCGGGTACTCGGGTAATTTTTACTTACAAGAATATACCAGGATATCTGGGTACCCGAGTAATTTTTGTTTACCCGAGTATCTCATAAGTCACAGCTCTAGTAATACGGCATTCTTGAGAAGAAAATCTAACGAAAATTTTCAGCGCAAAGGGAGAATCTTGCGTGCTGTGTCGCGCGGAATCGAATGGTGTAAATTTTCCGTGAACAATCGCTCGGTGGATGGTCGAGAAATTGCAAATTGTATGCAAACGGGGTTGATAGGGTGTGAAGGTGTTAACGAGTGTGTGGTGGCAGGCGGTTTTTAATATTCGGCGCTATCGCATCGGCTCTCGGGGCGAATTAGCATAACACACGGTCAGGTACGACACATCACCGTCTACCCTGGCTGCGTTTTATCTTCGTCGGTTCCGCGAGCCGGTGCATGTACAGCGCGCGGAGTATGCAGTTTTCCGAGGAGCGGGTATGAATTCACTCGGCATCTCATTCCAAGAATTGAATGGGGAACTCTGGCCCTGAAGGACCGGAGTACAGCGATGCCCCATTTATCTCGGCGGAAGCTCTCGCGGACCCTAAAATCCAGCGGGAACGAGGAAACCGGAGAACAGGGGGGAACGATGCGACGGAAAGGGGAAAGGAAAAACAGGGAAGAGAAATATGTGAGACCCAACTCCCGGTCTCGACCCGACCGAGGGAACACAACAAGCTAGTTAGATCCGGGACTACACTGCCGTCCGTAAGTCGCCGGACAATTATTCAAATTTGGATACAGACGATTTTACCACGTTTTTATTAGCTCGCTTTCTTGTTTGTTTGTCTGTGTGTCTGTCTGTTCGGTGGCAAATATTGCAATTGATTTTAAAGTAACTTTCTGGTGAGCTAGAGACTTGAAATTGGATACATGGCTCAGAACTGGATGACAATGCATTATTAAAAAAAAAATTTTTAAAGTCTTACCGTTCCGGAGAAAATAACAATTAAATATTTACCTTTTCATCCGCCCGCGAACTACGTCATCGCGTTCAGCGATCCCCACTTCACTCGACAACCCTCTCTGCTTTACTATGCGTGCGCACTCTGACTCACCCACTCCACGAACCCATTTCGCCCCGACGCGCGAACCATCGGTAGTGTAGTATTTACATCATCGCTTTGTTTACCAAGTTTTACTGTAAGCTTAGTGAGTATACAAAGTACTAATAAAGAGTGATACAAGTATTAACACAAGAAAATAATTATTTAAATTATTAAATAATTATAAAAAGCAGAAAATAATTATTTAAATAAAAATAATTTTTTAAAAATACCACGTTTTTAAAAACGGACTAAAAAGTATAAAATAATTTTTCCTAGTGCCATACAGATTCCTAACCTCGTACAGATAGTCTTGAAAATTTGTGATTGTGAATTTTGAATAGCTGTGAAAATACTTGTGAGATTTCAAACGAAAAACGTAGGGCGTAGCTAGGCTTTCAGCTATTCGATCTTGTTCATCGTTTGCGAATCGATAGCTTCTTCCATTTATTTCTCTTGCTAGACCACGATCCTCCACGGAGAATCGTTTCAATCGACCCTGTTCACGTCTATCATCGAGTAGCCCAATTTATTTTCGGGACAGCAAGAACTCGTATCTATCTCGCGAATGTGGTTTGTACTGCGAATTATTTGCATCGCTGTTTCTCTAACAGAGCCCCTGGCAATTTCTATCATTAAATGGCGGGAGTTTGAATAGAATTGTTTTTAGGCGATTTATTCTCGTTACCGAGCAATCGATCGAATGTATCTTTCTATCAAGCAAGAAGTTAGTGTTATTTTGGGCAATTAGTCTTCTCTTACAACTTCTTTGGAGCATTACTTTACTGAGACGGCTCTGTTTCTCGGAATTTCCACCATTTGAATGCGCGTCTTGGTATGAACTCGTTTCAGTCGTCAATATATTTTTATCATCGAGATGTCAATCCGATTTCCGCATCTTTCTTCTTTATAGTAGGAAATATCGCGTTCGAGTCGAGTTTTTTAGCTATTTAAGCCGACGCGACGCGGTGGCATTTGAATCGTTTCGCGTTCGCTCTCGCTGAAAAAGAAACGGGTAGGGAACGCGGGGGTGAATCTGGGGCGGCGCGTGGGAGGTCGGCAAACGAATTCACATTAACCGTGCACCCGGTGAATGGGCATTAAAGCGTTCACCGTGCCGTGGGAGCGCGAGCCAACGAAAATGAAAGAGCAGCCACGCACCTATCTAGATCTCCGGGGAAAGTTTCATTACGGGTACTGCAACGCGCGAAACACCGCAAACAGAAAAGTGCACGGCCGAACACACGTGCCCGTTCCTTATTCCTGTTCCCGTTCACCTATCGCGATGTGCACGTTCGTCCTTGCTCGCGTGCCATTCGAGACTCGATGCCTAATAGCCGACATTCATGATTCCACGGACCACGTGCGCCGGCCCACCTAATGACCCAGACGTCGCACAGCGAGCTATTTGCCCCGAAAATGCGGTGAAAAATCAATTTTAAAAATTCTACATAATTTGTAGAACTTTCGTTTCGTCAGTTATTTAAATATCTGAGGTGTTTGCCCCAAAAATGCGGTGAAAAGCCAATTGTATAAATTCTACATAAATTGTAGAACTTCTGTTTCATGAATTAATTGAATATCTGAGGTATTTGCCCAGAAAATGCGGTGAAAAATCAATTTTAAAAATTCTACATAATTTGTAGAATTTTCGTTTTATGAATTAATTAAATATCTGACGTATTTGTCCCAAAAATGTGGTGAAAAGTAAATTCTAAAAATTCTACATAAATTGTAGAATTTTTTTGTTTCATTGATTAGCTGAGTATCTACAGAACAATCTATCGATTCGTTTCCTCATTCATGTATTCATAATGCACTGTGATTTGTCAGGAGTTATTTTTTTTAAAGTGAATTTTTGTTTTATAGAAGTTTTGATGTGCGTCGCAGGTCCGTTTTCTCGATAAGCCACGATTCATCTTTTGAAGTATATTACAGCTTTTTTGATTCCACTGCAAATTAGTTGTTAGAACGTCGAACTACACAACATAATAATCAAAGAAACGTTCAGCCAACTTGAAACGCGCCGCACCCTAAATGAACCAAAGCAACCTTATAGACTCGTGCTCAAGAAGTTGACTAATTGAAAAACATATTCAGAGAATCGTGTCACCGTTTCATTGTTTGTCCCGAGCCGAAAAACGGAATTAGTCCCGATGAAAATGTTCCATTCAGTTTTTCACGTACTGCGAGATGAATTACGAATCGTTAGCGTGTATCCGGGATACGACCTCGTTAAGCGACGAGCTCCAAGGACCGTCGGAAAACTCGAAAAAGTCTCGAACTGTGATACGTTTCGAGATACAGACGCAAACGGCAGTTTTCCTACGGGGAAAGAGAAGATGGCGCGCAACATCGCCGATCGTTCTTCACACTAGCGATCTTATTTAATAATCAAATAATATTCAACCAACGATTTCTGTTCGTCACCTAAAATCCGTCACAGAAATTCTTCAAAAATGCTTTTCATTGAACGAAACAATACACATCATAAGTGAATCAAAAAACAAATTCGTTTTAAATTAAACATTTCTACTGACCGAGAACATTCCCTTTACCTATAATTTAAAAAATTTTATGGATATGAAATTCGTATATAATAGCTCGTACAATATCTAAAAATGTTTAGTAATTGATTAGATACCGACATATTTAATAATTTGAACGGTACTTGGAATAATGGTACAGTAATTGTTAGTGACGCCTCTCAGAATCCCCATTCGAGTGCTAAGGGTTAAAAGAGAATACATTTTCGATGTTTGATCAATTGCGAGATAATGGAACTCATCAGTTCAAGAGTTCTGGACTTCGCAGTTTACTTAAAAGCCTGAATAAATAAATTTCAATTGAGGGCCCACAGTGCATGGTAACGAGTAAACGAAAATCAATTACAGGGAATTACTGGGGCGATGGGCAGCGTCGGTTAAGAAGAGACGCCTCGACGTCGAACTTGACAGCGAATATATTTCCGATAATTAATCGACGGATCCGCCGATGGGAGGAGCCGATGTCGATCCGAATTTTCCCAGCTCCTTTGCGAGAAGGATCGTTTCGCTTACGGGGATCGGTTCCTGGAGAATAACCGCAATAAAAAGGCATTACACGGTAATTACGGGGCTCAATTAGTACCAGGTCGTTATCAATTTCAAGCCGACGTAGCTCTGCAACGAACGTATGCATGGCTGACTGCACCCGCGACGGTACATTGCTGATTAAAATTGCAAGACAATCTGCACATATCTGCACTCCTTGATACAGGAATACAATTGCAATACAATTCTCTTAGAAAACTTAATTTTTTATGAAAATTTCTATAATTAAACTTCATTCCACTATTTATAAAAATTATTCACTCTACAATTAATATATCTACCTAATAATAATATAAAAACACCATAAATAATCAAATTAAAAATAATTTGAAGTTAATAAACAACTTTAAAATCACAATTCAATATTTTTTAAATCTATTTAAATAAAAAAAGTAAATTTATTGTAAAAATATAAAATTGAAGGGTAATCAATGTAACATTAATACAATATAGTCAACTATTTTACTACTTTTAATTTAATTTTTGATAGAAATTATTAAATTGTGTTCCTGAGCACTACAATTCCCTGTAATTTCGAAATTGTTCCTTCATTGTTTTCGCGGACAGGAACGTGAAAGGTAAACACTATGAATGACTCTATTTCGTAGTATGTAGTTAGGGTAACGCAATCCCGCAGGTTATAAATGTGGTATTTATTAGAATCCCGCAGAGTTTCGAAACTAAGGAATTTCGCTTTTCAATCTAATACATATTTAATAAAGAAACAAAATTTGAATGTCGGTAATTTTCACCGTATCTTCGAACGTTGACGAGCAGTGTACGCGAATGTATGAATTTAATAAACCGTCGTGTCGCCGGCAATCAATTTTTCCACACTTAACGTTATGGCCTGGCCATGCGGCATCCAGATAAAACGGCTCGACGCCGGTTATCGTTGGCTTCGCGCGGTAATTCAACATTATATTAGGAATTTATTGCTGTGTCGCAGTGGCTCGTTCGAGCTCGTTGTTGCTGCCAGCCGCGTTTTTTCACACGCCCCTATCGTTCCCGCGAAATCGAACGGCGTCGCGACGCCGCCGCGCTGGGAAAATATACGGAAAGGTAAAACCATGGAAAATTCAAAGCCGGAACCGTGTCGAGCCACGATCTACAGGCTGTTGAATGGAAATTGCGCAACGCTCCGCTCGATGCCTGACCGAGATCAAATAATTAATAATTTACACCTATAATGCTTCAGTTATCAGAACCGTTATATCCTCTCAGTCTTTCACACCACCGTCCACTCTACCTCTGCTCCAACATATTCGCTTTTATTTCGCAGTAACTATTTTATTCGCGTTATCTAGCGACAAATAAACAGATCGATCCATACTTTGCTATTCATAGTTCAGGATCAGTTTGATTGTACATGGAAAAAACGGCGTCGGGATACACGGGACTTTAGGAATTTCTTCTACGTTCATTTCTGTGATATTACATTTTCTACTCTTAGGTGAACGTTTTCGGGATTATGATTCAGTGAATGCTTTTAATCGAGTGTGCTTTATGATGTTCGTACAACAATTTCTCGTGAAAATGTTTTTCTAAGTTTAACCCTTTGCAGTCGGATCTATTCTAACCCGAGAATTAAATATTTCTTCCGGCATAAAATATTTCCATTATTATATTCCCTATCATTTTTATTGGAGTATACAACGAAATGCACGAAACTCACGGAGGTGGAAATGTCTTTTTTGACCTAAAGTTTATTACAGTTCAAGCGTCGCTAGTTCTTTACCCACAAGAAATCTGGTAGTCAGTTCTAGCCAGCCTACCGATCCAGTCACAGCTCACACCTACCCTCTTCATTTTACTTTTTAGTGTATAACAGTTTAACTTCAATGTACTAATACTAAAGTATTACATTGTGTTATATGTGAACATCTTTAATTCACAACTGAGAAACGTTTATTTCATAGTGCGGTGGAGATTAAATAAACATTTAATAAATGTAAGGTTTATATTTGATCTCCTAACCTCGTCATCCCAACAATTTTTTAAATTGTACATCTATATGTTTAGTAATTGGGGCGCCTCAGGTTTAATAATTCTGGAAAGATCAGAGTGTCAATATTCGAACTAGATTTTCACAACAGTAGCGTCCGATTGCTCCCTAGCAAGCGCTCTAAGTAAAGACTGGCGTGAATCATATGTTTCCAGAGGTAGGGTTAAGTAACAAATGAACCGAGGCCTCAATCCCTGAAATCTACCACCGGCTGTTTAATTTAAACGATGACAAGGGACCACTGTGTTCAAATGCCGGGCATCCTTTGTCAAAGTAATTCCCACCCACGTTGGAACAAGGACCACCGGACAACAATGACAGTGGCTGCCACGAATTTCGCAATTGGCAACACTGGTCCCATTGTTGCGGTTACGTAGAAACTCGGCGGTCGGTTTATCAGCGAGTATTATTAAATACTTAGGATTCACGCGGGCGGGGGGCCGGTGGACGGGTTCCAAGAATGTTCGCTCGAAAATTATGCTGCCGGGGCTCACACTGCTCGAGGGTAGTTCGCGCTTCGATCGCGCGCGATTTTCTGCACCATCTGTAATGGATCGAGTGTGAGACGGTCGTTAGAGTTTCGGAGAATTCTCCAGATTGCAGTTCGATCGTTGCGCCTCGGGTTCGTTGCCTCGAGAAATTTTCTGATCCACGAACGAACAAGGATCCGCTCAACGTCGAATCTCGAAATTAATCGATTTCACAGAAATTACCCCGAGGTAATTTCTTCGAACACTTCTCGTCTTGTGAAATTTCGTTGTGAAAATCGTCTTTCTGCTTGACATCTAACCTTTATTTATTTATTTATTTAATTATTTAAACCAGATGTAGTTTATATAGCATATTCAACACATGAATCCATTAGCGTATTACATAATGGCTCAATGTGCCTCTTAGTTTAGCTTAACTTAACAGAAATTTTTTTATTCAAAAAAATGATTCAATGAAATTATATTATTAGTGCACAACGCTTAATAAAATCGAAAATGATTATGAATAGAGCTGAAAGTAGTGTCGTCTGACCTTTAAATCGTTTCATTGAATTTTTCGATTATTTTTAAATTCATTTTTCAGAGAAAATTCGAACTTCTACCTTTGAATTGTTTCAGTGAATTTTTCAATTATTTTTCCAGACAGACTGTCCGTTTGAAATCTTTTTAAGAACGTCAATCCTTTTAGCATGTCGAGAAGTTTCAGCCGCCACGTTTGGCTATCACGGCATAGATTAGGAGTGCTATCGGGAACTATCGGGGAAATTTCATTTTTGCGCTGCGTTAAAACGGAAGATTTAATTTCCGGCGAGCGAAATAATTTCGTCGATCGCGAACTTACCCGCCCCTTAACGAACGAACGTCAACTTTTTCTATAAGTAGATTCACTGACATTTACTGGATCCAACGCGGACGGTGAATCTTAGAGCTATTTTCATTTGTCAATCCAATAGAAAATCTGCATTTCAATCTATTTTTACGGTCTCCGTAAAAGGAAGATCCGCTCCGTCACAAGATAAATTGAACAACGTCCGCGAAGACTGTTATTAAAAATTCTTTACACATATTTCAATATTTAAAACATTATCTAGCACGAACTACAGACTTATTATATGTCAGAAGTAATCGTACAACTTTCTCAGTTAAAGAAATTCATAGAGCATTCGGTTTTCTCCCGAAAATTGGACTTCCCGAAGACCGTGCGTGACGGAGAAAAACGATTTTTTATCAGATTCGTCGAACGGCTAGTACAGAGATGAAAAATATTAATTTCGCCGACAAGTGTTACTTATTCGAAAGATCTGGGCCGCCATTTTTCTGCGTCGGGACCGCAGGTCGGGAATTCGATAACGCGCGGCCGACAAAGAAGCTGGATATGCAAACGGCCGAGAATAAATCGACGATAATAATGGTCTTTATTTCCATAATTGTTACTGGGAATAAGCATGCCACGGTCGCGCGATCGCCAGATATCAGATTCCCGTGTTCGCCGTAGTTCCCCGTGGAAATTACGTAATTTTCGCGAATCGTTGATAAGGACGCGACCGTGCGCCCCCACCGGAACTTTCTGTCGGCCCTTCGTGTAGCCCAGGATCGTATGTAAAAATAAAGGAAATAAAATATACAAACTGCGACACTATTTCGCTAGAAAATACCAGAGATATCTCTCCGAACGTCTAAACTGACAAACTGTGCTGAAAACGATAAAAACATGTCCGAGGTTGCTTAAACCTCATCCACACTACGTGGTACCCGGGTACCTATTTCAAATTCATTCACATAATATACAATATTTTTCAACTGATATGTCCTTCATCTTTTGTGAAATCTCAAATCTACTTTAGATGAATTAATATCCTTGGAATTAAACAAAAATTTTATACAACATTTCACAAAAAAAAACTCCCAAACCTTTTTTTTCGCATTCGCTATGAAGAGGGTACCCGGGTATCACAAGGCTCAAGTAGGCAAATTAGATCCTATACACATTTCTGATTTATAGTACAACTATTTCTCAGTACAAATTTTATTGTTTCAAAATACAATCGATCTACATGCCACTACAAGTAACACATTTCTCCACTTTTTGTGTATGCTGCACACATATTGGTCTTTTAGCGAAGACGTGCCATAAAAACTCTCCAGGTCATGCGGGGCCAGCTATCAGGTATATGCATGAACCTGAGGTAGATGGACCCGTCACGGACCAAGGGCCCTCGCTGGGGCCTGGTAGCGACGATGACGCTACAACAGTATGCAGCAACCTATATGGGTACCTCTTCATGCAGAATGGTATAAAAAATTACCCATGTGGGTGAGGCTTAAATCTGAAAAGGCTGGGCAGCGAGAAAAAACCATTTTTTAAATATTCTCGAAGTTACAGAACTCTATTGCGACATGTGGGTCGAAAAAATGTTTTATCAAGGGTCGCGGAAAAAGTTACGAGCGTTAGCCTCGGGAGCTTAACACGAGAATATTCACGCCCCCTTCAATTTGTTACGACGCGTGCATTTGATTAGACCGGAGAGCCTTTGTTCACCGTGCAACACGTGCAACGCGTGCACTAAATCCGCAACGGCCGGCTGAAATTTTAACCGCACGCCCGACGCGACGGCTCGGAATATATTCAAATTTTATAAGAACGACGCCCGACATAGTCGTTTTCGATGTCGGGCCACGTGAACTTCCACGGCAAAACCTCGTTGGTAACAACACGAATGCAGCATCCGTGCATCTCGTTTATATTCCGCGTCCGGGGACGCTACTTTCGGGCACAGGCATGACGATTCCCCACTTAACATGGAAACGATACATTGCCGACAAGGCTTGTTGTTGTTCATGTTCATTTGCTTCGCACGTTTTCATCATGTTTCGCAAAGGTGCACAGTGAAGTATTTGGCCCGAAAAGCTGGCCAAAAGTCGGTTAAAAAATTTTGTCTAAAATATACATTTTTTGCATTCTGAGATAGTTAAATATACAGGGTGTTCAGGCTATTACTAGCCAGCATTTTTTTTTGTACAGTAAATATTAGGGAAAAAATGATAGAGACATATACATTTTTGTTACGTTTTGTCACCTTCATTTTTTTTTTAAGAGGAGGACATATCGTGACACACTTATTTTCTGCGTGGGTGGAGGTATTATTTCATAATGTTGTAGCTGATCTTAGGACGAATTTAACGGTATATAATATTATGACCTTCAGGCCATAAATAACGTTGCATAATTTAGGCCAGCCTCTCGGGCCAAATACTCCACTGTGAGACGTTTGGAATATGGTCGAAACAAGTGTAAAAGGTTTGTGCAGAAAAATAAACGCTACAATTGAATGTTACTCTAGAAGTCTTTAGAAGCGTCGGATTATTAATAAATCGTATACAATTCTGTCGAAGAACGGTACAGCCACAATTGCTGTGCTTGGTAACCGGTAAGTATTCGAATTCGACTAACCGACAGTTAAACGAATTACGCGTTTCTTCGGCGAGGATAACGAGGGTAGGAGCCTTGGTCCTTTCGGCGAATTGAAATTCAAGGTGAGTCCAATTAATTGAACGGTTTCGATCGACGCGGGAACGGAGTGCCGACAATTGGAATATTATCCGTTCCCGGGAAAATGTGCCGAGTCGAACGATGAGTCACGTCGAGGACGACGGAGCCTGGTTTAGCTACTTAAAAAATCCATAACTTTCGTCGCGGATATAATACGCGTTCGGAATTTCGCGCGGCAGATTGTATCGCGACCCTGACAAATTCGAAATGGACTTTGCACGATCTACATTCTCACCCGCTGTCCTAAATTCGGTCGCATTCACGAGCCAGTCTGCGAACAGCCATTTTTGGATATTCGAGATTTACGCCCGTACATTCTTGAGATTGGTAATCCATTTTCCAACACGTATGTATTAACTGTAAGAGGTTTCGTTTCTCTTTGCGATGAAGAAAATTGGCAATTAATCGAGAGGAAGTCTCCAATGATTTTCTCGATCTTGGAGAAACTTAGCAAGCGATGAGAGCTCTTGTGCCAACACAACGACCGAGCATTGTCGATCAATTAAAGCCAGTGAAAACTAGAATCCAACTTTGCAAATCGAATCGTAGAACCACGAATGCCATTCAACCGCAACGTCACGCGACGAAGTTCAAGATCAAAAGACTTGGTCGACGAGAACTCGTAATAACCAAGTTGCATTGTTCACAGTCGCTTTTCCTCGATTAATATCGTTACGGGATTGAGATTCGATCGATGAAATGCGCAAACGTTTGCAAAAAGATGGTCAGTGACCACCGTTGAAACGGTCACAGTGGTCACTGATCCTTCGTTCTCTCCGTCGAAACGTTATTGTATTCGAAATACCGCAATCTCGCGGTAGTGGTATAGAAAAAGGAGAAAAAACAAATTCCGATTCTTCGATTGCTAATGGTTCCAGCGGACCTTTAACGCGGAAGAGCATTCGATCCTAAGCTGAATTCAATGGAGAGAGCGCGAGCACCGCGAAATTGCGGTGCATTAACGCGGCTGAAACCAAAATCGCATTGTCCCCGGGTCCGTTCCCCGCCGCGAGTGCAATATCATTCCACAATTAAGAACTATCCTGAAAGGGTCGAGCGTTCCCCGAGGCCTCGATTTCGGTGTCCCTGGTCCACCGAGGCTCGAATAGACGCACGAACGCCGACCATAGACAATGTCGCAGCTCGGTGGGAATCGAAGTGTGCGCAGCCGGCCCCGACAAACGTATCTCTATGCATGTGCACGTCAAGGCGCCCCAATTTGCGTGCGAATACGCGGTAAAAGCTCGCCCGGTGATTTACAATACAGCGGCCAACTATAGTGTCCGGCATTGTCGGGAAGAGAAATACTTTGTACAACAAAAAAGAGGGAGGAGAATGCAGGAAAAGTGGAAAGAGACAGTACCTCTGGTCTGAGAGAAAGAGCGAGAGAGAGAGAGAGAGAGGCAAGCGTGCTTTGACCGTGTCATCCCCGCGGCAACCAGTGTGGAAACACAAACGAACACGAGGACCAGCCCAGCCCTCTCTCCCTCTCAAAGATTTACTATCACCTCGACGCACGCCACGAACGGCTTCCTTCCAGCCATCGAAACTTTCACGCCAACCACGCGATTTTCAACCACCGACGACACAAAATTCGCTGCCGCCATCCGCTTGTCGAGAGCTTCCGGAAATTAGGTTTGTTACAATACAGCTTGTCGAGTCACACCGAGCAAACTTGTTAAGATTTTACGGGGTCATTCAGGGATTTTTCAGGCATTTGTCACTGAATACCTTCAATCGTTTCTCTCTTGACGAAGTTCCCGCTTTTCACGTGTTTGTTTTCTTTTCACACTTATAGGCCAGTAACACTTGCATTCACTTTGAGCCAATCATATGTTCGTCACTGTTCACAGCCAAGTCGAAGACACTTTCTCGGTCCACAATGTTCCAAATTGAAACGTGCAAAATTGATATTTCAATTGTTGCTTCAGTGTGGACGCAGCTTTACGTTTTAAAGACATAACACAGGAGATATATTCGCGATGGTTAAAGGATTCCGAAGCAATTCCGAGAACGATTCTTCCACTGGGAGACAGTTAAGCGACACGTTTTTTCGAGCTATTCCGCGGTCCGTTTGGCTCTTTCTTCCGCGATAAAACCCATAATCCAATTTCCAGGTGGCGTGGTAGGGGCTCGGGCGATAGTTTTTCGGGTTATTAATCGCGGACGGGGATCCTGTGCGCGTAACGCCGATATTTCGAGCTAGAAAAAACAACGGGCGGTACGGGGTGGGTCCGGCCGCGCGTACCGAACGATAAATTTACGTCGTTAATTCTCTGGCAAAGCCGAATTGCTCTGCCTTTGTTGCGCCCGGCTGCCAACGGCGATAAATCTACGATTCCGATATCGGTCCCGCTAAAAGGTTACCGACGAATTAATAACTGATCGCGTCCTATAGATAGACCGGAAGCGAGAGGTCGACGAAGCTCGCAATTATATCGCGCGTAACACGCCTCAGCCCCTCTCCTCCCCGTAATTCGTTAAAAATTCACTGGCACTGATTGACCAATTACGGAGGACCGCAATCCCGATACCGGCTGCCACCACCTCCAAATTGGTAATACAATTTTCGAGATCGACTAACGGACTCAATGATCCTCGTTATCTTCTTCGGATCAATTCCGCCGAACGACTTCTGTGACCCTTTTGTCCAAGGATTCAGACTACAAGATAGTGTTACTTTTTTAAAGAAATAATCAGGCAGATAAAATCCTTCCTAACCACCGAACGAACATCGTTTTTACGTTTCTACACCGAAGTTGTATATAGTAGTGATTTATTAAAAAAAAAGTTCTCTTATTAAGTGAAATTTAATCTGAAGTGTTTTCACTTTATGATCACGCTATTAATAACAAGAATTATAACCAACCCTCGCGAGATTAATTTTTATACAAAGATACGTACTAATGCAATTCTTAATATTATGGTTATGTTGTACGCTGTATATTATAGAGAATGAGGAAAATCATTGTTTTAAAGCCGACAGACCTTCACAGAGAAAAGGCGTGCAACAAGCGATAGGCCCTGTCTACATGGAGCAGACATTAGTTTTTTGTTTGACAGACGCGAAACTGATGCTCCTCCATCAAGGTTTCTTGCACGAGCGACTGTGTTCGCGTTATCTGGCCCCGCGTCAGTTTCTCGTCGTATTAATTACCGAAAACCCACGGCAAACCAGGTTTAGCCGCGAAATTTATGAGATCGCAGCGCCGCCAGCGATAGCGATCAGAGTCCCATATAATGCACGGCCGCAGTTCCGAAGATTAATAATACCTTAACCACGGGATTTGTCGTTCAAAGTTGACGGCGCGAGTAAGGAGAGAAGTTCGCACGTTTCCCAGCGAGGAACCCGCTGTGCAGGAGAACCGGCTTGCTTGTCAGGCTGTAGCTACACATGGTAAATGCACCGACGTGCTTTGTAAATTGAATGTAACAAGTCGAATCCCTGCGCCGCGTCGGGATCATCAGCCCACCGTTCATACCGCTTGCACCAATGTTCCACTATCGAAACACGATCAATTAATTAGTAAGACCAAGCAGCGCCATCCCTTCGTTCAACAGAGTTACGATATCCCTATTCGCAAGGTTTCATCAAATTGCGAAGATAAGCAATCAATTCTTCTTCATTAAACAGATTTCAACAAATGAACTTTTTCGCATAACAATTAGTAAATGGGTTAAAGATTTCATAATCCATTGTTGAGTATAGGTTAACACATCAAATCGCGAATATAAGCAATCAATTCTGCTTCATTAAACAGATTTCAACAAATAAACTTTTTCGCATAACAATTAGTAAATGGGTTAAAGATTTCATAATCCATTCTTGAGTATAGTTTAGCATGATTGGATCACGGTAAACGAGTATGATTAAAGTTCCAGCTGCTCAGGGACAAGTGGACTAGATCGATTTTGGATCAGAAAGTTCCACTATCGAAGCACGTTCAATTAATTAGTAAGACCAAGCAGCGCCATCCCTTCATTCAACAGAGTTACGATCTCCCTATTCGCAAGGTTTCATTACATCGCGAAGATAAGCAATCAGTTCCTCTACATTAAACAGATTTAAACAAATAAACTTCGCATAATAATTAGTAAATGGGTTAAAGATTTCAGAATCTATTGTTGAGTATAGGTTAGCACGATTGGATCACGGTAAACGAGTATGATTAAAGTTCCAGCTGTTCAGGTGCAAGTAGACTAGATATCGATATCGAATCTGGCAGTTTGTCCAAAGTCCTCACCGTAATTCTATCGGTGATTAAGCGATAAAATCTTGACCATTAGCGAGAATAAGGGGTTTGAGACTCGATCGACTGATAGTAAGATGAAGGCTCGCCATCCCTTTGTTCATCATCAAAGTTACGCTGTTACCTCATATTCGAAGCGGCTGACGCTATCGTGGTTCGATACCGCATCAGACTCCCAGTATAAATTTCCTCCAAATGAACGGACTATTCCGAATGGAAATGATACAGTAAACGTACGCGCAGCACACAAATGAGAAGAATTAGATCACAGTAAACGAGTTCAGTTAAAAGTTCCGTCACCTCAGGTGAGAGTAGAATAGGTCGGTGCTGGGTCAGCCACTGTTTCCAAACGCTCTCGCGGTAATTGTATCGGTGCTTAAGCGATAGATCGTGACCATTACCGAGAGAAAGGAGCACAGTCGTTGGGACACTATTAAGTGACAGTAAGACGAAGCAGCGCCGTCTCCAGATTCGACAGAATTACAATCTCGTAAAATTCAAGGCAGAAAGTTGTAATCGATTCTTTAACTCTCTTCCAAGTAAACACATTGTTTCCCATGAAAACTATGTATAAGATTCGCTAAAGATTCTACAGTTCCTTGTTACACGTGGATTAGCCGAATTTTATTACGGTGAGCGAGTCAAATTAAAAGTTCCCGACTTCTCGGGTGCAAGTGGAATAAGTCGGCGCCGGGTCGGACATTGAAGAATTTCGCTCTAGCTCCCTTCCGACCGACTTAGCTAGCCGGGTCGTCTTCGGAGGAGAGAAACCCGTTGTTTCGAAAGCCCTCTCTGTAATTGTACCGGTAATTAAGCGATAGATCGTGACCATTAGCGAGAAAAAGGGCTCGAGCCTTCGGGACACGATAATCCGGACTTAGCGGCGATCTACGACCGCGTTCTCATATTAGCTATGTTTTCTGAATTGTGTAGCTCTGTGGGGGGTCCAGCGATCATAAAGCCCGTCGCCGGTGGCGCCGGAGGGGTAGCCCGGATAAACGTAAGAAATGAGCAACGCAGCGAGGCCGTTATATCGAGCGGTTACGGGAATCGGTCCGCCGTACGTCATGTACAATACCAGCACTGGCAGTTTTTACGGATATTGCATCGATCTGCTGAACGATATTGGATCCCTGGCGGGGTTCGATTACACCATCAGGAAATCGCTCGACGAGCAGTATGGGTTCAAGGACCCGGGGAACGGCAGCTGGAACGGTATGATCGCCGAATTAATGAAGAACATGTCGGACATCGCCGTCGGCCCAATATGGATCACCTCCGACCGAACCAAGGTAAAAATATTCGATCATGCTGGCGCCGAGAGCAGTAGAGCTTCCTTTAGACTGACCATTGGATCGATATCCGTAAGATCCTCACTCTTTCCCCATGCTCGAAGCTGAATTGTTCAGTATCTAATTTATTTGCGTAGCCGGGGTCAGTACCTACTGTGATCTTCGATAAGAATGATCCAGACAGACCGCGATTCTTTGACTATGAGAGTGATCGCACGGGTCAGTGACCACTGTCACCATCTCTCCAAGCGATCAGTGACCTACTTACTCCTCTCTCAGAATGCTTACTAGTCCGAAAGGCTACCGTAACCATAGCTTCAAGCGATCATACAGGTCAGTGACCGTGCGATCATCCATCAGAATGATCAGTGACCGTGCGATCATCCATCAGAATGATCAGTGACCGGCCTGTTCGTCTAGGTGGTCGACTTCACGGTCCCGTATCAGGGAACAAGCGGTTTCACGATAATGATGCTGAAGAAGAGGAAGCAAGTGCCGTTCCTCCGTTTCTTGACGATCCTGGAGCTCGAGATCTGGCTGTGTCTGGCGCTAGCTTTCCTCTCGACGATACTCCTGCTGTTTATACTCGAAAGGTACTCACCGTTCAGCTATCGGAACAATCGCGCGAGATATCGGGACCAACCAGACGATCGATTCTGCACGGTGAAGGGCTGCTTCTGGTTTGTGTTCACGTCGCTGACACCTCACGGCGGCGGCGATATCCCAAAGAATTTCTCGGGGAAAATGGCGGCGAGCAGCTGGTGGCTGTTCGGGTTCGTGATCGCCGCGGCGTACGCGGCCAATCTCGCTGCTTACGAGACCCTCGGGAGGCTCGAGAAGGATATCGGCTCTCTGGAGGACCTCGCGAAACAGTATCGAGTTTCCTATTCCACCGTGGCCGACTCCACCGCGCACAGATACTTCCAGGCGATGAAGAAGACCGAGGAGACTCTTTACGGGTGAGCCAGCTCCCTCCTAAACACCATTTCGATTCGACTCGATCGATTCCACGAACTACACTCTTCTTCCTCCTGAAAACACGCGCGAGTCCAATTTACCTCTTTGATAGAAAATACTCGGTGAAAATAGCGAACGCAACCGGTGAAACATCGCTCGATGGTATATTAACACATCACTCATGCCTGACTGACACAATCCTGCGTCCATCTTTAATCATTTTTGTTTTAATATCAGCTCTCATCGAATTAGAACGATGTGGAACAGAGTTGTAGGATGATTGAGTCGTACATTAATATTTTCACAAATACGCTCTCGCAATGTTTATAAAGAATTCGGATGAAATCACTTTGACTGTCGGCGCTTTCAGCGTTAAATACGGAATTCACGTGTTCGAACAGTGTCTCGGAATACTACTTCCGAAGCTTGTCAATAGTTAAGTACCTCGTAAGTAGCTAACGATCAGATCCTCCGCAGCTGAGCTTCTCTCAGCAGAAAATGAAATTACAGGGTAACCGGTTAGCAAATATTAACAGCCGGACCGAGCATCTTTACGAAAATTCCTCTTCTCATAAATGATTTTACGAAATCTCGAATAAGCTACCAACTCTCTCTCCTCGAAGATTCTGCTCGAAACGAAACGTACATTCCGTTAATCTTTATTAATCCGGACGTTCATTTAAATTTTTCTGATTTGCTAACATTACGGATGCATAAACTTTCGCAATTATTTAATGACATTTCCGCTCCACTTCCCTCGTAGGAGATATTACGGCAGATGCGTTTCTTCCAGCTTTCACAAAAGAACCTATAAAAATCCTTGTATACGAGAAGCTAACGTAAATAGTAAACGTCGCAGAGGAACCGCGGGAAATGTAGAGGAAAAATATGGGGACGAAGAATTGCGCGCAGACCAGAAATGATATTGTCTTACACGTGTACATTTTAATAAGACTTCCGCGTCCGGGTCTGAGTCATCTGGCATAAATACGTTTTATCGCATGGTTTACAGTTTGAAACCGAATATCACTTCTTTAAATCCCGCTTGGTGGAACGCAGACATTTCATGCTTTATACGTCGACGTACTTCCAGAGCAGGAAACAGGTTTTTAAAAACAAATAATGCCGCCGGTGGTCTGTGAATTTATAAAATATAAAACGGCGGAAACTCATTTCGTTAATACGCGTGTAGTTAAGTATACGTGAAATAGTACACGCGTACTTGTATACTTGAAATGACACGTAGCGAAACGCTGCACGCTTATACGTGTATTTAAATTCACGTGAAATAGGGATCTCTTATTCGAACTCATTGTTCCCGATGTTCCGTTGGTTCGCGATACCTCGTTTTTCTCACCCGCGTATATCACGATTTCGCCGACATCCTGTACAGTGACAGGAAAAGCAAGACCTTATGGCCAGAGCGATATAAAACGGTCTTCTCCCGAGCAGGCAAGATCGAATGAAAAACTAAAGAATAATAGGAGGTAGCCGCACGTCGGTTGAACAATGCCAGGCTTCGATAATCCGAAATACAGAGCTGTGCGGTTCGGGGTGAGAAATCGGGTGGCACAGTGCGAATCTGCGGCGAGGATAACATCTCGCAGTGATTTCTAGCAGGAAATTACTTTCCTGGCGTCGGTAGCTTCGGGATAACCTCTCGTACGTCACCTAAACTTGGAGATCCGTGCTCTACTCGATATCAAAGCAACCCTCTCACAGCGATACATTATTAAAAAGCATGATCGCTCGATCCTCGTATAAAGCTATAGCCATAGCGGATGCGTTTCCTGGCAAGCTAACGTTCCGACAAGTACGTCGGAACGATCAAATAACGTCGTTACACTGTTAAAGTTACACTGCGTGCGCTTCGTTTCTCGGAAGTCGCATGAGCTCGGAACATCGAGCTGCGGGTTTTATGCAGTCGTAAGGAAAATGAGTTGGCGAAGCACAAAACTTTGAAAGAGAAATGATTATTATCAGCGGTAATAGCCACTATTAAACTTTCACGAAATTCTGTCGCAGAATATATATAAGAATATATATAAGAATATATATATATATATATATATATATATATATATATATATTCAAGATCATTCTCATTATATATTCAAGATCACTTCATATTTTAAAATATATAAATAAATATATATATAGATATATTCTGGAATTTTTTAATCAAATAGAATTTTCGTAATCAGTAGTATCTTAGTAATCAGTGTACTTAATTTAATGCGTCTACTGTTACGAAGCGTATCTACCAATTTTTGCTGTAAATGCATAAAGTGTAATCGTAATGATCAAGAGGGGATGATAGGTTTCAATGAAACTCCCATTTCCTGCAGTTGATGAACGTGTTCGGCGGGCGCGTTATCGCGAGAACAGTTCGGACGCGATAAAAACAACGCGACGCATCGAAGCAAATAATACGAGCAGTAGCTGTGTGTCGCGTAAGATTGAAAATCGCGTACGGTACAGTGTAACCGCGGCGTTGTACTAACACACACGAACGATGATATTTGTTCGAAGCGCAGCGTTTGGCGACGAATCACCCAGGATGAAAATACACCGGAATGGAACAGACCCAAGTACGCCGTCTGGGATTATCCCCTGGAAGACAAGTTCACGAAGATGTATTACGCGATGGAGCAAGCGGGATTTGTTCGGAGCGTCGAGCAAGCCGTGAAGACGGTCCGGAAAGTAAACCGCACTTTCGAGTTCGCTTTTATAGCGGACGCTATGACCATAAACTACCTGATCCTGACGAACTGTGACTTCAGACAGGTCGGACAGGAGTTCAGCAGGAAACCGTTCGCGTTCGCCGTGCAAAAGGATTCGCCGTTGAAGCGGAGAATCGACGACGCGTGAGTCCTCAACTTTACTACTCTGTTCCATCCTCCTTTCAATCATTTCTCTCGCACCTACAGCGCCGATTCTCTTCACTGTGCGATTCCGACAGCGGTGCATTTAAACGTTCCGACACTGTCTGGCAATTTATAACGATGCACAGTGCCGTATTTGGCCGAAAAACCTGGGAAAAGTCGATTTCTAAATTTTTCTTTATGACGTAGTTAAATTTCTGAAGAATAATGCTTTAATATTGTTTTTTTTATTTGTACACCCGTGGTGTATTCCATTAATTTGTATTTTATTTATGTGATATAACGAAATTTTTTCGACAAATAATAAAAATCATTGAGATTTTATAAATGATACAATACATGTTTTATTTAAAAATGTTATATATTTTCCCGCCTTTTCTCAGTATTTTTGCCATTTTTTTCTACTCGTTTCTGTTCAGCTACATTCAATGAAGTTTTGTAGGATACAAGCTTTGCTCTTTTTATTCAATAAAGCTCTATCACCGTTCGATTCGTTTATTTAATAGCTGCTCGTATTTTAGTGCTGTTTTTGCAATGCTTAACGTTTCTAATAATGGCCGCAATTTTTCAAGATTTTATAGAGTATCAGCGTTGCATGTTTCATTCGATAACGTTCCACTATCGTCCGATCGATCCGTTTAATTGTACAGGCCGTTCATATTTTTCGCAATTTTTATTCATCTTGATAATGATCGCAATTTTTCAAGCTTTTTCAAACTCGTTTCTATTCGGTCGACGTTTCACTTCATTGAATGAAATTCTCTGCAAGCACCGTCCGTTTTATTCGATAACGTTCTATTATCGTTCGATCCATCTATATAATCCGTTTATTCGATGATAAATAAAATCTGTGTAAGTTTATCACAACTGTTTCATCGAGAACTTTAAACAAGCCCGAAACATATGTATAGATTATATCATAGAATACAATATCTCCTGTAAAAGATGTTTTTGTTTATTTTTGTATTCCGTCTTGCTCTGTCTTACTATTTTTTTTTTTAATAAAATCCTCCGACTTACTTTACGTTTTCTTTAACTGAACTTCGATAAGTGCATCGTCGGGCAACTTACACCGCGTCTTCTAACATAAAGAAAATGTTGTAAAGATGATCCTTCTGGTTTCCCTTAGCTTCCAACTTGATCGCGAAACAGTACAAACTTTCCATTCGCCCGATGTGAAAGTTTGAGGGATTGGAAAACTGTAGGGAGCCATTGTTACTGCGTTCGTCGTGCGGCAGAGAGACTGTTCGCCGTGCTCCAGTTTTCCTGTCGCACAGAGATCCGAAACTAAAACGTAGCTCCTCAACTACTAAAAAATCAATTTTGTACATCACTTCCGAGTTACAATTTGGTCCAGGTACTACATGGGAGAGCATACAATTCAACGAGAAAATGATAAAACTTCAAATTCTAGTACGAAGAGTCCAAGTTTTAGCGTGCCAAACTCAGTATACAGGGTGTCCCGAAATTCCCCTAAAACCCGGAAATGGGAGGTTCCTTGGGTCTTTTGAAGCGACATGTTCCTTAGCAAAAATGGTTTCCACAGCTTCGTTTAGGAGTTATTAACAAAAACACGGACCAATCAGAGCGCGGCTACAGCGGATCGATTCTGGCTCGGCCGTAGCCGCGGTTTAATTGGTCAGCGGTTTTCGTTAATAACTCCTCAACAAAAAGCCGCGGAAACCATTTTTGCTAAGGAACATGTCGCTTCAAATGACCCAAGAAACCTCCCATTTCCGGGTTTCAAGGGAATTTTGGGACACCCTGTATAACCAGGTTTTCTTGAATATTGTAAACATTTGATTACAGGATCGCGCGTCTGGCGATTCTTGGAAGATTGAAGGAGCTGGAGAGAAAATGGTGGGACGAGAACCCTTTGAGGGCAAATTGCCCGCCGGAGGGGGATACGAACGCCGGCTTCGGCCACGACAATTTGGCGGCGGTGTTCTTACTGATCCCGGTCGGGGTACTCCTCGCCGTTTTAGTATTATGCTCGGAGTATTTCCGGCGCTCCCGTTCGCGTCCACCCGACGAGCCGGAGAGGAAGATGACGCTATTCTTTGTGAGGGGCGAACGCGCTCCAGGAACGAGAACCGATGAAACGTCTAAAATCAAAACAGAGCCGAGGAAACTGTAACCTCCTCCGCAGCTGGAATGATTTCTGTTCTGTTCGGTTCGCGTTATTTCGCGAGCAGACCGGAAACTCGCTGCGAGACGACAGCAGCCACAGGAAATAACCAAGAGAAATGGAAGGATCGGAAGCAGGGACGCGAGGAAAAAACCCGGTGTTTTACAGGAACAGATTTCCCGTTCGTCGGATTAACTTGTCACGGTTTGACAAACCGACCAAACACGACACCCGCTCTAGAAATCGCAACGAAAACACCGCGCCGACGTTTGTCGTGGCAATTAGCTAAATCTGTTTTCTCACTCCCAGCCCCATGCTTTTTTCAGAACGACGCGACGACGCGAGCCCAAGGCAGTCCTCGGTTTTATGCGAAAATCGATGTGGTTTCTGCCGGCCGCGAATCCGGCGATGTCCGCGAAAATTCTAGACCGGGTGCTTTAAACGTTGCTTGCTCTTTAGATTGTTTGAGTGGCCGTTTAAAGTGACCAGCGTGCGTTGGCTCGCGGAGATGATAAATGCGAGCTTATTCAGATTTTCTGTAATTTTTATCACAGCGTGTGCTTGAACAAAGAAGTTAATCACTTTTAACTAGAACGCTTTAATTAGCTGAATAATTATAAAGTAAATCGTTTTGTAGATACTATCTGGAAGAAACAGTTAACCCCTTGCACTGTGATATATTTTATGATTGCAGTGATTAGAGCTTTATTATTCATAATTGTTGATGTACATTAAAATAAAAATTTTATGTTGGAATTGCAACTAACTGGAGTGAAATAAAAATTGATTTTCTTCTTTAATGTTTAATGGGTTAAAAATAATGTAACAGAAACATTAAATTCTTCTAGTGCTTTTACTGTTTTAAATTACACCTGCTGAATAAAATCCTCGTATGTTTATATGTCAACAATTGTAGTGCATGGGGTTCGCATGGTTTCAGCTTGAAAAAGTGATTCTTTCAATATCGTATCAGTAATAAACGAAACCGCAATTTTCCAGTGAAATAAAACAGGTATCGTGTATTCATGAGTTGTTTGTAAAATTGATGGCAATTAAACCCAGAATACTAAAACGTAACGTTCGTTATAGCCGTATATTCCGTTAGCAGAGTTCTCCAATTAGAATTTTCATTCCCGGTTACAAAATATCATGTGATCCTGCTTCGTTCACCTTCTACCTTTGCACTTTTATCCTTCCAGAACCTTTATCGCGACAAAATCCACTGGAATCTCACAGCCTATCCCACTCGAGTTCGACTTCATTACGAAAAGGACACCGACGCCACCGAATCCCACAAAAGAGGTCTTGCAGAACTAATTGATCGCGGCCAGACACTCGATTCGCAACCGAGGGATCGTTTGATTCACTGTTAGCGTACATTCGTTCGCTTTGAAATGTTAATTCGCAAAGCAAACATGCACCAAGCAATTTTTACGGCAACGAAGACAAAAATATTGTTTACATTATTAAATATTTCAGTATCTAATCAACTGCTAAGCATTTAGGTATTTTATAAGGTATTATACTAACTTCATATCGGTGAAATTTAAAAATCATAGGGAATGGAAATGGGGCTGAAATATTTCATCCCCAATCGATTCGATCTTCCCTCTGCTACTGCCATGAATAAAAATTCTTTGAGGGGTCAGTGATAAATTGCACCTTTCGTTCAGTCAACATACAAATGAAATGCAGAAGGTAATAGCTACGGAAATAAACATGAGCCGAGCGATTTGTTACCGCGAAGATGATTTGCGTGAGAGTCGAGTAGATCGTTTTCGAACTTTACACGACGCCGAGTCACGTCACGTCGCGTCACGTCACGTCACGTCACGTCACGGAGCCATCGAAATAAAAGTTTCAAGCGTTGTGCCACGGAAAAAACGACGATCGATCACCGGTCAATTACCAGATAGCAGGATCAGCACACACGCCACAGCCGTCATGCAGATTCGCGGCGGACCGTCGCGGTCTTCGCGGTCTCCGCGGTGTCAGAGTCTTCGAAGTCCGATTTACGAAGGATTTTCGAGGGACAAGAGCCTGGTCAGTCGAAAAAATAGGAGGAGGACAGTCGCGTAGTCGCGGGAAATTGATTAGGTCATCCCCGCGGCAACCGGTGGGCAAACACGAATGAAATAGAGCGAGCCACCCCTGTCACTGCGTTTCCGTTCAGAGGACTCAGTTGCTTGACCGATCTCCGCGTGTTTCGCGACGCCTCGTCCACACCATCGGATCGTTTCCACGCGAATCGCTTTCCTACAACAAGGAATTGGACGAGTGCTCGACACCGAATGTGATTTTTACGAGTTGGTGCTGCTTCGACCATGAAACTGCTCGTTCTGGCCGCTCTGTGCGGCTTCCTCGGACTCTACGGCCAGTGTCCGGTCCATGGGAAAGATGCCAGAGATACGAGCGATAAGGAATCCACCGATAAAACAAGGCCTGTCAACATTTGTAAGTGTTTAAAGCTAACTTTACTTTCAAGATTGGTTCCGAGAGCGGAAGGCTCGAATCGCGCGCCATTTCTATTCCGATGCAACGAACTGAAAACGCCCAAAATAATATTGCTTTGAAACCTCTACGAGTTACCTGCATTGCATCGAATTTTCACAATTTCTTTACGACCAGGTGTTTTAGTAAACTTTCGGGGGAATTAACGCATTTTAACACTTCCAAAGTTACCGAGCTACCACCTCGTTAAATTCTAATTTTGATCAGCCTTACCAATGCTAATACTTAGCTCGTGGATTTGATGCATTTATGACAAAAATGAGAAGATGTAATTTAAAAATACTGTTACATTATTTTCAACCTATTAAACATATCAACGGAGAAAATCCATTTCTACCTCGTTTCAGTTTGTTTCAATTCAGGTACATCATTTTTACATTGCATAAAGATTCACTGTCAACGAACAATAAACTGTAAATTATGTTTCGCGACAAGTTTATCCATATATTTTTGAGAAGAGATCCGATCCTAACTACCTCATTTTCACCCAGTCATCATCAACGAGGAGGACAACAAGATCGCCAACAAGAGCATTCTGGCTGGCCTGAAGACGCTGAAAGAAAAGTACCCGACTTACCTCGGCAAAGTCTGGATGGTTCAGATGAACAAGACGACGGTGAACACCACACTGGACATGCTCTGCGACATCTGGGACTCCGCGGTGGATGAGGATGACCTGAGAGTGCCGGACGTTGTCTTAGACACGACTACCGCTGGACTGTTGTCGAAGATAACGGGCTCGTTCACAGCAGCGCTAGGGATTCCTACACTATCCGCCCAGTACGGTCAAGAGGGAGACTTGATCTATTGGAGGAACTTGAACAAGGATCAAACAGGTTACCTGGTGCAGGTGATGCCTCCCACGGATCTGATACCGGAAGCAGTGAAGCTGTTGGCGCATCAGTTGAACATAACGAACGCGGCGATCCTGTACGACCAGAACTTCGTAATGGACCACAAATACAAGAGCCTGTTGCTGAACGTACCGACGAGGCACGTGATCAACGAGGCCCCCCGGCAGCCCTCGGAGATGAGGAAGTACCTGCTAAGACTGAGGGATCTGGACATTGTCAACTATTTCGTCCTGGAGGATACGAACACTATGAGCATGGTCCTGGAGACGGCCCAGTCCTTGAACTTCACCGGCAGGAAGTTCGGCTGGTTTCTATTAACTCCAGACAACGACGCGTGGCCCAAATGCAGCTGCAGAAACATCAGCGTCCTCTTCATGCGTCCTGAGCTCAACAATTCTGCTAACCACGCTGTCGGAGCTGATCTACCGAAGCCGATCCTCACGTCCGGTTTCTATTACGATCTCGTTCAGCTGGCGGTCAGGGCAATGAGGCTAGCGATAGAGGACGGGAACTGGCCCCAGGTGCCCAAGCACATCACCTGCGATCAGTACAACAACACGAACACGCCCGAAAGGAAGCTAGACTTCCTGGCGAAGTTGAAGGCAGCCTACGCGGCCATGACGCCGACTTCTGCCGGCATTCGTTGGGGGACGAAGAACGGAAATCACATGGCCAAGTTCAAGATGTCCATGTACCTGGTGAACATCGAGGACGGAGTTATCTCTTCAGCGGTCGACAGCGGAGCTTGGAACGCCAGCGTCTCCATGCCCTTGAAGGCAAGTTAGGATTACAATTTCTTTCTACGGAGACACTATAGTCTCTGTTGCTAGCGGATTCCTTTGTGAACAGCTGTTCTTCAACGATTCGAAAGATTTTGCAGACGCTTCGCTGCTGGAACAAGAAAATAAATACTTTATTCAGCAAGAATGCTTTGAATGTCAAAGTCTTGTACTCTCCGCGACTCACAAGTTGTCTCTCACAGGGGTCGCATTAAAGCCAAGAACAGGTGTGGTGTAGAAGCCAAAAGAGATTGTCGCGCAGTATGCAAACAGCGAGTCAACTGACAACATCTCCGGCTAGAGAGAAGGAGCGTAAAAGGTCTTCGAGCTCCTGGATAATGGGGTTTTAGTGGGTAGGATCCTACCCTTAGTTTTACTTCGGATGGATGAGTCCCACACTATCCCCCTCGACAACCAGAGAAGGGGGTTTGCGTAAATAACATTTCCCCGTTGTCCTTAAAGAAAAAAAGGGTCCTCGCTCGCTGCTAATCGTTAGGCAGTGACGTCGCACACTTTAGCCAATAATTCGGCTACAACCGAAAGTGCTTGATGAAAGTGCTTTTGAATTCCACCCGGGAGACACATTATGAGGCACGGATAGTATTTGTGTGCAATATAATGATGTTCGTCCTTGGAAGGCTAGTATTTTTACAGCGTACAGTGATTTAATTTGATTCGATTAGCGTGTACTTTTTAGTCGAACGAATTTAGCCGCAAAACCGGAAAGAACTGGTTTCCACACGGAACATATATGTACCGCAGATGCATTCCAGGAACGAAGTTGTTACCGTTCGTGCAGAAGTCGGTGATTTTAAAATGGCAGTATCGACGACCGCCCTCCCCCGATTCATTTAATTCTCCGGTAAGGGTACTTTAGTATTTATTGCGCACGAAGACGACCGATCGAGGTCTGTGCGTGACATTATTGCAACGGGAAATTGGGTCGGTCTATTGATCTACGAAAAAATGGTGGTTTTGAGTCACGCGAGAACGAGGGGCCTCGATAATCGAATGTCACGGCTGAAGCGCACCGCGCTGTTCGAAATTCGCCCGACGAAAACTGGAAAACGGTCCCGTCTCTTCGTTCCACAATCGGCGATCAACAGCACAACTGAACTACAGTAACAGAAAACGTTCAATCATATATATGTTCTCTATTATTCACACATTTTCCATTGCACTAGGGACAATTCAAATATTTTTCAAACGAAGCTTCCGCGCTTTTATTGAGCTGTTCTTGTCCAATGGCAGAAAGTCGGGGTAGGTTATATTAATATAAAGTGGCCAATCATTTTCTACACTGTACATAGGCCAGCGACAGCTCAAATATTCTCGAGTAAAGCTTCCGCGCTGAATTTTTCGCGTTTACTCGTGCCACGGCGATGCTATCGTTTTCAACACGTTGTTATTTCAGAAAAATGATTCGCTGCTGGTAATAATCAAGGAAATTACAGCTAAAACAATTTCTTGGCCGTGACCCTTGACCGGCACGGTGGCCACGTCCTTGACCCGCGGCCACCGCATTTATTTACACCTGTTACTGTTACTGATAACGATAACGAAGCAAGCTGATGAAGATAACACATGCAACTTCGTTTGTTCATCGAATACACAATAGTAAAAACCCTTCCGCCACGTAAACGTGCTCCGGCATTCGCGAGTGTTGTTTCGCGCAATTCGAGTGTCCAACACGCAGAATTCACCACGAGGACTTCAGTCAACTTGTAAACTAGAACGTAGCCCAGATATCGGTGACGGAAATCAACGCGACACAGCTCTTTAATTAGCTGTTTACTGAACAATATCCCTTTCATAATTTCCGCGAGGCGAAATACAAAAATATAATCGCAAACATTTGCCTCCGATCGAATTGATACACGTTTACTTAATGATTTCGTCAAAGATCAAAGATCCAAAGGCCGAAAATAATCCCTGATTCTGCGAAGGTGACGAACGAGAGGGTGATGAACGCGACTGCGGTGAAGAGTTACAGGGTGGTCACGGTGATCCACCCTCCTTTCGTGATGTTCGACGAGAAGAAGAACGAGTACTACGGGTTTTGCATCGATTTGCTGAACGAGATCAAAGAGACGGTCGCATTTCAGTACGAGATCCGCGAAACAGAGGACGGATTGTACGGGAACCTGAACCCGAACGGCAGCTGGGACGGTATGTCAGTCAAGTTTCTAATCAACCCTAAGTACTCCGCAATCTGACACTGTCCTTTTGACAGAAAACACTCTTGCCAGTCTTGCTTCCTGGCCCGATCCTCTAGGAACGATGTTCTTATTCTCAATGCAACTCTCATGAGCATCTTCGAATAGATGAATTATCTAAAAATGTCTCTAAATAAAAGGTGCTCGTGTAATAGCGAGAAGTAAAGTGCAAAATATTGCAAACATTATTAAATATGTATTATATATGTATATATGTATATGTTATATATGTATATATGTATATATGTATACATGCATATATGTTATATATGTATGCATGTATATAATTACTAAAGATTCGAGTATTGTACGAGCTATTATATCAATCTCGTATCCACCAAATTTAAAAAATCATTGAATTCTCAATATTCTCAATATTTTATCGATGATAAAACAGGTATGATGAAGGAGCTGATCACGAAGCGAGCGGACATAGCGTTAGGCTCACTGTGGGTGACCGCGGAGAGGGAAAGAATGGTGGACTTCACGGTGCCGTTTTACGATCTGGTTGGTCTGTCGATCATAATGCTAAAGACGAAGACGTCCACCTCGCTGTTCAAGTTCCTGACGGTGCTCGAGAACGAGGTCTGGTTCTGCATATTGGCCGCCTACCTGTTCACCAGCATGCTGCTGTGGATGTTCGACAGGTGGTCGCCTTACAGCTACCAGAACAACCGAGAGAAATACAGGGAGGACGAAGAGAAGAGGGAGTTTAATCTAAGGGAGTGCTTTTGGTTCTGTATGACGTCGTTGACGCCTCAGGGGGGCGGAGAAGCGCCGAAGAACCTGTCCGGCAGACTAGTTGCCGCGACATGGTGGCTATTCGGGTTTATCATCATCGCCTCTTACACTGCAAACCTGGCAGCGTTCCTCACCGTCTCCAGACTCGAGATTCCCATCGAAACGCTGGAGGACCTCAGCAAACAGTACAAGATACAGTACGCTCCGATCATGAACTCCTCGGCGTATACGTACTTCAAGAGGATGGCTGCCATCGAGTGGAAGTTTTACGAGTAGGTTTTACGGTATTTATAATAAAAGTAGATCGAATGAAAAACGGTAAAAGATTGATCGGTCCAGAAATTTTTCAAATGCTTGTGTCGCTGTAGTTGTATTTCAAGGTTCGATTGTAAGTTTGCTCGAATACTGACAATATAGTATACGATTGTCAATGCAGAATCTGGAGGGAGATGAGTCTGAACGATAGCCTGTCGGACGTGGAGAGGGCGGATCTGGCGGTTTGGGACTACCCAGTCAGCGACAAATACACGAAGATGTTGCAAGCGATGGAAGAAGCCGGATTCCCGGCCTCCACCGAAGAGGCTTTGCAGCGTGTTCGACGACTGAATTCGAACAACGAGTTCGCTTACATAGAAGACTCGACGACCATCAAGTACCTCACCATGACGAACTGCGACTTGATTCAAGTGGGCGAGGATTTCTCGAGGAAACCGTACGCGATCGCGGTGCAGCAGGGATCGCCGTTGAAAGATCAGTTCAACAACGCGTACGTAAATAGTCCTTGCCGATACAGCGATATTCGATAAATACTATCGAAAGTTTCTTGATCTTTACACAAAATTCATCGTTTCGTCCCATTGTGCGTCGTTCGGAGATTTGCTCAATTCCTCATTTACCGTGAATTTTTCGAAACGGGCACAGCATTCACTTTCCAACAGAATAAACTTTCTAGTATCGCCTTGGCCAGCGAAGGCGTTAATTGCTACCAAGATTGATTCTATATTATTGCGACTAGAAATCGAAACTAGAAATTCTATGAAATTTCTCTTTTCCAATGTGCCAGGATTCTGATACTGCTGAACAAGCGGAAGCTGGAGAAGCTGAAGGACAAATGGTGGAAGAAGAATCCGGAGAAGAAGGACTGCGACGCGGAGAACAGTCAAAGCGACGGGATCAGCATCCATAATATCGGAGGCGTGTTCGTGGTCATATTTCTCGGGATTATCTTCGCCTGCCTAACGTTGGTCATCGAGTACTGGTACTATAGACACCGCGCTAATATAACCAAGATCAGTCGGATTAGCCCGGACAAGATCAAAGTCACCAAAGTGAAGCCTCTCAGGTTCCAATTGCAACCTCCACCAGCTCACAGCTTCCAAGCCGCGCAATTCAGATCGAGATTCTGAAGAGATCTTCTAAACTGTGTCTCTCTAAACTCTTTGCATTTCACTGAGATTCTCTACTTCCTAAACGACATCGTTGTTGTTCTAACCAAACTGAACAATTGTAAAGACACAAATATAAGAATATTGTAATAAACACTGTGGGACCAAATGACTGTGTACTAGTTTTACTTATCTGGTCTTCAACGTTCGAGCATCGGTATGAATAAGAGCAACAGCTTAGTTCTAGCAAACTGGTAGTCAATCTCTTGTTATATAATAGTAGCTAGTCACTATTTTATTTGGTGTTCTTTAGTCTCTATTGGATCTAATAGCAACGAAACTATTCTGTATATATAGATTCTATTGTAGAACCGTAAATGTATTCAGTCTAGCGTCTTTCTCGTGAAAAGCTATTCTGCCTTGTACTTTCTTAAGTATTCACTGAATTCGATAGCCTCGTGACAATGTTGGATTCTAATCATAGATTTTCCGGAGCTTTTTTCTATATTCTCTTATCCTGAGATTCTAATAGTAGAATATAGCATACGACAGATAGAATAAGAGATTAATAATCTTTATCTAATGCGATAGTCTATGATAAATTATTTCTAGATCAGATAGCTCTGGATCGGCTTTGGATGGATTGTTAAGGAATCTAGAGGGTGAGAATGAGACAGAGGGCTGAATCGGGTATGGCAAATAATAGAAGGCGTCAGCGTTTGCAATGCCTTTATTTGGTTATTCCCTTCGCGTACATGATTTCGCGCAGAGAACACATACTCCAATTTGTTCTTTCTATCCTCTGGCTTTCATTTCGTCGCTTGGCTGGCGCGGTCCGTTAGTCGTTTTTGCGAACGACCCTGTCTGAAATGTGATTCCATCAACTCATCCTCACAACACGCCTTCGCATACGCATATTTAATCCTCGTTCTTTTTTTCTGGTTTGAAAGGCATTTTTCGTTTTCTAATAACGTTTCTCGTTTGCGCCCCCATACGACGTGGGGGAGCGTGTTTCTTTCCCTCCTTTTTATTTATTTATCTTTCGTTCTTTTAATTTATGTTTTCCGTTTTAATCCTGTTTTCTCTTGTTCACGTGTCCTTTCTCTCTATCTCTCAAACACACTTTATCTTTCTCACGCTCACTCTCTCCCTCTCTCTCTCTCGCTCAGTTATCCGATATATTTCCTCCAAGGGAGCACAGGAAAAGCATTGGATACTGGGACTCCGGTTTCTTTCGAAACACAGGATCTGCTGGATAAGGGGAGGGGGATGGGAACAGGGGAATGATTCGGACATTAATTCGTCTAGGGAGTTAAATTATAATTAGGGGAAGATACAATTAAGATAATCCATTAATAATTACGAAAAAAAAAACAACAAGAAAATAGAACAGTACTTCGACGATTTTTTCTTTTTTGCGGTTCAATAATCATGCGGCACTTTGTCGTCATTTTTATTATTTCCTTTTTTTTCTCTCTGTCTCATCCGTTCTCGATTCTCATAAGTACTCTGTCCTCGAATCTGGCCGCACTTTGCATTTCGTTTTTATTTGTTTCTTTACGATGCGGCGCTCTTCGTTTTCTTTACTGAGAGGGATTTTCTTAGCTACCGACGTTCCCACTTTCTCTCTCTCTCTCTCTCTCTCTCCGCTCTCATTTCTCTCTCATTTTTCAGCCATCATAAATTTGCAATGCACCCAATGGGTCTTGCACAGAACGCCTGTGCGTCGGATGAGAAACAGAAAGAACGAAAACTCTCTGCTCTCTACTACATCTCTAACAGAAAAATCAGCGCACTAATTTTTTTTTGCGTTTGTTTCTTTTTCTTTCTTCGTACTCTCGTTCGTTCACTCTTTCTCTCTCTCTCTCTCTCTCTCTCTCTCTCGCTCGCTCTCTCTCTCTCTCTCTCTCTCTCTCTCTCTCTCTCCCTTTCGTTCTCGCTTTCGCTCACTCGCTCCCCACGAAAGTTCACGTAAAAGTATTCAACAAGCTACAAAAAAACGAAATCTCATGGACTACGTTCTCTCAATACAATTCTTTTTTTTTCGTTTTGAATTTTCTTTCTCGCCAGCGGGCGTTCAACAGCACGCGCCGCGCGCACTCGGTCTCTTCGTGGGTATTTTTTTTGTTTAAACACTGGCGTAACATATACACTGTACGTTTTTTTTTTATACTTTGCTCCATTTCTTTTTTTCCCTTTACTTGTCAAAGTGTTAATAATAATTATCTAAATGAACGTTTAATATTTCCCTTTCTCGTCTCGCTATCTTTCACTTTTTTTTTATACTTTCCTCGCTTGTTTCGTTCGACGACAACCGGGGGATACTTCTTTATTTATTTTTTTTGTCGTTTATTATTATTATTACTATTATTTATTATTAGTATTTTATTTATTATTAATAGCGCCGTCTTGGATACATGCATAACAAATTCCACATGCCAAGAGGCCCCCCCCTCTGTGTCGTGTTCACGTTCTAAACGGATTTGCGTATCTTCGCCTTTTTCGGGGAAAAAAAACATGTACATAGCTAAACCTCGGATCTCCAGTCGTCAGAGCGTTCTTTCATTATTAGTTTCGTTTGTTCGCTGTACTGTTTACGTTCTTTTTAGTTCGTGTGAGTGTGTTTTTAGTAGCTTTTTTTATTAAGTAGCTCGTTATCTATCCGGCTCATAAGGTCAACGGACGCAAAGTCGTCAGAGGCTGGCATCCGAAGCTGCTACTGTGCCTTCTACCGAAAAAAACACATTAAACACGTTAAAGAATTCGTTAGTAACACGGCTCCCGGCTAAGTACTCAGACCGTATACACGCTACAAACGCTACGCAAAATCACGCTATCCCGACAAAACTGGACTTCTCGCAGTATCGCAATGCCAATGTAAAATTTCCGCACCGTTCGAGATCATAATCTTCGGAGACGATACTTTAATTTCGCAACGTGTCGCTACATGTCACGCAATCGATTTCGCATACAAATACATATATGTCACGTACGTGTACACTGTGTGTCAAAATATTCGCAGACAAATCAAGAACGGTTCTACGTGAAAAAGTAAGTTAAAAATGCAGAATGAAATTCTATTTTGAAAAAATCGAATCGTTTAAAAATTATCAGACACGCATATCTCTATACGAATTTCGTCTCACCTCGATAAATTTCATTCTATACATTTATGTATCTCCCTTTTCCATACCTTGTTGATCGTGCCATAAACACCGTGACACACCATGTGTACACAGTTTATACCTTCTATTCTCCAAGTTACAATAGAAGCATGAACTTAAAGAGTCTCCTACGTCACCAATTAGAAGAATTTAGTAAAAAAAAAGAAAGAAATGTGACTTGCTTCTCAATAGTTTGAAGTAACGTAATTAAACGTCGGACAAAATTGAATCTATCGTTTTTGTCCAAGTGCTGGACAAAGCCAATTCAATGTTCAAGGTCGTAGATCATGCGTAACTTCATCTCTTGTTTGCAGAACGCGCGCCGCCTTTGAAATTCTTGGCAGAACCTATAGATAGCGCGACGATTGCTCGACGACATAACGTGAACGACCTTGAAATGTCATTTTCAGCTTGTCCTTGATAAACTATAGGTATCCGCTCGTTAACGTTACGAATCAAACCTAAAGGTTAAACGCTGTTTACGCTCAAACATAACAAAAAAAATTAGAATCATTCTTCCGAAATGTCTACGTCTTGACCATTAACAAATATAAATTTTGATTCGACTAATTAGCCAATCAGTCTTTGGTCTAGTATTACGCTCCGTACCTGCGAGGAATGTTGTTTCTTCGCGGATTCGTCGAAGGAACAACGTTCAAAAATCAAAAACCTAGTCCATAGTTTCCCAACCGCGTCTAATGCGCAACTCCCTTTTCCAATGAATATTTTCTAATGTCCGAGTCCAGTTGCGCGCGTCATTTGAATTCCTTAAAGCTTTTACCTACCGGGAGCCAATTAAAAAATTTCTTAACCCCTTGCACTACGATTTTCTTCGGAACCACAAAAAAGTTAGACAAAAAATAAAAAAAATAAATAAAAAGATACTGAAATAATCGCAATGCCTCTAGATCTTCACATTGAGAAACTATGACTCAGCCGAGAAGGGAACGGTCCAGAGCGTGTACAAAAATAAAAAAAAAAAATAAAAAAAGCCGTGAACAACAACCGTGAATTCTCTATAGTTGATTACCTTTTCCTATCATTGTGCAGAGGTACGTTAGATCGTACCCAGCCCAGTTGACCCAATGCATAGCAATCTTTCTCGACTTTCTCCTCTTCGCGAATAACAGTATCTTCTACTCCAACCGGAGTATAATGGAAATGATCCTGTTCGGAGAGAATTCTGCGTTTGACCGGAGATCGAATGGGCTCGGTTTGAACGCACTTGTCACACTGACGCACCCTGAATTTCAACGTTAGATTTGACGATACCGGAGGAATCGGCGAGTCGCCCTCCCGGTACTCCATGTACGGGCTTTCTCCGCCAGGAAGGTACAACAAGTTCCCAGACTCGGATCGGCGGTACGCGACCCGCTCTAAGGTATTGTTTACAGGAAACGTAGTCCCGTCGGCCCACTGACCGTCATCCTTTATCGGACGAAAGTGTGTGCGAGCGGAAGTTAGCAAGTCCTCGTCCGGTTCTGGCAGGCTGTTCACCTTCAGATTTGAACGAGATTCGTTGCGTGTTCCTATGGGTGTTTTACGGGGTGCGACTGGAAAGAAGCAGCTACCTGTCTGAGGACTGTGGCCCAGGGCAGTCAAATTGCTGCCGAGCCCTTTCCAGCACCAAGACCCATCCATAGCTGAGTCGGACCAGTTTACGTTACTCTCTGAAATGTTAGAACATCACAGATACGTTTACTCATAACACGTTTGGTGCAGTGTCAGCGACTAACTTAGGACACACGATAATATTGAACGAAAACGATAATGAAAGAGACACATTCGTAGCACGACACAGATATAGCGATCTACGTCTAAACTTAGTGCGCATACCATTTACTTACATTTCCGTTAGATCTCTCCTATCCGTTAGATATATATATACTTAAGTCAATATTACTATATCGTGATGCTCGTAGATAGTGTGACTGTTCCAAAGTACCAACCTGATTTATTCTTGTTACTACATTCGTCCGCGTAATCCTCGATGCTGATCAAGTCGATGTCCCATGGAATGAGCGGCGAGTCGTCAACAATTGATTCCTGGTACGGTGTGTCAGTAGCATAACCATTATCCGAGGTGGATAAAGTAAAGATTGTCTCGGTAGTGTCTGTCGGCCAAAGCGGTCCTGAAGGAATAGAGAGAGTGGGAGCCGCCCAGATAGAAGCAGTATCCTGTGCATTGCCCGGTCCTGAATCCCATAGTGCCTCCAAGCTTTCATTAAACTTTGCTTGCAACTGCGCCAACCTCAACTGGTCCAACTCTAATTCTCGTTCCTTCTCACGTTCGCGCTCCATTGATTTGACAAATCCAAAGCTTTCTTTTTCCTCTGATCTCCGTGGCTCGATACTCTACAAAAGGAAATGTATTATAAAATTGTTCATCAGTCGCTATGGCTACGCTAGAGCCTCTGCACCCCCTAAATACTTACAATGGACATTTTAGTTTTCTTATTGCGAGTTTTATTATTGTTCTTGTTATTGTTATAGCTAACCCCGTTGATTTTATTGTTACTGTTGTTGTTGTTATTATTCGAGATGTTGTTGTTGTTGTTGTTATTGTTGTTGTTGTTGTTGTTGTTGTTTCCTAGACTTCTTTCTTTTCTCTGAGAAACTTTCTTCAGAGTTGTCGGTTGCAAAGCAGGGAATGCTGCATAGTATCTGAGAGCCCTATCGCGAGGTGTCAGCGACTCTAAGCTTGTCTTGGTTTCGCCATCAGATTTCTTGGATTCGTCCTCTTTCTCGCTCGAGCCGCCTCCTTCCAAATCTCGTAGTTTCATGCATAATTCATCGACCAGTGTTTCTACTCCACATTTCTACAATTCGCAACAAATAAACAGATTTTACAGTAGATCTTCGGGTTAAATTGTATAACTAGTAAGCCAGAGTTAGTCATTATTTACTATGTAGCGAGCCTTGATTATCCGAACTAGATTATCTGAACGGTATGTCCTCCCGATAAGTTCGGATAACCGAGGGTCTACTGTATTGTAAACATAGATTAAGATGGTTGATCCTCACATTATCGGCAGCGCTTGTTAGACATTGCACAACAGCACGTCTTTGTTCTCTGTCCCCTTGTGTTGGCAGCTTGGCTTTGGGTCGGGCGCGTATGCGACGTCCTCCGTTTCTCCCTGTGCCCACAGCTTCTTCTGGAGGACTTAGGGCCGAGTCGGGGCGGCGCAGCAGGCTGAGCACAAATCGCGAGTACGCAATTGGGTCGATTCCCAATTCGTCCAGGCGCGTCTCCAGCCACTGTCGCAACTCCTCCTCGGCCCTTGTGCCGAAAACTTCACCTCCTCCAGGGGACGCCGCTATCCCGACCAGATGCAGTGCCGGGTTCCTCATTTCCTCTTATTAAAGTTCCTCCTGGACCCGAAAACTTTCACAGACTCGACTACCTCCAGGGTGATCATCTTCTCTTCTAAGAAAGGACAAACTGCTCAAAGAGATTCAAGATTTTCATAGTCTCGCATCATACGGTTATCGCTGTTCAGACTTCTCAGCGTAAACCGTGTCCTTCTCGAATGATTTCTTAACCTTTCGCAAGTATAACGGCCAGCTTCGACAAGGATCGGAAGATACACCGATACCAGTGTGCATCTGTGGTTCCCCCCTATAAAAGTAGTTACACGTGCAAGCCTCAACAGTGATAACCGAAGAAGTTGAAAAAATAGAACTACACTTACCTTTATAATAATGTTACTGTATTATATTATTGTCCTTTAATGTTTCAATTTTACTGAATCCACCACCTTGACGTATATTTACTTGATAAATGTTAGATTGTTTTCTTCTTCTCTTGGTTACTCGTAATTTCTTCAGTTTAATTACATAGCCCACAATTGGTGGTAGTATTCCTTGAAATTTTTAGTTACGTCGATTAGAAATTAATTGGTTCTTGTGCACAGGTGGTGGATGTTTTGTAGTAATGAGGCTGGCAGGTCTTAGCGAAGGATAACAAGTTTAGTTTCCTTCCCATTTTGACGCTGAAATTACAGAATTTCATCCAGTTACAAACTAGTATAATCGATGTAGTACGCGTACGATAACAGTATTCTCCGTAAATCATTGAAAAAATATACATAAATATGATTTCATTCCTTTCCGTTTACTTGCAAATCCACAAAATATAACTGAACTTTCTGTCGATAATTGTAGTCTTGAATTTACAAATAGATCAGTGTTACGTCTCTTCGACGATCAATCGATTGTGCAAAAACTTTTATCTGTCATTGCACAACGTTAACTAGACATTAGTGCCAATTCGTTAATAACAATATATGCATTGTACTAAACGAAAGCAGAACACAAAAACAAAATATAGAATGGTACACAACGTATAGTATAGTGAAATTATAGTTCGAATTAGATCGCTAGGCAATGCTAATTAGTATCTAGTGATAACGTTGAATGCTGTGAAATGCATATAGGACAGTGGCAGTTCATTAATAATATATATATTGTTCTAAATGAAAGCAGAACACAAAAACAAAATATAGTATAGTGAAATTATAGTTCCAATTGGATTGTTACCCAATGCTAGTTAGTATCTAGCGATAACACTGAACGTTGTCAAATGCATACAGAATAGTGTTATAGATATTTCAGCTGACTACTTAGTAATCACCTTATGACTAATGTCAGTTTCAGATAACGCGTTTGGTTAATCACAGACTACCTTTAGTCATTAGGCTAAGATCGGGCATATCGCGTTACGAAACGTCATTGAAAATGAGGCTTCACGACAGCGGTATCTCACCGTGAAAAAGAAACATCGATTTTCGAATTGAAAATCAAATTCGTTCGATCCGTGGGTTTCCGATGAATCGTGGACTGCCATTGCTCATTACAGTAACATAAATCATCGGACACGTCGTGTTACGAAACGTCATTGAAAATGAGGCTTCGTGACAGCGGCGTGTACGATCATCGAACAAAAAAAAAATCAATTCGAAATGAAATTCTGCTGTTTGGGGAACGCTAAAAATTCGTTTCGACCTGTGCGCTGGGCAATTTCGAACGTCCGCGAACTTCGTGCGACAACGCGTGTTCGTCGAGGCTCGATTAGGTCGCGAATTTTTTGCGCATAAAATATAAGACGCAGTTGGAAACGTGCGTTTACGTTAGAGGCTGCTAAGTCACGTTGCACGAACAGTGGATCTAAAAGCACATATTCCACGTCGTGGCAGTCAGGGGACGAGTTAGGGACATCGCATTCAATTACATGGGGCAAGATCGACGGCGTGAAACGTTCGAGCACCGTTATCAAACGCTGTCAAAGCCGCTTATCGGCGAATTACACGGCCGCGAGAACGATCAAGCGCGAAGGACACCGTTTTCTCGTGTGATTTTCTTCGGGAGAATCATCGGCCAGCTTTGTACGCTGGCTAGATGTTTCTCGGGCTGGTGCACGAAAACAAACTGCAATTCCGAACGCGTTCTGCTGCACCAAGGCTGTCTATCTATATGGATTGTTGGCAGACGCATCGCGCCCGAGCAATGCAAATAACCTTGCCCGATTGCGCGATGCGTTTCGTCGTGAGTCATAAGCTTTCGCGTCGACGAACGTCCGACTGCGCGACATTGCGAAACAGAAACACGTCAAGATTCGCGGGCTGTCGACGCGTGACAACCGAGACAATCATGCCCGTTGCGCGAATAAACGAGATTAGTCGAATTTTGACGTACCTGCATGCCTCGAGAGATGATTTTCACCCCGGCCTCTTCTACACACCCCACTCACAGAAAAACATGGCGGCTACTAAAGCTTTGCTGCCCTTCCCCCTTTCGCTGATGCCAATTGGTCGGTTCTTGCAAAAGATTCGAGTTGAGTTCGTAAAAGCATTTTTCTTCGCTCGACGCTGCATTACCACCTTTCTCAGATAACCGAGTATCTCGTGCCCACAACTGATGTCACACGATAATTCAAAATTATGAAAAACATTTGGAGAAATGGGTCAAAAAAGGGCGTTTCATTAAAATTTCTGAACCGATAAAGTAGACAACCGTGGACGCAAGGGGTATGAGGTATCCCATCTATATCATTCATTGTTTATGACGATTCTGCAGAATATTACTAAAACAACCAGTAAAACAATGTTTGCGGGATCGAGTTGTTTGTCCTTATACGAGCATAACAGGAGCTTCGTGAAGGCTCATTGTAAAGAGGAAGGTTGATTGTAGCTTATTTCCATCATGATTTAACGAGATTATGTTTATAATTAATAATATGAGCGTCTAAAGTAGGGGGAAAAATCGAGACAACCAACATCAGGTTYCCATGTATTTTTCTAATRCAAAACGATTTTATTTACTGAAATCAYGAGTGCACCTTAGAACAATCAACCTTCCTCTTTACAATGAGCCCTCACACAGTTCCTATTATGTTCGTATAAGGAAATGTAACCCAAAGGCGTAAWCGCTGTTTTGCTGATGTTGMWAACMTCYRWKTTKMAAMWYRGAKGTTAGCWWCATCAGCAAAACAGCGWTTACGCCTTTGGGTTACATTTCCTTATACGAACATAATAGGAACTGTGTGAGGGCTCATTGTAAAGAGGAAGGTTGATTGTTCTAAGGTGCACTCGTGATTTCAGTAAATAAAATCGTTTTGCATTAGAAAAATACATGGGAACCTGATGTTGGTTGTCTCGATTTTTCCCCCTACTTTAGACGCTCATATTATTAATTATAAACATAATCTCGTTAAATCATGATGGAAATAAGCTACAATCAACCTTCCTCTTTACAATGAGCCTTCACGAAGCTCCTGTTATGCTCGTATAAGGACAAACAACTCGATCCCGCAAACACTGTTTTACTGGTTTTTCTAGTAATATTCTAGTAATATTCTGCCTAATACTTTTAAAATCATAGATAAAATATGGCAATATACATAGAATAATGTCTCACACAATAGTGCAGATCAATCGTAAATCGTCACAATAAAGATTCTAACAACTGTTGTATTAGATTAGTTTATTTGCACTGTACAGTGTGTGCAGTCGTCATGCATCAATCTTTGTTCTGTCTTCAGATATCCCAATACTGTAGATTATAGTAAATGAATTTGAACAATATCTCGTTTCATCGATTTTTGTATGTGATTACCTTTCTATTGTAATTATTACGTATGCATACCATTCAACAATACAGTATTTCTGCGTGAACGAGCTTGTATAGTTATATTACAATTCCCACGCATCTAAAACGTTTGGGTAGAAGATTTCTAAACACGCAAAGTGCTACAAAGGTGTTTAACAAAAAGGTCAATGAACTACTATTGGGTGAGTGCTGTAAAATGTTGATACCTACCAATATTTACTAAATAGAGTCGCAACTTACAATTGGATCTTTCTTGCATCACTGGCAACCCGGTTGCAAATGAAATAGAGTTGATCTTCTAATCAAAATTGTAATTCTGATTCGACAGCGGGATGTGTTCTGAAAAGATGAATTCTAATACGACTTATTAGTTATATTTAGTGAAAGGGCAGGTAAAAGCTAAAGTCATGCTAGTAATATTGGAACCAGCTGATCTTTGATCTGTAATCGCTATGTTCAAGGCGGAAAATGTGTGATGGCCGTATTTTACTACATATTTGCAGGGAAACACGGCTTCGAAAAACTACAAAAATCACGAAAGAAAACATTAATACAAGATGAATACTTTGGTCCATTCAAAAGCAATGATAATTAACCATGGCAAAACGATCCGACGTACGTATAACACTTTCTATTCTATGATAGATCATAATTATGCTTTATCAATTTCAATAAGCACATTCTAAATATCGTGCACGTTATATTTATGTAACAGGCAAATTGACGAGTAGAACTGAAATATCGGTTTGACATCGGTCAAATTTTTCCATGCTGTTCGATCGTTCTCGCTTTTCTAGGCTCGTAATTTACATAATTATTTAAGCAGTAGGTTATGTTATGAAATAAGTTTTAATAATAGCGGTTTCGTATATCCGCGATATAATACTACGTTCTTATCGAATGCCGATTTCATTGTCAACGGTGTGTTGTCATAGAAAATTTTCACTCGAATCTAGATGATATTTTGTTAAGAATTACAGATGTTAGAGTAACTATTCGATAATCTTATAGTGTATATATAATATTTTACAGAATATGGCTGTTTCAAGTTGTGGTACAATGCTAATCAAACGAACGGAGGCTTGGCACTCATTTATACCGACAGAAGAGATCCGGGGAACAACAGATTATTGATGCACTCGAAAGTAATAGAAAGCTTTAATATTGTAAATACACCGTATTTGCAAGTTCGTACATTTTACACGACACCGATATGGAGCGGGCAAGAATCGTCTTCCAAAGTGGAGGACACAGTGAAAAATATCAAGGAGCAAAAGGACCTCAAACAAAAAACCGAGGGAGCTATTGCTCAAACTAGTTCAAAAGCAGTGGTAGAGAAACTAACATTATGGCAGAAGGTCAAGGGAGAAATTATACATTACTATCATGGGTTTAGATTGTTGGGTCTGGATATGAAAATTTCGGCGAAATTAGTTTGGAGAATTTTGCAAGGCAAAGCACTTAGTAGAAGAGAGCACAGATTGGTAAGTTAACCATAAAAATATTAACAAAATTGCTCGCATGGAGTCTTGTAGGACCCCGACATAATAATGTTTCAATTCAAATAATATTCTTTACATTAGTTAAGTCTCTGTTAACATTTTTCGGCAGAAATTACACACTTACGAAGACATCAAAATTACCATGACCCCATGCGAGTAGCTAAAGGTTCAATTCACAGAACTGTTCTAATTGTTAACGTCTTTCAGCTAATAAAAACAACTGGTGACATGTTCAGGCTGATTCCCTTCTCCGTTTTCATCATTGTTCCTTTCATGGAGTTTCTATTACCAATCGCTATCAAGCTATTCCCTGGCTTGCTGCCATCTACCTTCCAAACAGCAACGGAAAAGGAAGACAAATTAAAGCAAGCGTTGAAGGTTTGAATCTACTCCACCTATCCAGCAAGAATTTCGTTCGAACCGTTGACCTTAACTCGAACCTTTGAATGTCCTATTTCAGATAAAAATCGAGATGGCAAAATTTTTACAAAAAACTCTGGATGACATGGCAGTACAGTCATCGGACTACAAATCGAAGAGGGCCAAAGAATTCGCTGAATTTTTCTATAAAGTTCGGAGTTCCGGCACCACAGCATCGAACGAAGAGATCATGCAGTTTAGTAAGCTTTTCGAAGACGAGATTACGTTAGACTCTCTTTCTCGACCACAATTGGTAGCGTTGTGTAGAGTGCTAGACGTGCAGACTCTGGGAACGACGAATTTCTTACGATTTCTGCTTCGAATGAGGCTCAGAAGTCTCTCGGCGGACGATAAGGTGTTCTATCCAATCCATTTTCGTTCGCGTGTCTTGTAGCTTGGTCATTCTTTCTTGCCTATAGCTCATGTACATGTTATAGCTCATAGAAAAGGAAGGCATCGATACCTTGACTAGAAGCGAGTTGCAGCAAGCCTGCAGGGCACGAGGAATGAGGGCGTACGGTTTGCCGGAGAGTAAATTGAGGGAACAACTATCTCAATGGTTGGATCTCAGTCTGAACAAAAAGGTCCCGCCGTCGTTATTACTTCTTTCGCGAGCGCTGATGGTTCCGGAGACGATACCTATGTCGGACAAGCTGAAAGCCACCATTTCAGCCCTTCCCGACACCGTCGTCGCGCGTACCCAGGGCGCAATCGGGGAGAAGGAGGGCAAAATGGATCACAAGACAAACATCGAAATCATCAAGATGGAAGAGAAGAAGATCGAGGAAGAGCGGCAAGAGAAGAAAGATGTCGAGCCGCAGCCGGCAGTGTCCGCTTCCAAAATTGACGAGATCACTAACACAGACGTGAAAGTATTAGAGCAGGCTTTAGATAGTATCGATAAGGTTTGTATATATAGTGGCTCGGTGAGTTAGTTTAGTATGCAAGATTGTTACTTATAGAGAAACTATTTTAAAAAGGATAAGAAGACTATGTCGGTGGAGAAGGAGGAGCTGAAGGAGCTAAAGGAAGAAATGGCTGACTACCAGGAAGACATAAAGGAGCTCCACGAGATTAAAGCTGCCGCGAAGGGTCAGGAGGATGTAGAAAACATTAAGGAGTCCAAGGGTGCTAAACGATTATTCAACAAAGTGAATAAGATGATCCGAAAAATGGACGAGGTTCTGGATCAGCTTGAGTCTGAGAAAAAGCTGAAGCAGAAGGCTAGTACCGTGGGCGTGGAAGAGGCTGCCCCGTCTACAAAGAGCGTGGAGGAAGTGGTTAAGATAGACGAACTAATCACAGCCATTAAGAAAATTCAAAATGTACCTGACGAGCATCGGTTACAGCGCATAGTAGAAATTTTAGCGAAAATGGATGATGACAGGGACGGGGCTATAAAGATAGAAGACGTTCTGAAGGTACGTTTCTCACGAAATTTAATAAAGAAAATTAATCAAATTTCTGATCTATTCGCGACTGTTCACCCTGTATAATACGAATTTTTATCGTCCCTTTATAGGTGGTGGAACTAATTGGAAAAGAGGACATTAAGTTAAGCAAAAAACAACTACACGAACTGATCGAATTAATTGATAAAGAGGAAATACTGGAAGTGGAAGAACAGATACAGAAATCGTTGCAGAAGGACCCGTCCACTGGAAAGTCGTCCGAAGAAAAGTATGTTGCACCAAAATCTCCTGTTCCTGCTACACCAGTAACGACAGAAAAAGGTTTTGGCAAAGAGGAGTTAGATGATGATTATGGAACACGTACCCCCGAGAAAGGAAAGGAAAAAGCCACGGTACTCAAGAGCAATTCCTCTTCCGATCCAGTGAGCAATCCTCCGTTAGGCACCAGTGTTCCACCGACGACGAAAAAGGCGGAAGGCTCTAAGCAGCTATGATCACCGCACAATAAGCTATAAATTAATGTATGTAATTATTAATACCATCTTAAATCAGACATTATTTGAAGACGATATTGCGTTATCATCTCTATAAATATTTTCACACGTACATTTCTTTAGCGAATGGGATTATATATATAGCGAAAGTTTTTTAAGAAGGCTTCGGACACATGGAAGTCTTCCTAGAATAACTCCAATAGTTACATGTATGTATTAACAGGCTTCATAATGAAACACTGATACATACAAGATCTTAGCGTTGCTAATTTAGAACTATTTTACAAAAACGTTAATAGAATAACCTTCATCGTACTTTTATATTTATTGCTACACCAGATTTTGAATTGTTTTCATTAAGACTGCGATGCATTTAACAGCATCAACGTGTTATTTGGTCTAGAAATTACAAACTGTCTGTGCTGGTCACAAAAAAGAAATAACATTACTCTGCTTACAAATTTTTTATTGACATCGGAAAAACAATTTTTTGAAAAAATTGTACGTGACAATACTGTAGTCATTGATATTGTTAATTAGCAAAGGGATTATGATACGAGCACTTTGTGTTTTGTTTGAACGAAGTTCAATTCCGAAATATTGTACTACCGTGAGGAATCATTCCATCTGTCTGAGTATTGACTATAGTTACAGAATTATGAATTGCAAACGTGAACCTCTATGATCGAGGTTCAAGTAAAAGCGTAATGTACATTTATAGGCGAAATAATTTTATTAACTGTAAAATACATGAACAGGGATTATTGTCCATTTACATGTATTTATTGAATATATAAAAGAAAGAGAATATTTATGTAAAGCACGTAACATTTCACTCCTAAATATACTTTTACCTTACATACGAAAAAAGAAATGAAAAATTAGACCTTAATTGAAGTTGAAAGTAAACGAATTAATGAAAAACATACGATGAAACACTGCTGGGATATAGAATTTAGAATTGTCGGCATAATGGTAAAACAGAAGCGATAACACGAAATTCAGTAATATTATGTAGTAGTGTACATATACTTGCACAAAGTTACAGTATAAATAATATGTTATATAATAGTTATATCAATTTCAAAAGGAAAGAAAAAACATGGATAGTAATTGATGCCCTGAATGACATTTACTTTTTTACTTCTGTGCATCGAACTGCCTGTTTATGTAATAAACTATATTTCTGTAAAAAAAATATATACATAAAATGGTCTTATTCTAAAAGCGTTTTTCGTAAGTTAAGTGTACGATTACTTTTATTAAAGATGTTCACGTACAGTTATTGTTATTTTCAACCAACCACTGTTTCATACTCTACAAGTAAAACATGTTTTATATTTTTTTCAATACTGAAATGTTTTCGATCTGTTTTATTTTCTCTCTGCTCCATTATAAATTTTTAGATAATACAAATATTTGTCAAATGTATTTTAGTTCTTTTTCCTTATTTGCATCCATATTTATATAGGTGTATACATACATATGTGTATTTGCAGTTCTCTACGTTTGTGTTCGTTCGAATCAACCGGGAATTGTAGATGTACACTCCCGTCCATAAGTCAATGGACACTTACTAATCTTCAAACTCTTCCAGCTTGATTTTATTGTTTTATTTTGATTCGATATAGCTATTCATGATAATATTTTAATGGAAAATTTAAAAAATATCGGATATTTTGGTCAGATTTGATTTACATGTTCTCTATATTCGAAAATAATATAGGTCTTTTAATACTAACCGTATCGTAACCGGTTTTATTCTTTACATTTCTTTATTCGAGCACACATTATTATAAAAATTGTGGAAAATCTAAATAAATTCAGGCTTGTAATTTTTATAGAACAATATATATCCGATACATTTTGTACCCGCTACGCTTAGTGTTCATAACAAAAAATCGTTTGCATTCAAATTTGAATAAGTGTCCGGTGACTTATGGACGGGAGTGTATCGAAGGAACACCGACAAAATGACTAATGCATCCGAGTGAGATAGAGATTTGTAAAAAGGTGTGAACGCGCGTCGACGCAAACGCAAAGTGTGTGCCCAAGTTGGGTGAGCATAACAGCGTTCGAATGATGAATAAAAATTGAATTCGATGGAGAAAACCGTGAAAGAACAAGTAAAATGGAAAAGCACGGTAAACATTTAAGCGTGGGAGTGATAATCGGTGTGTAGCGTATGTATAGACATAGACCGAAATAGGTTTGCCCTGCCGGTTACCTCGGTATTTGTGTATTATCCGCAAGTTCCGTGTAACTTGAATCGCGATGACTGCTTTAAGCGGATTTATGGAGTTTTTTCAAAAAGGAAAGGTAATTTTTCTCCGTATACTATATCGATTCACATTTACACGTATATTCTAACCTGTTCTACAGTATTATTGATTATTTTCATGCGTAAACTCGTTCTGACAGTTCGAATTCGTAAAATTATCGTATCTTGAGTGAATTCAAATGTCAATATCCCTTTATTTGATACCGTTACGACTACATTGTTATAGAATTTGTTCTACGAATTTCTAATTAAAATTTCTTTCAATTCAACATTGCAGACATTCAGACCAAAGAAGAAATTTGCTCATGGGACTTTACGATATTCCTTACATAAACAAGCACAAGCTTCGCTTAATTCTGGAATTAATTTAAGGTCTGTCGTGAAACTACCACCTGGCGAAGATCTTAACGATTGGATCGCTGTTCATGGTATCCAATGATTTTATTTAAAAAATATACATATGCAGTATCCACATTGGTTGAAAAACAACAATATCATGTTTAATATTCCAATTTCAGTGGTAGATTTCTTCAATAGAATAAATTTGATATATGGCACTATTTCTGAATACTGTGATTCCGCGTCTTGTCCCACTATGAGTGGTGGAGCTCGGTTCGAATATTTGTGGGCAGATGGTGAAAAGTATAAAAAGCCTACTGCACTGCCAGCGCCACAGTATGTTAGTCTCCTTATGGATTGGATAGAAGCACAAATTAATAATGAAAACATATTTCCAGTTTCGACAGGTATTGAGCTTCGATAGTAAACATATTGATTTGTGTAATTAATGTGAAAACTTTTTCAGATGTACCTTTTCCAAAAACTTTTGTACCTCTGTGTAGAAAAATTTTGACCCGCTTGTTCAGAGTGTTTGTTCACGTCTACATACATCATTTCGATCGTATTGTGGCTATAGGAGCAGTAAGTCATATTTTTATTAAAAATTTTTGTTAAAAATTTACCGAAATTCTTACCTGTATGCTGGATACATACTCGGTTTGATATTCAAGTACACAAATAGCAAGAGCTCTAATTTTAGCTGTGACTTCCATGTTTCAGGAAGCACATGTAAATACATGTTATAAACACTTTTACTATTTTGTAACGGAATTCGAATTAGTCAATACGAAAGAACTGGAGCCGCTGGCTGAAATGACTGCCAAAGTATGTAAGGATACATCGCCGACGCAGACTCCATCGCATAATCCTAGGTAGTCGTGAAACTTAAGAAACTATAAGTATGGTATAACCGAATTAAAGAGAGGTAATATTCTTTTCATATTAGTACAAAGATGAGAGCTCTCTTTCGTAGTATTTAAAAGAAAACATGAAAAGATTGGTTACTATTCATTATACTACAAAGTATTAGTAATTACACAATTTTGATAATTATCATTACTAATATTCGCTAAGTCAGGCTTTTTATAATCCAATAATGATACTCGTAGAGTTCAATTAGTACAGTAAGAATAATTTTCTGATCTATATATGTTTTTCTAACGAATCGTACTAAATAGGAGAAGTATAATGCATTTACTGCTCGTTTGCGAAGTGCTACTTAAACCGAAGTGCAAACCTGAGGAATAATATAATAAGATTCTGAAAGCTTTATATCGATAGTCATAGCAATAAATTCTAGATATGTCCATAATAATTTTATCTTCGCGGGTCAATGATTAAATCATAAATTTAGGTATCGAATTTTACATTATTTATATCGTCATAGAAGTATATAATTGTACATATAATTTGCGTAGTATTTTCACACAGTTGCATTTAAAACTGCAATAATTTTGTACGCGATTAAAGACACCGAGATAGAAACGAAAGAAATAGAACGGACAACAGGAATAGAAAGAGTACAAACTGCTAAGGCAATAAAGTAATAAATTTGTTTACAACTTGGAAATTTGTCCATTATTTATAACGAAAAATAAACGAACGACAACGCAAAACAGTTCTGATAAAATACTAATGATCTCGACCTTTTAAGCGTGAATTTGTTTCCTTTTCCATATTATAAACCAAAAGCAAAGTCAAAGATTAAACTTTATATAGGTAAATTGTTTTATTTAAGCCTGGCGATACACGTTCGACAGATGACTAATCGTCGAACAAATATTAAAATGAAACTACAATGCACAATGCGGTGTACATAGAACCTTGCATTATATATTTCCAATTGCTTAATAAATATTGTGGGATAAATCGTAACAATGATTCACATTCACGGAAAACGGTTTACGGTAGTTGTAGTTTCAATTTAATGTCAGGTTTTTTTTTACTAAAACTGACGTTCTGGGCGACTCGTCCTAAATTCTATCAACGGAGTTCGTTTAGACGCGTAATCTGTACATGTCTGCTCTAATTATATTGTAATCAGGGAGGTTCTCGATCGGGCCAACAGCTGCGATTACCGGGCACTGATTGTAAATGTATTTCATACCGACATCGTGAATAGTCTTGGCCGTTACGCTCTGAAAAGAATGCGTTTTCAAAAAAAATTCTGTGACAAATAATTCACGTACAAACATTACTTACATCTATCCTGGCCTCGAGTTCGTGAAGAGGTATGCGTCTGTTGTAACATAACATTTGTCGACCGATATCTTCGCAGATCGCGGTCGTACCGTCCAATTGAAGAAGCATGTTCGTTTTGAGAATGTTTTTCGCACGTTCTACTTCCCTTTCCGTGACCGATACGCATAATCTCATCCATTCGGACTGAATATTTTCTACGAAGTCCTCGCACGACAAGGGATCGCACACGTAATACACACCCCATAGCCCGGTATCCTACAAAGGAGAAATAGTTGGAGGAAAGAGCTCGCTTAGTAATGAAATGATTTGACGAAAATAGTATGTACTTTGTAGCATGTGTTGAAGCTTTGGTAACTGTGGCACATTCCCATTATTGCTCCAGCTTGAGCCAAGTGGTTCGCGCTGCTTGTACCACCTCCCTGGCTGCGGTCCCACGCTCCCATCAGAGTGTTCGCAACCATAAGAGGAATGTTGTCAGCGTCCGCCCATCCAGCACCTACAAGAAAAGTCTATAAGTTCCTATTATCTAAGAACCAGACTGTGGACACACACTGCTATCCGACAAGGCTTTCAGCACCTTCGACAGCAACTGCCACATGCGCAAGAGGAATGGTGTCGTCACGGACTCTGATTTCAGAACCAGTGTAACGACATGGTACATCGAGAAGTGGAATTTCGTCGTAGTGTGGTCCCGACATTTTACCAAAGTGTTGGTTTGCCAATTCTACCAGAGCATTGTGTTCCACACCACCGGCTCCTGCTAATACGAATCTGAGAGAAAGATATAAATTTAACAGAGCATGTACGCACAATAGAGATACTGTAGGAAACATGTAATTCATAAATTACCTTGGTGGACCGTAGTACGTCCTTACATAATCCTGAAGATCTTTTTTCGTGATGCTCTTGATGTTTTTGGTGGGTCCTAAAATAGTTCTGCCCAGAGGAGTTCCTTGGTAAGCGCTACTGTGCAGGTGATCGAAGACAACCTCTTGGAGATTTGTCTCGACCTCTTGCATTTCTCTCAAGATAACACCACGCTCTCTTTCGATCTCGTTTTCCCCGAGCTTGGAATTTTGAATGATATCGCTTAAAATTTCTACTGCTTTCGGAACATCTTGCGACAAACATTTCGCATAGAATACTGTCTGCTCCCTGCTCGTGTAGGCATTCAAGTGAGCACCCATGTTCTCGATCTCTAATTCTAAATCGGTTTGCGATCGTTTAGTGGTCCCCTGTTGATATTATTTGCTTACATTAATACTTCAAACATCTTCAGTTAAGGGGCTAGTCTCCTTTCTAGGATTGCAATTATTGACATCCTTGCAATCCTGGAAAAGAGACTATCCACTTAAGAACAGTATAATTTACCTTGAAAGCCATATGTTCCATGAAGTGGGCCACACCGTTGTTTGCGTCGGTTTCAAAACGGCTGCCAGAATCGATCCACAGTCCTACTGTGGCTGTTGGTGCACCAGTATCTTCGCTCGCTACTCTCATACCACAATCTAAAGTTGTAACTCTCGTTGCAGGCTGATTGATCAGCATTTCTTTCAGAGAAGATGCTGTAGACCGCCATTGTTTCTGGGTCTGCAAAGCAACCATAGAACATAACAATAGAATTCATTTACAAGAAGAAGTTTCCTGATGAATCCAAATTAAGAATAAGCAATATACACATGCCCGTATTCAATATACGAATTATATATTAAATATGTTCATAAATAAGTATTGCCAAATACGATTGGACACGAGTGTCACCTCTACTTATTAGTACAAGTTTATCAACTTCTCAAGTATCCATCAATTGTATCTTAGAAGTCTAAATTAAATGGCAGCGCACTACTGCAACATTGTCTTTAGAATGGATCGAACGCATCGAGGTTATAATATTTTGACACAAGTATTCCACCCGTGTGTGGTAGAATTCAATTCAAGAAGCTCTGTTTATTGTCATTTAAACATCAATACATTACGTCTCTTTTGTTTTATTAATATTTTCAACAGTTTATTCTCATTACGTAAGGAGCAAATGAAGTTCACGAAATTCTCATCTCAACGAAATGAAGTGGACTTCGTTGATTCATCGGGGAGCTATTCGAGGAATGATCAAAGAATGGTAAAATGATCATTTGATTACCTTTACAAGACTGGTTTTATTGGTGTATGTCCGCAACGCGGAACTAACTTTTAGCAGACGAGTCGCCATTTTTCCGATTTTCTCGCAACTGCTCCGATCTTACGACCAAGGTAGTAGCTTAGAATTCGAACTGGTACTCAGAGGACACTCCTCCCAGTATCTATATAGATATAACAATTTTAGTTTCCTTGCAGACAGAAGTGTAACATGTTAAAATTGCAACTTGTTCAATTTAATTTCATAATAAAATATAAAATGAATAATGTACTGTTATTTTTAATACGAAATAATGCGAGGAACAAGAGGACCTTGTTATTAGCTTTTTCGTTTAGTATGATTATATTGATCAGAGACTTCCAGTAGAAATCTCTAATGCTTTATAACTTTATTAGAAAAATTGAGAGAATTTAGCAAACATTCATTTTTGCGTTCGATTAGATTTGGGGAACATGTGTATAGGGAATTTCTATTGATTTCGGAAATATTTGATTTCACCTTAGACTATATCATAGACTATATATAGACCCGGCTTCAGATAACATGTCGTGCCTCAAGATTACTTCGTCATCTATCAGATGATAGATGTGGGCAAAGTGCTATAGTCTGTTGAGACTGTTATTAAGTGCTATAGTCTGTTGAGTTGAAACTGTAACTGAACTCATTCTGTCGATTACAATTTGGAAAAATTACACTTGCCCGCATCGAGAAAAATTCAACTACTCAGTATACCATGATCTTAGAATGACCTTGAAGTCTCATTTAAAAAAATGAAGGTGGAAAGATTTTTAAACTTTTTTTATTGCAATGTATAACCAATCGAAAACTGATCAACCTTTGTTTAAAATGTTTTTTGACAGATTATTTCAAGCATTTGAACTACAAAATGACAAGTTATTACAAAATGGCAGAGTTTCGTTTCCTCTATAATGATACCCCGTGACACAATTCGAAAACCGGCATGATTGTCAAAGGAGCTCGATGATCACGCTGGATCACGCTTTTGTAAACAATCGTTGGAACTGTGGAATCGGGAATTGTTAATTCAGCATTGTTTCATTCCCAAATACCGATTCAACAATGGATACTATAAACGACACCAACGAGAATTTGGATCAGTCCATACAAATGTACAATCAAGAGAATGCTCATCGAAAATCGTTTTTGAGGTTAAGCGGGAAAAACACTACTCCTAGGAGGATCTCGTTACAGAACAGTCTTTTGCGGAAGGATTTCGATGATTCGCAACAATTAAACGACATGAGTAGCCCGAAGATGTCGAACAAATCATATTTGAATTCGAAGCTGATGAAAGGTTACGATACGCTGGATATAGAGAGCTCCTTAACCCTGGCTCCTCATGAGATACGCGATATAATGGCAGCGTCTGAAAAGAATGAGCTCACATTGAGGGAAATGATGGAAGACAGTAGCGCGACTGGCATGATTTTAAAAGCAAAGCAACCGTGGAGAGATGTTATGTCTAAATTATATTACGACTTCCTGCATAGCATACAGATGAACTTTTCGGAGGCTCAGGTGTTCGACATTGTTGCAGACTTTATACAAAATTGTACAGACACTTTAGACATAATGAGAGGTACAATGAATATGTTTTAAGCCTAATATTTCACCTAGAACAAAGTATATTCCGTTCGATTAATAATTCTTTTGTTACAGGCATGCAAGCAAAAGTGGAGATTATGGAATCGTCGGAAGAAGAAGTCTCTTTGGAGAATGAGAGAAACACCTGGAGGCTTGTTTATTGCCTGTACCAGAATCGAATAAACAGCCTTAACTTTCCGACAGCCATGGAAGAAGATGCGGATGAAAATGATACTTATATATCCGAGAAAGTCGTAATAGATAGCTTGTTCAAGGTTGAAAGGTATATACGAGAATACCAGTTGATAATTGACTGGTTGGAAAAAAACGCGTTGGATCATGCAGACAAATGCCCGTCTACCGAACAGTTTACCGATAAAACGCTCGCATGGGAGAACACAGTACGGCAATTGCTCACTTACAAAGATAAAGATTCGATTCCGTTTCGTTCGAGTAGACCGATGATATCGTCCTTAGATCCAGATGCTCCAATCAGAGAAGGTAAACCGCTCCATGATCTGGACAGGGAAGACGATGCAAGACTTGAAAAAAGAATGTTCATAGAGGTATAAGGTTCTTTGATAAAATGAGAAGACTTTAGAAATGAATATAATATCTAACAAAAATATTTGATGCAACAGGTACGGTGCGGGCGGCTGACAAAGGCACAGGCACTCGCTGAACATTGTGGTCAACCTTGGAGAGCTGCTTGTCTGTTAGGCTGGATACCTTACCACGATCCTAATTACAAAAATCCATTATCCGACACTAAATTGCCGATCGAGGGAAATCCGAATAGAAGTATTTGGAAACAGTGCGCGTGGGAGCTCTCCCAGGACAAGCGCGTAGGTAATAATCCGTGTTTCGATTGCTGTTTGCTAACCGATCTATTTCACGACTAACCAAATTTGCGTTGCTCTGATTTAGGTCAATACTACCGCGCTGTTTACGCCAGCCTTTGTGGGAACGTCCAACAAATGTTGCAAGTTGCGTCCTCTTGGCAGGACGCGTTATGGGGCCACATGAAGACGCTGTTGGACATTAAAGTGGAAAGAGAGATCAGAGATTTGGTGGTTAAAAGCTTCACGAACATGCCCGACGACTATTGGAAGAACGAGCTTTCGCTGGAGGACGTTTTCAAGGAGCTACACGCGTCGAAGAATCCGATTATCCGCACGCAATCAAATGCGCCAGACCATCTGATCCAGAAATACTTGATACTCGATCAAATTCCGAAATTGATGGAGGAGATTGAGAACATGATAGATCTGAAGATCTGCGACCCGCACTTCTTGCGTTTCTTGGCACATTTGATATTCTTTTTTCGGCAAATCGGGAAGAACGTGAACGACAAAGTTGGCGATAAAGTTTTAACGGCATACGTCCAGGTTTTGATCGAAATGGACGATCCGATACTAATCGCTTTCTATACAGCCATGCTCCCTCAGGAGTTGCAAGTGACCAATTATGCTTGCTACCTGGAGAATATCAAGGATTACGAACAGCGCAAGAAATGTTTGACTGCAGCGGAGGACGCTAACTTGAGCGTAGAAGCCATCACGAAGTTAGTAGTGGAGCGTATACGCTCGAAAGATGTGGACGTCGACACTGCCGACTTGAAGGGCACCATAACCAATGCGGATGTAGAAAAGATCAACGCGTTGGACTGGTTAATATTCTATCAGAGTCAGCGGGAGGAGGCGTTGTGGCAGACCAACGCGCTCATAAGATACTTTTTAATGAACGAGAGGATTGATGCTGCGCGAAAAGCATTTAACAAGGTATACAAATCTTCTCGCAAAGAAAAGGCTATCCCAGCGCTAAACTAACACTTTAGCTGCCTTTAGCTTCCTTAACCTTCAGTTACTCGCACTCAATTTTCTACATAACTGTTTAAATGGAACTTTATACGACTTCAACATAAATAAATTTTGATTCCGTAAAATAACTACTTCAATGCGAAATGAATATTTGCTAGTATAGACGGCACCTTTGTTTATTTGTGAAACACTAAATTTAATGTTTGGAGATTATAAGTTCTAGGTATATGCGAGTAATTAAATGTTAAATGTAGCATAATCGTTAAAGAGTTTATTAATAGTTGTGCAAATTGAATTTCTTCGCAAGATTCCAGCAGACTCGATCGAGTCGGTCATGTCCGAGTATCCAACGATGGAGGGAACCCTGACTAATCTTACGATCACGAATAATTTATCGAAAAGAGCGTCTTCGGCGATTCGAGAGTACCTTTGTTACAAGACTTATCTGGACGCCCAAGAAGGATTCGCGGAGTGGTTCTCCCACTATCATCATGGAAAGCCCACCCCTCTCGAAGAGCTAACGCCGTACGCCACTTTTACCGAGAAAGTTGCGTACGAGCATAAGAAAGCACAGTATAACGTTGAAATGGAAAGGTGGAAGTGCACGATGCAACATCACACAAAGGTCTGTGAGATTTTTTTCAAGGTCTTGTGAGATCTTTCTCAAACATGAGAAATCAAATGAACTATTTTTTCGCAGGCTGTCAAGCAATTATTGTTCAATGTGCTGTTGTTCCCTGATGGTGGTTGGCTGGTAGACACAACCAATGGTAGCGAAGAGTCGAGCACACCGGAAGAAGAGTCGCGGGAAGAAGAAATGGAGAAGTTGCGTCAACTTTGTATTCCGAAAATCACTCTTCTTCTTCACTCGGTGATGACCGAGATGAACGAGCATGCCGGATGCATTCAGTTAGCGGATATCCTTGCCTCGAAGCAATATAAGCTTTATAAGGTCTTTATTTCATCAAATACAGCTACAAAATGAACCCTTTCTACTCGGAGCTATTTTAACTCGAGAATTAAACATTTCTTCCGTGAATGATGTTTTCAATTTGGTGGATACAATACTTGATTGATAGAACAATTGATTAGATACAATATTTTCAATAATGGTACAACAATTTTTAGTGGCACTTCAACGATTATTTGAGAAAAATGAAAATTCGTTTGGTGAATACTTTAGGGACGAACTAATATTGCTCTCCGTATTTCAGGTGTTCCAGAAGAACAGGTTACGCGAGGTGTTCAAGAAGATCTGCGAATCCTCCTTGATTCTGATGGATCAAAAGAAAGATCCTTGGGGTTACCCGAAGTGAAGCTCTAGAAGGGAAATTCTAGACACTAATTCGAAAAGTGTACACAACGAGATTCGGATCGCATTTCTCGCTCATAATCCGCATCTTTCTGTAATTATTTGTACATGGAGAAGGAGTCGGTTGTTCGGCGGATCGGGACGTCGGGCAACCACCCTGTACGAAAACGCCTCTATCTTTTTTATAAAACCAGTTTATTGTCAACCACAAGAAGTGAATATAAAATTTGATACAATGTTCAATAATCATAATCATAATATATTATATACCTCATGATTACTTAAATGCTCCTTTTTACCCAATCGTTTAATAAATGTAGCGCTGTCGAAGCTGTAGATTCCAAAACGCGTGGAGAAACATTCGCGGAGAAAAAGGAAAACTCAGGCGGACGAGGAGGAGGAGGAAGAGGGATAGAGAGATGGGAGACAATTAACGATTATAGTTATCCTGAGATACTTTCCCATTGGAGAATCAATGAATTCGTCGTGACTCCACGACTGCTAACAGCGACCGCATGCTAATCTCTTGCCATACATAATTATCCTTCGGACGTGGGTCTGCATACAATGGATAAATACGTACAAGCTCCGATTCAAATCATCGAAACGTATTCAAAGGAAATCACGATAGACGAAGAACGAAGGTGTTCGTGATGCGTGGTGTACATTGGAGTTTCAAACAACGGAACCGCTCTTCGGCAACTGGGCTTCTTGCGATTCCCATCAGCTTTAAGGGAATTGTCAAGTTTAAAATAAGCATGGATCTTTATGGACTGATTGGGAATTTTAATTGAACCACTTGAAGCTCGTGCTTAAAGGTACAAGATTAGAAACACCGACAGAGTGCAAGAGATTCGACGAGATTTTCCATCAGTGGACAGTATTATTTTACTGGACATCGTTCGTTTAATTGTTTGCCTGACTTGTTCAAGGAACGAGTAGATTAATATAATGTATATCCTTTTAAGCATTTGTAATATTTATTCCATTATAACTAGATAAATTCTTCTAATGTTTTCATGATTATTATTCTGTCATAGCTGCATCAAGTCCATGGTGTAATTAGAAAGGTTACAATTTTTGTTAGAAGTAAAATGATTCTTAAGTGAAGAAAAATTGTGTAAATTTTTCTGGATAACGTAAATCCAGATGAAGTTGCGTATACTTTAAATCGGCTGCAAAAATTAGTTTTCAAATTTTTAAGGGTCGTTTACGCGGAGAATGGCCCCGTGCATTTTGTCCGAAGAGCGTTTCCGTGCTAATCATCTATTTTCCCAGGGGTTAATGATGCTTTAGCCGGCGAGAGCAGTCTTTTTTATATTCTTTTTCCCATTATATTATTATTTATACCTCGTACTGTAACTTCGAGCTTCGTTTAATATGTGCGGGACACGCGCTCGCGTCCCTCTCTGTGCGGCTTTGATGCGTATTTTGTATGCGTGTTCTCGTTTCCTTTGTTCGTTTCGCGAAAGACAGACCTCGACGCTACGAAGTGAACAATTCTTCAATGAACTTTACTGTACTGTGCACATTATAGACTATATCAAGGAAATCAACGCTCCGCGGAATCGGCTGCCCGCTCTGCCGTTCCGAAAACGAAGGAAAACCACCAAACCGGATGTCGCGCGACGTTTACACGCTCCTCCTCCGTTCACCCACTGGTTCGGTCGACTTCTGACACAGTTATCCAGTTAACTTCGACTCACGGAAACGCCCGGAATTCAGGGAAATCAAATGGGAAACGCATTCGCGGAATGCGATCGCCTGAACTGTCTCCTTGCTTCAGGCCAGGACTCGAAGCGGCTTCGAAAATAAATACAGCGGTTGTGCAAAGTATTCGCAGATCTTTTAAAAACGAATAACTTCTCTCAACATTCGAGCCAACAGCTTGAGCTCTTTCCAGACACTGGAGGGATTAGTTTACCAGCCAATACGTGTAAATAATTTCTTCTTTTTTAATTTGTTATTGGTCGCGATTGCAAAGGAAAAAGTACAGGTCACGATTTTAAAATTTTTTATCTGCGCTTGTAATGAAAATTTGAAACATGTATTTTGTAAATGTAAGTAAGTTATGCAAGGTGATTTAATGTTCTTATCAGATGCAGGATGGTTTCAAGAGAGCTTTCATGAGATTATAACAAATTTTGTTTCATGATTTCTCAAGGTCACCTTTAATGTTTTGCAGAACAACCTATAATTTTTTTTAATTCGGTGATTCTACAGATAAAAAATTTAGAAATCTTGACCTTTACTGTTTTAAAGAAAATTATTTACGCATTAGCCAGTAAATTAATCCTTCTAACGTCTCAAAAAAGCTGAAGCTGTTGAGAGAAATGTTGAAAAAGTTATTGGTTTTGGAAACAAATATACTTTGTGGATCCACTGTATGTATTTTCCCCTATCCTTTTATACATTTAAACGGATCGGTAAAACATCGACGATTAGTAGGAGCCTAATCAATTTTAACGCAAAAAGTGAAGAAGAATTGGTTCGAGAACCGACGTTGAAATGAAAATGGTGACCGCAACCGAAACAGATAATAGTTGTAATCGACACTATACAAGAATTTTCAAGCCCAACTGGGAGCCCGATTGGGTTCAGGCAACGGAAATCGTCGAACAAACACTTCAGAGACACGCATACTCTAGTCACTTAGAAAAGCTATTGAAATCTCGCTGAAACGAGCATGGATCTTGAATATTTAAGCGAAACCTAACAGCCCCAGATCTAACGTTAATGCAATATGTTTCATAGATACTTCTTCTTGCTTCGCGAAACTGCCATTCATTTCGAATCGATTTAAATCATCGACAAGTGTCCAAACATCCAGTCGTTTCTGATGAACAATATACTTTACACGGTTCGTTGTTGTAACACGTTTTCTATAAGTAGACTGCGGATCTTTATGCGTTTCTAGCAAAATTAAATAGATGAAATTGTTGGAAAATTTAAAAAAAATATCAATATACCAATATATGATTTCTCCTTTATTAAAATCGTTAAGGGAAGAAATAACATTCTATTTCTTGCAATGCATTCTTGCGATGCAGACAATTTTTATTTTCCATAAAGATCCGCAGTCTATCGATAACATAAATCTGCGATATAAAAGATTGACCCTCTGAACTCGAAAACAGTTTGAAAATTATTAAATTCACCTGAAAAAGCTCGATGTTCACAATTTCAGAAAGATTACACAGAAGAAAAATGATCTGTATCGAAACAAGTGTCTTGATTTTCGAATTGAAATTGCTTCGAGTACAAAGGGTTAAATTGAATTGTATATTGACAATTTTTGCGAACGCACAAGTGTCTGGATACTTCCGACGAAGGTTTCAATCGATCGAACGATATCTGTCGCAGTGCTGCTAATCGAGGAAACAAAGGCAGCATTTGAAAAGTCTGCTTTTCGTTCTGCAGCCTCGTGAAACAAGGTTCTTGAACATAGACGATCGGAATGCACGATCTATTGGCGTGGGAATCGATCCGGGGAAGATCGTTGTTCGAGGACGAACGAAAAATAAAAAGTAGGAATGGAAAGGACGACACGTGCAATAATACACACAGACACACGTGACCGGAAACACAGCATGCTGCACCGACGTCGTAATTCAAACTCGTATACATCTTTGTATGCAGTCAGCAGGTTCACGATCCCGTCGATTGATCGATGGATCGTCGACAAGCGAGTCGTTCCGGTGGTCCGAGAACGAGCGACGGATCTTTTTACATGTTTCTTCTACTCGATCATTAATTTTTCGTTAATCTCTCGTTAGTTTCTCGGACCGGGAACGACCAGACAGACACACGCGCGCGCGCACACACATACATACGCACAAACACACACGCATACACACACGAGGATCTCGACGATTGAGTGTTGACTTTTACAGTAATACGAGTACACGATTAATAGAATTATCTTGTTGATTAACCTAGTCTAACACGTAAACGTTGAAAAAAACGGTTGACAATTGTTTATCGTTCTCGATAAGTGACTACGATTTATTTATTTTTTTTCCTTATTCGCCGCTTAGTCCGCGAGAGCTTGATAAATTCGCCGAAAACTCACCCACAGACCCCACCACTCCCGTAGTGGTTCACAAATTTCTGTTCACAAATTACGTGCTCTTCTCTTCTCTTCTTCTTTCTCTTTTGCTTTCTTTTTTCTTGTAATCGCTTGTTTGTTAGCTCACCATAACTAAGTTATTCGCTACGGGATACTTTCTAATCGCTAATGGGCTCGCGTCAGCGTGTTCGAAAACGATTTATCTACGGATATTTTGGAAATGGTACTCATGGACTCCTCCCCTTCGGCTCCTCGCACTCGTGTCCGACCGTAAACTGACCTAATCTACTTCTCCCGGCCAAACTCGACGCTCAGACTTTCTTCAAGCGCGCAGCGCACAAGTTCGTCAATTCTCCCTAAGTGCGGGAATATAGCGGAGCGGTGCGGTGATCTTTGTTTATCATTTAATTACATATTGGTTTGATTTTACAGCAATGTTCACCTCGCCGCGCAATCTTCACCGCTCCACTATATCTGTACCCTAATTAACGCTTTGACAGTCGCCGACCTACGAGTAACAGAAATGTTCCTGTCAGTGTTGATGCTGAATATTCTACGACGAAACATCGAGTTAACCCTCCGACGGTTGTGCTTGAAATAACTTGTCATTTAAATATTCAATTTCTGGCAATTCGTGACTAACGTGTCTACACGAGATACCATGAAAAGTAAATTTTTTGAAATGTGTAATTATTCTGTTGTCCGAGGGGTAAATCGGCGCCAATAAATTGCTGGGACTTCTCGAGGTTCTCTCAACCAGTCAAAGCGTTGTGACTAGACCAGAGCCGGCCAACTGGCGACTCGCGAGCCCAGTGTCGTCAGAATCGACAAAACTACCTTCTCCCCTTCCACTATCCCATTTCAGCACCATGGGCAGTGATGCCAGAATCGTGGGTCTTTGGGTTTTTCTCCTCCTCTGCTACTGCCGGCTCGGTTCCCCCACTCTTACTTCTACTGCGCACGCGCTACACACGGTGAGTAAGAGGTACGTTCGTGTGTAGCGCGTGCGCAGTAAAAGTAAGAGTGGGGGAAGAAAAAGAGAAAGAGGAGGAGAAAAACCCAAAGACCCACGATTCTGGCATCACTGACTATGGGTATACTCCAACATCCCCCACTAAGACCGTAGACTAGCCACGTATTAATCTGGTTATCAGAGAGGTGGGGGGTAAACTGTATTCCCCTCGATTTCCTCGATCTGGCGACACTGCTTCTTTCCCCACTTCTCAGTTCCCCTACCAGCGTTCCCCGTCATTCGAACTTTTTAAAGAAACAATGTGTGGCTCTCCGGTTCTGAAGATAAAGTCAACGAGTGGGAGAACCGGCAAACCCCAAGAAGTTGCCCAGCTCTGAACTAGACTACCGCAATTGTGTCTACGTCTAGGAGCTTGCGGCTCGTCTCTTCAATCTATGTACTTTCTATTTGCCACAATTTCTCCAGCGATGTCCATCGAAATATACATCCTACACATTCTTAACGCAACTCAGGACGGCCTATCGTAACAAATGAGTACTTCTCGTATCCTTTTTGTACATGGTTCCACTTTCAAGCGTTCTGTGCGTCACATCGACATCGCTGGAGCTCGACTTTCATCCTTTAACTGTTCGTCGCAATGTTTCTCTGCCACACTGCTCTCCTAAAGTTCAAGTTTCTCTATGCGAAGGGAATAATGAAGTCTACTGGAAAGTACTGTCCATTTTCGTTAAAAAAATGAGATATCCAACATAAATAGAGCAATAAAAATATGAAGCTGAAAGGTGAACAAATTACAAGGGACCGAGAGAATATGTAATACAGATTGCACTAAAAAGTAAAATAAAATAGAGAATATAATATTTGTTGAGCATGGTTCTGGAAACCTATTTAGAACTTTCCAGCAGACCCACTGGGAAACAATCAATGTTATTTGTGGACTGGGGATCTTTATGCAATAGAAAAATGTTCCGCATTGATTGTGGGAAGTAGGAAGAAAATAAAAATTGATTTCATCCCTTAATGGCTGTGCTGCATTAAACACAACATTACAATATCCTTAAATTTGTTTCATATTTCATCCAACAAATTTCTTCACAAATGCATAAAGAACCGCAGTCTGGTTATTTGAATTGGTAGAAAGGAGATATATGTATATACATATATATCTCTGTGGAAAATGGTGTGGCTCGGAGGGGTTAACACCTTGCACTCCCTTGTTATGTATTACCCTTGAGTTTGCTGGTGCAAGGAGCCGAAGCGCCGATACAACAAATCCCTACTCGCCATCCACGCCGTGCTCGTAAAGTGTGAAAATATATTTTACCACAAGGACAAGATTCAGAAAGATATTCAGTTTAAAAGTCTCCGAGTATCTCTACGGTTATCGTTGAAACGAGACGATCTTCGTCGTGACATGCATATTGACAGTGTTATACAATCGGTTCGAGTTGATCGACGCTATATCCGCGGGGAATCCGCCTCGAACGACGTTCCCGTCCGCTTATTCACCTAGACCTTAGACAATCACCGCAACCGAGAATCCTCCATTCTCCGTCTTGCACGCGATCGTTCTCTTACAATCACTCGCCGCGAAACAAAAACGATCGTGCAGAGCGACTTCGTCGTTTCGTTCGATTCTTCCGAAATATTCCTCAGACGGCCTTCGGGGGAAATCAGAATGGCGCCGATCTCGGGGACGCGCGACCACTCCGCGCTCGTTAACTTAATTAATTGTCATAAACGGTCGCTGTCTTTTCTCTTATTCTGTTTGGAGAACGTTCCAGGCTTCTGCCAGGGATAATCTTAAGATAGGGATATGTTCGATAAGGATATGTCTGCGTGCTTGAAAACCCTTCCCATCCCTCGGATTATCGAAATATAAGCGAGTTTGTATTCGTCGGATAATTAACTCGCATGCTACCATCGCGTTTAGCCTAGTCCATTTCGATTTCCATTTTCACGCCCAATTACCAAGCTACGATACTCGTACAGGGTGTCACAAAATTATACATGTATCGCGGACACCATAGCGCGATTTTACACCCGTCATTTAGTCGAAAATAACATAATTGGCGACCTGCAAAATTGACCTTGAACGTTTCTTTACCCTGTCTTTCAGGTTCAAGATCAATTTTACGGGGGTTGCCTGTCATTTTCGACTTATTCACACGTTCCGTTTTCTATGTTCAATCATATTTTCTACATCTTCTACTTTTAACATATTCAGTTTTCTTTCACAATTTCAGTCCAGTCGTTAGTATCTTTCTCCTGCAATAGCTAGAGTTTTGAACACTGCGAAAACAACTCGATATGAACGGAGAACGGAGATAGCTACATGTTTCAATGAATGAATTCAACGAATGAATTCGGTCAAATATTTTCTTGTTAACCCTCATCCGTCCCTCGTGTCTATTTGACACAGTTTTCCCGAAATAAGTTACACCGTATATGTAACTTGGTGAAACTTGTCTGAAACTTGGTGACTTTCATTTTTCTAAAGCGAAACGTACAACCGTAAAAATCTAACAATAAAAAATAACATCGATAAGTAAGTGTTTGATTTGTTATTTAATTTATTTTTTTATCGATTTCTTTATCATTCTATGCGATTTGACACCGAGGGACAGATTCAGTTCGTGAAACGAGGGACGGATGAGGGTTAAATAAAAAGGGTTAACTCTGTTCCGAGCGTGGCAACCGGAAGCTGTCTCGGCTATCAAAGACTCGACGAGGAACGTTCTCGCAAGGTATTTAGACAGCTGAGCCGCGATTTCCGCGTCTAAGAAGATGGAATCGTATTCCATGACCTCGGGGTCTGTTCACGAGATCGGCGCACTGAAGGAAAAATGTACATGGAACGCTATCCTGGACCTTAACTACCACACGAGACATAAAATGGAGAAATTTACCAGACTGATCCGTGGGCCGATCGACGAAGGAACGATCCCGGTCGATCGGCGCCTCGATCGTCCTCTCACACACTCATTCCGTCTCCCTTATCTTCTTTCGATCGATGGATCGCGGCTCGGGCGAATGAACGTCTTTGTAGGTAGATCCTTTTTTTCCCAACCACTCGAATTGATCGAGAATTTCTATACGACTCGTCGAAGACGTTATGCGATCTACTATGGATCTCACTCGCCGCGAGATCCACGAACTGCCGATCGCGCACATCGCGAAAAACCAAAGTATCTTTTCCCTCGATTACACTATTATTTGCTCCTTAACCGCTAACAACTTGAGGGACTTGTAGTCGGGCTGCTCCGCGGTGGTATCGGACGAGTGGTCTTAACCGCCTTACTATTCTACTAGAGTGAAAAAACGAGAGACAGTCAGAGAAAGATAGAGAAACGGTGAAGGGGTAAATGGGACGAGATAGAAAGATATACAACTTTTACGTAACTATCTACGATCTTCGAGCTCCCCCCGCGCGCCCCGTTTGTATATCTGTACATTCATATTACAATTAGTAGCTTATCCAGGATACACGAGCCCCCCACCTCGATCTTTGTACAAGTTGTACCTCGAATAATTGATCCGTACAAGAGAACCTCCGTTCGCTCGAAACGCCTCGAGATCGAATATATCTTCGACAAACTTTGCGCAGGCCACGCGGTACGTCGTCCCGGCCTCGTTTGTACTTAAAGGAATTGAGTACAGTTATTGTCCGATTACTCTAAAAACTGGGAATGGTGAACCGTATCCGTGAACGTTCGACTTCATCGTCTTCATCGAAACTACGCTCCACCCGGCCCGAGAGAAAATATATGTAGAATTCTTTCCTATCATGCAAATAGATTTGATATAATATTAAACTCGGCATATTTATTGTCCGAACAGCGTCGACTTTCGCGTACACGATTATTGTCCTAGAATGAACTCTCCACCCGGCGACTGGACACCAAAAATGGCTGTCAAAAAAGGGAGCCACGGGTCCGACCGATCCCGCGAGAAGCAGCCCTCTGTTAGTCCAATCCGGCAAGTCGGTACTCTTTATTATTGTCGTCCACAGAAGTAGGAGTTTGAATCCACTTACGTGCTAGAACTCCCCGACTCGCTTCGAAACGGAACGCAGACCGGACGAAAAGGGGAGAGGAAGAGGGGCCCGGGAACGGGGTGTACAGGAGCAGAAACGTAAACGGGACAATTCTTCTCGACGACAACGTAACGTAACGGCCAACTCACACGGGAACCATCTTCATCATCTCAGTCTGCGGGTCTTCGTCCGAATTAAAAATTCTTTGAATCGACTTTCGAAGTATTTGATTAAACGCAACGCACCTCGTTTATGAAATACTCAAATAATCTAGCAGAAGAGCGGTATGGGTTCTCTGAATAGTATGCACAGAATTTCTGTGTCATTTATTAGGTGGAGGCAAAGTTCTTTCGTATTTGAAATAACTAGGCAATTTTGCTTGTAAATGAGAAACACGTCGACAGTGTGACCCGTCACTCGCACGACGGATCTTTATGCATTTATTGGAAAAATTAGTAGGCGTTATTGAGAACAGTAAATATATAAAAATTATAAAGATACTGTTATATTATTTACAAATTATTGTACTTAAGATCCGCTGTCTACTGATTGGAAAACAGGAATCGAGAACTTGTTACGTATAATGGAAATTATATCATTGAATAATATTGAAAGTATATTTTTAGAAATTCATTATAAAAATAGGATCCTGTGTGTACTGATTAGGAAACAGGAATCGACAAGTTGTTACATACAATGGAAATTATATTATTGAATAATATTCAACGTGTATATTTAGAAATTCATTCTAAAAATAAGATCCGCTGTCTACTAATTGGAAAACAGGAATCGAGAAGTTGTTACATACAACAATGGAAATTCTACCATTGGATAATATTGAATGTATATTTTTAGAAATTCACTCAAATATGTTCTTTAAAATATGATAGAACTTTCCCTTCAACCTAATATTATATTTGGTTTCGATAATCGTGAATCCACGAGTGGTCGATTCCAGGAACAGCGTAAATTAAATGACAGCCGCAATTGGTTTGAAAAATGGCACGTGTGAGTCAGGCGTTAGTCGTGGACGCGGAAAAACAGTTGTTCGATCCCCTTGGAGAATTGCCGTCGAGTATGCTAGCCCGGGCATATCGGGCTGCCCAGATGTGTCGCGGACATCGAGCAAACCATCTTCGTTATTGTCACTCAGTTTACTTAACGGGTGTTTCGGAAAGTAGCTCAAATTAAACGCTACCTCCTTTATTCGACGCGGCTACGGGAGATGACAGTGCACTGATCGCTCGTAGGGTCATTTTAACTTTCACTTTCTTTTACTCTCTTTTTTGCCGATTTAGCTGTTGAAAAATGTAAAAGCTTGGGGGGTTGAACCAATGTAATTATGAAATTAGTTCCATCAGGTCGCTCGGATAATCATTTTCGTTCTCTCAAAGGAAAATCGAAGCCAATTTCTTTCTATTTCGAACGAGCTTCGTAACATTTCGTTCCATGATCTATCCCATCTAGAAATTTAGATCGCGTGCTCGTAGAATTTCTGGTTTTTGTTAGCAAAAAATTGGGTTACGTGACTTTTCACGACTTTGTTTGAAATGAAATTTGCACCGAATAAAAAATGTTGAAAAAGAAAAAAATGGTAACCCGATGGTACGTCCTCTCTGTAACAGCACGCAACATTTTCTTTCGCGCACTACATTTTTGATTTTGCTTGAAATGCTATATAGCATCACAAGGCACGAAACGACGGTTCAAATGCGTCCCACTAACTTGTAAATATGCCGAGCCAAATTAATTAATTTCTCTATTATCCGAACTCCGAACTTTGTACCAAGTTAAAGTAAAAGAAAAGCAAAATATCCACGAGCGACGAGTACAGTAGCCTAGCCGGCAGCCAAATGACATTAATTTTCCAAGTGCCTCTCTCTCTTTATAATGTATAATACACGTACCTCATGTTTATGCATGTATGTTTTTTGATATATGTATGTATATGTATATATATATATATATACATATATATATATATGTATATATATATATATATATATATTTATATGTAATGTATATGTTAAGTATGCATATGTAGTTAAATACATACTGGTCTTCGTGCGATAAGCAATCGGAAATAGCGAAGAATTTTTCGCTGCTGAGAATTTTGAGGACGCCCCGTTACTTAGAATCTGGACAGACCGGAAGTATCGAGAGTCTAGCTCCCGAAAAAGAGGTCCGTCGACCTCCGTCTTCCTGGATTGATTATGTATTTCTCTGATTTCTTGGTTGTACGTCCGTCGTTCCTCGCGTTTACCTCGAATAAATCTTATTACCGGAACAACTCCAATTTCTCTACGAACTTTGATCGTTTATTCGATACTTGTCGTTCACCCCGTGAATAAAGTATCGCCGAATTTCGCCCAGAGCGTAGAAATAGGCACAGACTCTACGAATGAAGAGGTTAAATCGCTTTGAAACATGTACACGATGATAAAATCATTGTTTACACCGTCAAACGAAAAATACGAATAAGTTTTTTCGCTGTGCTCTATCTCCGATACGCTCGTGGGTCCTGTGAGTTACGATAAAGGGCCTAGGTTTTTCAATGGCTATTGAAAATATTTTCCCCTTAAATATTTCACCCCTCTAGTTTGCCCGCGAGGGTAGTTACACTTAAAAACTCTAATCGCAAGGTTCGTTTTGAAAATTTGTAACGCGAACGGACCAGTTCCTAAGTACTCGAGGGGCATCGCCTGTCCGAGTGGCTCCTAATTCGTGTAATTAAACAAGTTTCATTATCTGTACCCAAGGCACATTTTATACTTTCATTCCGTTTTAGGAAGGTCCACTCTATAGTATGTACATATTATAGCATTGTTACACATACCAGGGGAATAGTTCACAACTGTGTCACCCTTAACTCGCACACAGCACCGACCATAACGAATCCGACCATTCGCTACAATAATTAACAATTTTTATTGCACGATGCCTGCGCTCCCAGGCATCCCGAATCATTCTAATTCGAAAACCGAATTTTCCTTCCGACCTGAAATATTTCCATTTTATTTGAATTCCTTAATTCTATCTCGTACAATACTTTCACTTGTTTATTCAAATATTAAATACGTTTTGTAATGTATTGAATACAAATTTAATAATGCAGCAAATATTTTGAATAATGCTAGATGAATTATTAAACATCCGTGCAACTGTGCGTATGCTAAATTTTTTTAAAAATCTCAAGAGAACTCAATAAATCGTCGTTCAACTAGAAAATCAATACAGTGCTAGTGGCAAAAATTTTTAGAACTATGATCAGAGGATAGAGCACCTCGGTAACTTCGAACAAAACCGAATAAATTATTTTCACTGTTAATTTTTACACAGTCCTCCGGTCTTCGAGTTCGCCTCTTATATTTTCAGTTTCTAGTAATCGCGTGCGGTTTCAAGGATTATGACCGGTACCGTGTGCCGCAAGTTCCGCGGCGTTGTACATGATTCTGTCGTTTCACTCAACGATTCCCTCGCTCACGTCGTTCCGACGCTACCCTACGTATTATTGTCAAGTCGACAGCATTTATATAAATGTATACCTTAACGGCTACTCGATTCTTTAAAGTTACATTATATTCGACTGTAGCTTTGTGCAAAATTTACATTGTACATCGCGCACCGTCGACAAGCGGCCCGATCCGACCGCCCGCCGGCCATCGCGACACCTTATTTTCCTGTCGACGACCACTAACGATATTCCCCCACCCCACCCTCCCTTGCCCCTGAACGACATTATTGTCAAATACTTTCGATCTGTTTCCTGATTCCGTTTATTGTCACCGATCTCCGATCGTCATTCTCCTTTCTCCTGCGCCCCACAAGTCAGTCCCTTAAAATACGTATGTACTTAAACGTTAAAAATCACTTCTCGGATTCTCGTTTCACTCGGTGCGCTTGAAACATGCGTACTCGTATCGTTACCGTACTGTATGCACTTTTACGCATATTATATACACACGTATACATACATACAAAATGTGTACACATAATATACATGTATGTATACATATATGCTTACGTAGATGTATGTATGTATATGTATATCGGTTTAATATGTATTTGTATGCAATGTATATATATATGTATGTATGTATAAATATACATATACATATGTATACCGTATAATACGAAATATTGAATCTGATAGATCTTAAAAATATTCTGCTAATCTTCTTACCTTTAGATTAAACCTTACGAGCTAAGTACTTTCTTACAACCTTGTATCGTTTGATCAACCGAGCCTGGTATTCGCGTATCCGATTTTTTTCTCCTTTTTTCTGTTTTCTTTTTCTCTTCTTTTTTTCTATGTCTCTCTCTCTCTCTCTCTCTTTCTTGCTTGTCCGTTCTCTTGTTAATTTTGTTATCACCGTCGTTGCGTGTCAGGCGAGTCGCGTGTCCCCCGTCGCGTCTGTTTTTCATTTCTGTTCGCCACCCCCGCGTCCTCCAAATTTCTAAGCCACCTCTCTCCTCTCGTGTGGCTCCCTGGCCGTCAATGGATTCATCTGAAGAGACTCAAGAGACCAAGAACCAGCGATACAACCATCGTCAACATCGGCAGCTCTGTGCACGCACCGCCCACCACGTTTATCTTCCAGCCCATGTTATCGTGCGAGTAACACTGAGGGAAGAAAAGGTTCTTGTTAGAATCGTGCCACTTTGCAAAGCATAGACTTTCCGACTGTTCATCGCGAAATGATAAATTTTTTTGTGAATACAAAGAACTCTCGATAAAAATAAGAGAGAAAGAGAGAGCGATGATTTTTTTATATATTAAAGCTGAAATGTTACAGGATATAGGAAAAATATAGAGATTATGGTAGGAACGTTTTTTAACTTCGAGAATCTGTGTTAAGCTTGCGGAATTGCAAGAAAATTGTGTTTTATCTAATACCATGTTTCGGTCAGATTTTTTTTCTTGGCATACTAAACGTCATCTCTAGCAAAATCATTTCTAGAAATCTACCACTAGTGGTATACGCTGACATATTTAGTGAATGCGCTAAGAACGTATATTCCATAACAAGTTTAACACTGTAGAGTATATTACCACCAAAACAATGAGGCATTATAACAAATGCAGTATGAAACAAAGCAAATAAGTTTGTTTAATTGTCGAGTCGAATTACAAGAAAATTGTGTTTTATCTAATACCATGCTTCGGTCAGATTTTTTTTCTTGGCATACTAAACGTCATTTCTAGCAAAATCATTTCTAGAAATCTACTACTAGTGGTATACACTGACATATTTAGTGAATGCGCTAAGAACGTATATTTCATAACAAGTTTAACACTGTAGAATATATTACCACCAAAACAATGAGGCATTATAACAAATGCAGTATAGAAAGAAGCACATAAATTTGTTTCATTGTTGAGTTTAAATGGCTGTCTTAAAATGGGTCTGTCTCGTACCTGATAGAACACCTCATCTGGGGTGTCTTTGTCAACGGTCCAGACGAGCTCTCCCGGTTCGCCCTGGTCGCACTCAAGTCGGAGCGTTTCGAAGAAATCCTTGAACGTGTCCATGTCCGAGCTCGTGTCGACCGTCTTGTGAACCCATTTGCACAACCGCCCGGCCGCAGTTGGTTCAGGATAGCCATCGGAGTCGAATCTCACTCCGGCGTACACCTTCTCGGCCGCTCGATCCTCATCGCTTTTCTTACCGTAGCCACCCTTTCGACTACTCGTAATATAGAAGGGATGGTACCTGCAACATTCATGTTCGACAGTCCCGTCGAAATTCGACTTTCTAAAGGGAATTTAATCTGCAAAAAGCAAAATTTACTGTGTGTACAGGAGTAAAGATGGGTTCTTCTTTGCGAGCCACTGCGTTTTGCACATTTGCAAATTAAAAAGATTCATTTCGAAATTCGACAATTGACGAAATTAAAATTACTTGAAGTGAACACGATATACAATCTCGGATGGCTGAAGGACACAGTGGACCGGATCGTAACATTTTACTATAATTCTTCAACCATAAGAGATATCGGAATGAAACCACTAAAATTGATTAAAATATTATTCCTACCTACTGATAACTATCGTTGTATCATGTTTTAATTAGTTCTTTAAATTTTGTTGTCTAAAAATAAAATTGAAAATTGTTCATTTGTTACTTATTTAGTAGTTTTTCGACCAGTGACTTTGGTTATAAGTTTCTCTGTATTTCTTGAAATATTCATAATATGAAGAATAAATGTTGAATAGAAATGAATAAATTTTTTCATGGTTACGCTATAAGCTAAGCGGAGCAGATCCCACGTATAAACAGACTATAAATGGCGCAGAATTATTCGAACAATTAGAGTTGGTAACATTGGCAGCGTGTCCCTGCAAATTCCGACGTAATCATCGAATATTGGACCGGTCGCTTGATAACTCGAATTTATATTCACCTGTCCATGTTGGTGGTATCGTTCCCGCCCTCCACTATGAACGTGTAGGTCTGTCCTCTTTCGACGATCAGTTTGGGGACCAGCAGGTCGTTGATGTACCAGGCGACGTCCCCGGAAGGCTGTCCTGCGATAAATCGGTTCATCAGTTTGGATTGTCTATCGTAATCAATTAGGCAACAGGGAAAAGAGGCGAACGTGTTCAAATAAAATCTCCGAACGTTTTCGCCTATGAAAACTTGCTACCAGGAGCTATCCAAACGGCCCCTGGTATTTTAACACTAACCGTACCGGGTACAAAATATATCGTCACTTACATTTTTCACAATCTTTCTAATAACACGTGCTCGAATACAGAAATTTATTGAATAATTTCTAATTGAAGCACACATCTGTATAATTTTAATAATTACAAAATAAAGAATGTGAAAGCGATCATTGGGCCGGCCGTGGTACGGTTAGTGCTTTTTTATATTTATTTAACATTTGTATCTTAGGTTCTTTCGGTTATATGTTTCGCATTAAAAAAATAAGTCACCAAGTTTCGGACAAAATCTACAAATAACAGAACAGTAGAACTTATTTCGGGAAAGCTGTGTCAAATCGACGGATGCGGGTTGATGAAGCTCGCATTAAGAGAGACTAAATGTTTCCAAAAAAGAAACATATAAAGTTCCATCCAAGTTGAAGGGTACCGCTTAGACGAAAGTGATCGCAGAAAGAGGTCTCTCGACGATTGTTACCAGTGATCATCGAGTATCCCTTCTTCCCGCCGGTGGGTCCTATCCTAGCGTTGAATGTAGTCTCGTTGCTGATCACCAACAACGGCCAAGACTTGTCATCGGGTATGTCCGGCATGTTGTAGAGGGAATTGGTGCACTTGCGGACGTTCTTCGACGTAAAATCGATACGAATATTCTCGGTCGTCTTGTCGATGTTCTCGTGGGCGTTCGCCTCTCCTCTCGTGTTCAGAGGTCCTATCGCCGCGATCACGCTTGTCTCGTAGCTCGGAATCATTTTGTCCCTCTCTGGCTCGTTCGTACTTAGCGGTCTCGTGTAGGTCACTGAAAATCACGGAACCATCATCATCTTCGATCCGCCCAAATACTCATTTATCAAATGATCATACAAGTTCGTGCTCGATTTGAAAAGATTCAATGGTTAATTTTCAAGATTTGGTTATTCAATTAGAAAAGAATGGTAACTATATGTATGATCATATAAAATGAAGTTGTATTCTTCAAAATTTAACCGTTGTGTTTTATTTTCAAATCGGGCAAGAATGTGTACAATCATCTAATATTATACTATTATATTAAAAAACTAATGCATAAATTCATAGAAGTACATCGCAATACCATTTGACACACGATTTCGAAGCAATAAATGTAAAAATTTACAATTTTTTTTTCTTTATGTAGAATCTATGATCAATCAATATGAAAGAATCTTTTTCTCTACGGTTTTGTGGGACAGTGGAATAACACGGTTCAACAGCCAAAAATCGTTTCGATTCTCACTATGGGATTCTTAGAGGGAGCCCCCTAGTATAATGTAAAAATTTCTTAATTGTAATAAGGTCCTCTCGAAGATAGAATGGAATATTCCCTCAAGTAGTGCACAGAAAGTAATAGATTCATAGTTTCTAATTTTTGTTATAACTTTTTCTTAAATTTGAAAATTTTATTGAATTTTATTTAAATATTGAGTTTATATTTATCAAATATTAGGTTCACATTTATTTTATATTTTTTAAATATCTATTTTATATTCTCTGAATATTTAGCTTATATTTTTTAAACATTCGATTCATATTTCTTGTACATGTATACAATATTCAGATCCAATATTTTTCTCATATGAAATAATATGGCTTAAAAAATATTTTTCCAATATTTGAAAAAAATATATATATCTAATATTTTTGTGCTACTAGGAAAAGTTTCAATCTGTTGGACCGTGTAATAGAAAAAATGTAGTAATAAATAGCAGGGGTAGCACCTGTGGTCACTCCATTTCTCCTCTCGCCGTGAACGTAGACGGCATCGTTCTTGCCTCCTAATCTTTCGTCGGGGCACACGCCCTGTCGGCCATCGCACTGCATGTATCTGGATATGTAGTAGTCCTCGGCGATAAATTCGCCGGTCTTGTTGTCGTAGGCGACCACGACCACGTCTCCCCCGATCATTTCAGGCTTTCCATCGGTACCGGATAGGCCGAACATGATGTACTGGTCCTCGCGAATGCGTCCCGCTACTCTCATGTGTATGTCGTCGCCAACGATCTCCCATTGCACCTGAACCCGACCATCCAGCATCTGCTTGCAGTTCGTCAGCTCCTTCGGCGCCGGGGGCGGAGGCGGCGGCGGTGTGCTGCTCGTCTGAAAAAGCACCCCAGAGGCCTCTCTTCAAACACTAAAGTGCAACCAGCGAGCAACGGCACACTGTGTCCATCGGGTCGAGTCGCAAATCGTTTTCGTTTTTCATCGTCTGTCAATTTTATCTGTCGTCGAAATGCGCAACAAGTACGGAAACGTCTCTATATACAACCCTGTCTACAAGTCGTCGGACACTTATTCAAATTATTCGATGCAGATATTTTTATTCTTATATTTTCTAATTCGTTAAATTTAAGTGGGGTCATTGCTTTCCAATTTTGACTACTAGAGCTGTCATCCCACAGTTTCTCAATCTCTTTTTTCCAACATTTATTCAAATAGTATATGTATATATATTTAATTTTGCGTTCAAATATTATTGTGTAATAGCTATATCTAATCAAAATTAACCACTTCGTTCTCATGGACGTGTTATTACGCGACGTCGATACCGTTCGTATAAGACCACAGACGCGTTATCACGCGACGCAATGTCGCTTCCGAGGCGCCACGGACGTGTTATCACGTACGTTAATGTAATAAAGAATCACGCGAGATATGTCGTCAGTAGCACCGCGCGAATGGTATTGCATCTCGTGATAACACGTCCATGAGAACGAAGTGGTTAAAGAATTAAATCCAGCTGGAAGCTTCTATCCTTTAATTATCATTCTGTTGAAGATAAATGTACAACGACCTCCATTAATATTCGTACATTCTTCAAGAAACAACTTTTTCAGTATTCGACCACATGACTAGGACTTCTTTCGAGAAGTTAGAACAATTAAAAAAAGAATTTTGAAGAGTTTGCAAGGGAAATATTATACGTTGTATTTTTTACCCCTTTTGTGCGGGTCTGTATTGAAAATGTTAAAAATACGTTGTGCATATACGACGGAACGACTTGTTGCCATTTAACGGTAGACTGCGGATTTTATGCATGTACGGGAAAACGTAATGATTAGAATCAGTGGTTCTTAACCTTTTCGAAATCAAGGACACTTGTGATTATATGAAAAATTTGCGGAACACCAAAATTAAGAAATAAATATATTATTAAATATATTTAATATATTTCACGGAACACTGGTTAAGAACCAGTGGATTAAAGGAAGAGAAGAAAAATCCACAGTCTAATTATTACAGACGTTCAACCCTAGATAATTGAGCATTCATGAAATTGATCCGATCACGATTCTCCGTAATGGTTGGTTACCTAGGGTTGAAATTGTTTCTGACTCGACCTAATATACATAGAAAATCGATCGTATTGAAAGAGTTATACATATATGCACTGTGTGTGTAATGTTGAATTTCGATTGAATGAGAGCTAAGTTTGAGAGAGTGTGGTGTTGTGTACACTTTCTTTGCGTTACTTACAGGATTGTACCACCAATGCGGCTATCCCCGGCAAAATTATATGAGATTAATTCAAATTTTCAATGGTTCGGGATGCCTCGACAGTTAATCGGTCGGTAAGCTTGCAATCAAATACTTTGAGACGGATGAGCACTCGAGAGAGAAAGAAGAGAAGAAATAGAGAAGGAAATAGAGCGATTGTGATATGCTGCGTTCGAGAAAGTATTTCGTGGTTCAGTTACCGTGATCTTGGTCTGACCGAGTGCAGTAGGAACGTCCAGGTCTCTCGGTATCATAACATGCCCGAAACTTTCTTTGAGCCCGTTCGACCATACCGACAACCATTCTATGTCGTACACGGTCAAGTTGCCCGGCAGGACTATTTCGATGTCCTGGCCAAAGTATTTGTTAAGCGACTCCAAACTGAAAGAAGAATAACGTCAACATCTCAGAAACATGCGCGTATCTTTTAATTTTCAGACACTCTGCCGAATTTGATTTTGTTAACCCGTCGTGCAAGTATAATACGCTGTAATTCGTGAATTCAGCCGAGCTACAGTATGCACAATAATTCAAGAGATATTAATAACGGACTTCCAAGTTTTCTTTGGATTATTCAACTCCCCAAGTAGCATTTTATTAATTTTAATTTAGAGAAACTTCTTTCCCTAGAGTTAGAACGTCAATTGAAACATCCAATGGTTTCATAGAGTATGGTAGTATTCAGGATACATCACGTAATTTTTCTTGAAGATCATTTACTGGATTTACTTATTAATATTACATTTTAAATAAATTTACTTAATGTGTAACGGTATGAATTTTTTTGTTAGTAAGGTTATGAGAGTTTTCTTGCAACTTTTATTTCCAACTTGAGTTCGAGGACCCTTTTTACCGCTTGGAGCTTCCACTTGATTTGAGCCGTCACTGACTGGAGACTGTTACAATAATTTTCTTAAAGTGTCATATAAAAACTGAACGTTTCTGCTATGGATTTCCACAAGAGTGAATCGTTTAGTCCGAGAACGTAATGGCCAGAATATAATTAAGAAAACTTTATTTTTTAATTATAATATATAATTTAATTTTTAATTATCGAACGGTTCAAATTGTATCATAGCACGGTACGGTCCTGCTTGCAATTGACGTGAAGAATTTTTGGAGGCACTTTCGACGAATAGTGTTCCGCGAACTTTGTGGGATACTGTAACTCGAAGCCAGCTGTGCCAATACTTTTGCTCGCGAGTGTATAGAGTGTAGGATAAATTGCGAGGTTTGCGGTAGTATCTTAATTCTGACGATGCGCAGAGGTCCGGGGAATTTCGCCGGTTCCACAGAAGGATTAAACGGTACCTTAGTACCTCGTTGGGCACTTTGATGCCGAATGCGTTGGGCTCCGTGCCGTTCCCGACATAGAAGTGAGTGTCGTCGCCAGCCCCGTCGTAATGCAAATTTGGTATGTAGATAGTTTTGCTATCTAGGATGGAGATATTCCCGCTGCGAAGCCCGTGACGTAACCTCGAGAACTCCGACAGCATTCTGGCCTTCGGTACCGTCAGATTCCCCGGGATATTCACGATGTCTAAGCTCATCTGAAATTAAGGACACGCTTGATCCCCTCAAAGACCTTCCAAACTCATACTTTTCCGATTCTTTCGACTCATTCGCCGGAAATAGTAACTCCTCGAAGCCTTCGCTTTCGAACAATATCCTCCACCCCGAGAACCCTCGAAAATTATACTAGCATAATCGATCGAATATTATCCCGGAAAGGAAAGCATCGTAATTTCGAGAATCATCCCCACGGAATATATTCGAAGAAAATGATTTCCAGATTCAAAAGATACATGTATTCCCCGGAAACATATTTTACACTGAAACGAGTTACCGAGGGGTGGCAATTTCGTTTTTCAAATAGTTTTAATAGTTGACTTCTATATTTTTTTAAAATTATTTAACGTCACTTTTTTTAATTCTTACGTGAGAATTATTTCGCGACGGGACCTACAGTTTAGAATAAAGGTGGGTTCCGAATCACCTTTATTCTAAATCCAAACCACCTTGACTTCTATATCTGCTGAAATGATTAAAAGCGTGTTAATTTTCCAATTAACTTTCCAGTCGTCGCGACAGTGCTATGATTGATCGAGGAATATTAATCCTTAACGAAATAGGCTATTAATTTCTGTCGACTCAAAATAAAATTCTAATCTTACGAGGTAGATATTCTTCCTTCTTCGATTTGAAAATAATTTGAATAATACAGGCAACATATTATCGCATTGTATTGACATGAATTAACAGAGGAAGTATATTGATCTCGATTTCGAGACGAAATAAAATTCTGTTCTGTTCAGATAAATATTCTTCGTTCTCTCGTAGGAAATTACAAGCGTCACAGACGTTCTAATCATCGTGGCTGTGAAAAGAGATCGTAGTGTAAGGGGTTAAGAAATTTCTTCGACGAGACTGGAAGCATGCAGACGCACGGGGTCGGTGACAGGTGAAGCTTTTCCATCGGGAGTGAAAAGGACTGCGGTTTCCGGGCTTTCGAACGGGAACCGTCTCATCAGCCTATCTTTCAGAGACCGCATATTTACACCCTCGCCGTCGAAAAAGTCGATCTATCATCCCTTACCCCCTGTTGAAGCTGACGTACCGATAGGGTGGCTGGTTTCAGGTCGTTTATATTCTAAGTTCCGTCAAACGTCTGAATAAGTGAGACGGGGTGGAAGTGGCGGCTAGAGGAAGAACGAGGAAGAGAGAGAGAGAGAGAGAGAGAGAGAGAGAGAGAGAGAACATAGCACGGTGAAAGTAAAAAAAGAAAGATCTCGAGCGGGACCTCGTAAAATCCGAGAAACGGATTCCACCCTCTATACAGGGTGATCTACTCTCTTACCCCCGGGGGAACGTTTTATGGGAGAAAATTCAACGTTCTCGACGATTTCTCAACTCATTCCGAAACCCCGGACAAATCTATTCGCTTACGATACAGTTTTATACACTTGCACACCCTCCTTGTGCCGTGCCGCTTCTTTACTGTGCTCGCTGCGCGAAACTGAATTAAGCTTCTTCAAAATAAGCCGGGTTAAGCGAGCTAAGCTTATTGACCCGACTTTAATAAGTTCTACAAAAACAACCCAAGATCTTCCGTGCAAAACATACATTAACGAATCTTTTCTAGAATTTCGTGCCAAGAGTCCAGATAGACAAGGCTCCGTTTCGAGAGCTATACGGCTCCGTTCGTTCCAAGATGGCGATAATTAGCTGCGGAATTAATATATCCGCTGAATATCCGCAAAATTCGTTTATTTTCTAGATACTGTAAAATGTGAATGTACTACCCCTTAACCATTATTCAAAATATTGTTTACATCGTGAAATAAGGTGGTAACTAATTAATTCCTAACATCTATAAAATTTCAATAATCATAGGGAATGAAAATGTTCTAGGTCGGAAGAATTCTTAAGTTAAAATAATAGCTTCGAGTGCAAAGGGTTGAATACGTACAGCTGCAAGATTCAACGATAATTCAACAAAAATGGATGCTGATGAAATGGAAGTATTGAACATAAAACGAAGAAAGTATGTAGAACGGAATTATTTTGAAAATTTTTTGGAGTAAACAATTAGCCTCGTGTAAAACGTACAGGGTCGACGCGACGATCGCAGAAAATTTCGGGTGTTGACGCAAGGGTTGAAGATTAAACAATAAGCAATCGATGGGGATTTAATTCGCCGGATCCAATGTGGAAACTGTCAGACGGACCCTCGAGTCTCTTGCTCGGTGAAGAACCAATTTTGAGTGCACGGTGCCCACTCAAAACACCATTAAGCTCAAGTCCCAGTTCATTGGTACACCCGGCATCTCCGGCGATTGTATGAATGCGTGCATGTACACGCACACGTGCGCACGTGCACAGGAACGCCGCGCCGACCCACGGAGGGTGGATATGATTGACGAGTCCTTAAACGAAATGGGATTAATGCGCGTGCAAATTTCGAGCCCTCGGGAGAACGACGAGCCACAGCCCGCTGATAATGATTATTATTAACGACGGAATTAGCATTCGACGACCGCCGAGCTTACGGCAGTTCGAAGGAGGGGATGCTCGTCGAGACTCTGATCGCTTCCCAGCGAAATCTTCGCAGGGACCGCTGGAAAACTTAGCGATACGACACTGTGCAGTTCTACTCGGATTTGCGCGCCAAATGTGATGCACAAATTACTTTAGGAAAACTTTCAATACTGAAAGAAGGTAGCAGATAATTAATTAGTTTATCGATCGTAATTTATCTTTCGGATATTATGAATTTTATTCTCGGCCCCACGGTTCGATAATTTTTATACACAACAAATAGCTATTTTGTAGGAATACTAAACGCTGGATTCGGATTTGAATCTTCCGGTTCAAGAACCACGTTAGCTATTAAAATGTTTGTAATACGAAGAAAAGAAAGGATGTGTTTCATCCTAGACCCGCTAGAAGACTCATCAGTAAGGTAGCAGAGCTTCTAAACAAATCGTCCTTGCACATTTTTCATTTACAGAATGTAATATACTCTTTTCATAGAAATCGGGGTATTTCAGTAATCTAAAAAAATTACCACGTTTTTTATTAATTTCAAATAAGTCAGTGAGAATTGATCAGGAAAACATCAATTACATTTTACTTTTTAAAAACGAAAGTTCTTATTTCCCAATGCGAATGTGTTAACCCCCTGATGCATAAATTTTTACGACAAATTGAAGAAAATATAATGGTTGTTAGTCTACTTAAAAATGAGTGTGGTCATGAAATGGATAATCGAATCTTATTAGAAAATGTTGTTTTTTGAATTTAATGACTGTTTCTGTATAGGAACTTTATACGTATGAATAAAAATTCATAAGCAATGTTCCCACTTGGAACCAACATGCTCAGCGTCTTTGATATTGTCTGCTTAATTTGCTATACAACGTGAAATGCAATAGAAGGTTAATAGACACCTAACCCAGTTGTGCTTTCCGAGCGAAACGGAAGACGTTGAAGTTTTTAACGCGATTAATTCGCAGAGTTTTAACGGAACGTTTACGAATAATGGTCAGCGTTGATCTGCCTGACTGTAAGGCAACAAACTGTCTTCGGAACAGTAATTTGCGAGCGGAATTATTGCGCGAGCAGCCTCCGAGCTGTCGGCTTTGAAACGAGCCACGCGCCGCGCCGGTTCCATTAATGAAGAAGTTTTCTTGCACGGCGAGCTAGCCGACTTACCGGGGAAATTATTAATCGATCTTCCGGTGGAGCTGAAGTCCCGTTGACAAACATTTCTAAAGCCGACGCGGCGCGCGGCGCGTCGCGTCTTCTCTGTCTCCGTCTCTCGAGCATTTAAACACATTAACCCGGAGGAGATCCGTCTTCACGGATTGCTACTCCGAGGATAATGCGCTTCGACGGAGGGAAATTAAATTCGAAAGCCGTGGGAACAATTTCGATCAAACCTGGGAAACTCTATGGCGCGTCTGTCCCTTAAAAATCCGGCCTCTTTGATGCGTCTGTCCCGCAAAAATACAGAAATTGCAACGAACGGCAGAACCATACAATGTTTATTTTCTTTTTGAATACGTTTAACAGGTTGAAAATATAATACGAAATCATGCTCGAGAGAATGTAGCATAAATTTCTCGAGTTTTGTTCATATAAACTCCAGAATCCTATGTCATTCTTTGATCATGATTACTCCGCAATACGAACCTAAAAACGTTTTATTTTTAATTTAATTAGTAATCGTATTGATTGACCCTCTGTACATGCGCAAATCAATTTCTAAGTACCTGCTAAACGTGTATTGAAAACTATAGCTGGAATTCAAACACTTAAAGCAAGATCTACTTATGGATTAATTAATCCAATGAGTCGCATTATTGAAGACTCAATTATCTATAATGATATTGATTGTTTTTATTGAGTCATTACAAAATTTTAAACAGCAACTACGCAGGATTATAGGATAATACCATATCGTTTGTACCATTAGTTTATGTGCATGTCCCTTCTTTGTTGTATATAATAAATAATAAATAGTAATAATAATAATATAACAGTATTTTTAATTCGTATGGTCGCATTAGATCGCAGGTGCATAAATTAAACATATTTACACTTATTTTTCTGTTCCGAAAAGAAATGAACACTTGATCTTGATTGATCATCAACTCTTTTGTTAATGAAATGGAACAGACTTCTCTTGATCATCTGCGAAAGCTTTAAGAAGTGAAGTAAAACAATGAAATCAGAATAGTATATTAAATTAGGACATGCCCGATAATAGAAAGAATGATTAACTAGAGTTACAATGTGATAATAAATCGTAAAGATTATTTCAATTATTCTTGAAACTACCAACTTTGAACTTGCGTATCTCCGGCAATTCTAGAAATATTCCGTGTGCTATCTAATACTATGGAGCCTTAGGTGGTTCAGAACCCACTTTAATAAACTGTAAATCCCGTCGCGAAATAACCTTAGCAAAGAGTTGAAAATGACGTAAAATAAATAAATAAATATAAACGTGCTCTGGTACTTTATAAACAAAGTACTACTACACTTTGTAAACTACGGGAACATTTATTTTTTTTCGGCCACGAGATCGGTTGAACTCACCACTGTGAGACTGCGAATTGTTTCTTGATCTTTTGAAGGCCCGCAGCCGAATTTCCATCGCGTTTCACGATCAACGAGAGCCGCAGAAGAAGGAAAGCAAATAATGTAACGAGCAGAGCGACCCTGATATGGAAACTCATATCGCCGGTTCAAGGTATCGCTCTGTATCGATTCCTTTGTAGACAAAAGTCTGGGTGTCGGTTCCAAAGAACATCTCGAAATGGGCGGAATCAGGCCACGTATACAGTAGCCTTGAGCGGAATATCGAAGACGTCGAAGATATTCATCGACTTTCCAATCTTCGACTCTTGGCACAGTTTTTCGAGGGGGCGAAGAGGGGCGATCAAAAAGACAATAGAAAAATAGGAAGCGAGTTAATCGGCCCGACATGACAGTGTGTGTACACGCTGCCAGCGTGCAATCTTTAATCCGATCAGACGAGGAAAAAAGATTCCATTTCGCCGTCAGGGAAGAATGTAATTTTTAAATGACGGTTCTCGTCGCAAATTCGCGTTTCAACTTTCAAATATATTCGGCGCACGAGGAAAATAAATACGTGAAAGCCATGTTGAATCGTACACTCGTCCAAAATCGTTACATAAATGCTTCTGTCACAATAGTCCACCTATTTTTGCTGTAGGGAAGTTGGGGTAAGACGGACGGCTCGGGTAAAATGAGAAATCACTGTTTCAAAGATGCTATACGTAGTGCAGTGTACACTAGCAAATCTATCGATGGAATTCAAATGGTGACAAAAATATCTTCTGTTTTTTTTTATTGTAAACACTTATGTAAATGGGCCGCAATCCATCTATAATAAATAATAATAATAATAATAATAATAGTATCCAGTGATCCAGTGCAATGTTAATGTTAATTTATAATAGTATTAATTATATTTATAATATTATAAATTTAATATTTATAACAATGTTAATTTCCATCCCGTAAAATGGCTGTTTATTTTTCTCCACGGGTGGGAGTGAAACTTATTGGGAAATGGACTTATATGCGTGAAAAAAGTAACAAACAGCTTTATTATATATTACTAGATTGTGGATTTTATACATTTATGACAAAAATGAGTACGTATAATTTGAAGCAATAGCCATATTAAAAATATTTAAGGACATGAATTTATTACGTCCAGCTTGATAAGATAATTACACTAAGAATACAATTCGTGTTTGGCTCCTGTGATTGCAATCAAGGCGAACATTGTTTATTTCTTCTATATAAATAAAAATTTAATGCTATTCGTTGGTAAGCACATCACTTGAGAACGGCTCGAGCGATTTAGCTAATTGTTTTTTTTTTAATATTCGTAATACTCCGAATAAGGTTCTTAGGGAAAGAAAAATTAGAAAAGTTGTCCGGAAAAATGGAAAATTCGGGAAGAAATGAATTCATGGTCACGATCGTTAATACATACATAGATACAATGATCATTCAGAAAAATATTTTTTTCTTATTTTTATTTTGTTTACGCATTTCCAATAGCTTTCCACAAATTCAAAAAACGATCAGGAACAAATTTATTAAGATTTTAACAGAATAACGTCTGTCAGGTCAGCTAGTTACATGTACATTTGCTTCGAGAGTTTCTCTTTCTCGAAAATAATTGAATGTAGTTGGTGGTGTAAGATCTGATCGAAGGAAGGCAGAAGAGAAAGCCGACAACCAATTGACCGTTTCCGGTGTTCGTTTTTCCGTGGAAGGGATCGCGCGAGAGTCTGCCGGTCGTTGCGTTAGCAAAATCACTGACGCGACGGCTGCAAGTCGTGATATACTTCGACATTAATTACGGGATGAATGAGGAGAACGCGTGGCTGGTACGGCTGGTAATTAGCGGGGCGCTTTATTAGCCCGGGTAAACTTTCGACGACCAAAAAGTCAAGGGAGCCGTTCGGTTGATTGGAAACGGGGAAAAATAATTACACAGCCGGGCGCGGCGCAGCAAGACGCGAGCCTTCGAGACGCCGAGAATGGCGGTCGGGTTTAATGGAAATCACGAACTTTCCGTGGGAAACGAGTCGCTTTGTGCACGGGTCTGATCCTGCGCGACGAAGACGGTTTATAAACCCGGGATGCGGTAGTCGCGAGGGTTCCTCGTCAATTCGATACCTTTGATCTGGTCGTTATACGCCGACCCAAGTTTCGCCGGGGCTTGCTGCAGCCCCTAATAGACTGTTTATCTCGTAAGCTCGGATTTAGATTCCTATCGGGTCTCATTATGCGACCCGCGGGGTCCGTCTACCAGTCACCCATAAATGTCTCTTCGCCTCCAGCGCCGCGTCATCGAACGTTCTTACGTTCTTCCAAAAAATCCACCATTCTACCCCATTCGCGGAGCTCCAATCAATTTTACGGTAACATTACATCCATTACAAATAAACTTCTTGTATCGATCGTATCATTGCTAATAACAATTGTTAAATGATTGTGAATATGTTTTTTTCCCTACATCTAAAAATTTAATAGTTAATACTTTTGAAAATTGTATGTTTTCTTGTTTTTTTATTTATTTTTTTCTTACAGACGCAATTTTAAGTTAATCTTGAAAATGGTCCAAATCAGTGACGGAGACGTTGATTATTTAAAATAATTAGCAAAACTGCTCAGTTAATTTTAAAGCATTTAACAATTGTTATTACATCCATTACCTTTTACGTTAACCTGTTCAAAGTTGATCCGAGATGTCATTGCCTTGTTACAGCGAGAGATCGAATTACTAGAGCCTCTTGTGCGTTATTTACAAACATCTACGCTCTATTCAAGAGTAATGAAAACTGTCAGGTTCATATAAGTTTAATGCAAAATTGTTCATCCACTTAAGTGATCCACGTAAATAATTCTAGAACTATCTTTTTTCTTTCTTGTGTCACGGTCCGGTGGTTCAGCCGTTAATAATAATTGATAAAATCAATCATGTATATCATATATTTTCTAAATTCCTTTTTGTATTTGCTCTATCAAGATTGCACGGGAAATAAAATATCAAATGTTATAAATATTGATTAATATTGAATTATCGTATATTATACTATGTACATTGCGAGCGATAGAATTAAGGAAAATATATATTATATACATTTACACATATTATATACATATATACATATTATATATATACATATATATACATATAATTATTAATAATATTATATTAAATAATATTATATATACATATATACATATTATATACATTAATGGCTGAACCACCGGACGTGACACTGGTAAATGTTAATTTGATCTTTTTAAATGTAAAATTGATTTAGTTAGCGTAAGCTGACTGACTATACCGCCACTCTCTGCAACGTACAAGTAACAAATGGATTCCGTGGAATGTGTACGGGCGCAAAGTTGGGAACCGCTGAGTCGAAGATTGCGTCCCAGATCAGGTTTTCGAAGTAGCAGAGTTTCCGGGTTTTGCCCCGCGAGTCTTTCCCGGGAAAAATTGGAACGTGACTGGGTCGACGTGACGTCGATCAGGATTAAGATCCACGCAGGACCCCGGACGCAATTGATGGGGGTCTGGTCCCCGTGGACGGGCGCGATACGGCCGATATCGATATACACTCTCGTTACGGGGAGCAGGCGGACGGCCGAACAGTCGATATTCAATCAAATAAATCCCCCTAACAAACTGGAGAATCGGAGATAGCATCAAGAAACAATCCCGTTGGAGGGGGAGCAAGACTACGCAATCAGGATCCGACGAGGAATCTAATAATTTGCCGCGTGACTGGGGAACGTCGCGTTTATACTATTTTTTTGGTATATTTATTTATCGAGAGGACTCTCTGGTACCTGGTCAGGTGGAAGACGAGCTTTGTCCAAAGAATCTACCCCCTCCTCGCAGATTTTCCGGCGGGTCGATCGTTTCATTGAATCTTTATATTTTCGAAATTATCATTCGATTTAGACCAGTTATACGGGAACTAGTTAGTTGTCTTTTTTTATTTTTTTTTATATTTCCTTTCTTTGTGACTCGGGACGTGGGGGAAGGCCCTGTCTAAGATTCATTCCCCCACGTCTAATCCGAGGACAACCGCTCATGTTCTTGGCTATTTCCGTTAGTTGTCTGGTATTGTTTATTTCTAGACTGCGGATCTTTTTACAAAATAACAATGTTCTGTATCGAGTGTGGCATTAGGAACAAAATATAAATTGATTCCTTAACGACGTTATTCTACTAAAGACAATATTACGATATTCTATAATTTTTCTAATCGTTTTCTGTTTTATACTTCACCCAGCTTATTTCGTGATAAGTGCATACAAATCCGCAGTCTAACTGTGGCGAAGGGGAGTTGCGAATGATAGCCTCACATTTTCTGACTATTTTTCTCTGACACTACTGCGACCTCAAAAATAACTGATTCCAGATTCTTTATTTCACAGTTATTTACGTTACAAAGATGCTTTCGTGTTGAATTAATATAATTAATAGTCATAATCAATTTAATCTTGTTAATATCATGAAGCAACTTGTACTGGCTACTTTAAAATAAGCATTTTCAAACTCCAAATAAGAAGTATTTTCGTTAGCAGAACTTCCTAATGAAAAAGAAATCTGGCGTTCGTTTTTGCCGATGGTTATTTCAACCCTTAGGCTCCCTCACATCTTATTATTCCGTGTTTGCCGATTGCTTTCGATCCCCCGGCGATTATCCCCGCACGGGACGCTAACGACCGCGTTCGTTTGGCGAAACGTGGGACGGGGATCACGGTTGTCGAGGAGATTCCGGACAGGTCATGGTTGTATATTATTTTAGCGCCTTATCAGGCCCGTATCATCCCCAGTCAGCCGGTGATTCCCCTTCGCGCTGGTCACCCCCCATTGCGAGGCGCACGTTCTTACGGAAATTGAGACATCGAGCCTCGTTAGGCTCGATAGCAACGCCCCTTATCCTTGTTCGCCATCGGACCAGAGCACATTGTGTTGCACTTTATTGCTGCCGGGCCAGCCGGTAGTAGTCCGCCGTGATTATCGTTCAACGCCGCTCCTAACGGACGATTAAATTGATAACGCGGAATCTGAACGGTATCTCGAAACGGGCTTCTGGATCCACCGTTTCTGTCGACAGTTCGATCCCTCCCCACGAATCTTTCGAGACCGAAAATTGTCCGTTCTCAGCTTAGAACTGTTCGCAGTAATTGCCAGATTTATTTCACACGTTCCGTACCATGTGTACCACCGATAATACAGGTTAATCCATATTAATTAATTAATTAAAAATTGCTGTACCATTGTTCAAAATATTGTTTATTAATTACTAAACATTTAGCTATTGTATCAAGTGTTACACCAATTTACGTTAATAATTCTACGAGATTATGAATTAAAGCAATGCCAAGGATTCGTAGTACAGGAATATGGAAACTCGATATAGAGAGTTTATTCTGTAAATGAGATTACAGAAGAAGCGTCTCGCTCAAGTGCTTCGGTTCAACGTCTACCTTCGACAGAACCGTTTTTTATTGATGGTCAAAGAGTAGAAGAAATGAAAATAAATCCTAAATACCAAATTTAACAATTTCATATCCATTAAAAAATCATGGCTAATGGAAATATTATACACGTAGGATATATTTCCGCGAAAAGAACGTTGTAAAGTATGCAGTTAGAACAAAGCACATACGTGTGTTAAGAAATTATAAGTACATTCTGAATATTATGCTCAATGTCTAAAAATCTTCAAATGATAAAAAAATTTTCATTACATATCTTGCAAACTTTATGTTAGACATTTTAATGATTATAAGTTGTGTTAAGAAATTGTTAATTTAAATACGATAAGAAGACAGTCACGTGCATAGAACAGAAGTATTGCAGGAAATATCTGACTTGATCATTTCACAAGAATATCGAGCAGAATTGAACGATGATTTTGATTTAATTACTCAGCTGGCGAGAGAGAGAGATAAATCGCTAGGAGATCGTCGAAAGTAAAAGGATGAGCTATCGAGTTTCACGATTTCATGATTAGTTGAACCGGGTAGCGGAGATTAGAGGAAGACTCGACAGTGGCCGTGTACCACGGTGTTTAACAAGGCCGAGATGTATCGGGTTCTTTTTTATTTTTACGAACCACTCGTAAAATTCCAATCCGTAGCCGGAGCAAGGCGCAATTGGCTGCGAGAAGCTTGAAACCCGAGTGAAAAAGAACCGCGCCGCACTGTGCGCCGGCATCGGACCCGTCCGTTCGACTTTAAGTAGGTGATAAATTAAACGAGCCACCCTCTCCGTAATACCTCTATATCTTAGACGGTGGATTTAATGGAACTTTTTTAACCGAAACTTTATACTAGCCGGGATAAGTTCCGGTTAAATACGTTCCGCCGGGCTAATTACACGGATCTCTCGCGTTGCCTTCAACTTCTTTCGACAGCTGCCTAACCCCTCGCCGATCCCTTTACCTTATTTACCAATAACGATCGCCGATTTCCTATTGATTAACGGTTAACGAGGCGAAGCGCGCCGAACGTGGAGAAAAATGTGTTCCCGGTTGGGCTTGACAATTCTATGTACACGGTGATATTAAAATACAAGTTTAACCCCCATTCGTTCCTTATTTCACGAACTGAATCGATACCTTGGTGTTAAGTTGACACAATGCTGAAAGACCGATGAAATAATCGAGTAAATGTAAAATTAAGACTTTTCAGGGAGACAGCGGTCTAGAGTCTATATTGATATTTTATATAACGCTTTTGACTACTGAAAAACTCCATTTTGCATTATCGAGACTACCCCTTTAATATTTACATCATAGACTTTTCGGTTATCCGTTTTCGCCGCTTGTTTTGTATACGATTCGCAAGGTTAATATTGTTCTTTATATGAAAAAAATGAAATATAAATCAAACTACGTGAAATGAAAAAATTAATAAAATCAAGAATTTATATAAAAATATTTGGAACTACTAATTTCTTGTGACTGTATGGCCCACCCGGCTTAAAAATTTTACGATCTGACACTTTCCAAAAGAAGTTTGTCCTAAATTAAAGGAACAGAAGACACAAAGTTTTCGGCCTACAACTAACGGAACAGTGTAAGTTATTTCGGAAAACCTTCGTCGAATTCACACGTGGTTGGGACGAGTGTTAATACAATAATATAATTTATAAAAATATATACGTCAATCCAGACAAGGTATAAGATTAATATCAAGGTACAAAGTCGTCGGTGTGCATGATCCTCAACCTTGAGTTAACCCGACAACCAGCCTCAAGAAACTAGCCAAATTTTATTAAGCGTTCCTCGTGTGATCTGTTTCCGAAGCTGCGGCAAAATCCACCAGAACTTCACTCAAAGTCGAAAATTAATTTCAAGAGTTGGAACGGCAACGTACATAAATCTCGGACCAGAGTGATCCACGGGATGCACGTTTACGCGCTGTGCAAACATGTTACTAGGTCGTTCATTGCCACCGGAAGACTTCTTGCCACGAAACCGACAGCGGAAGTTCAAAGTTTGCGTGTGTTGACGGCGAATTCACCTTGGCACTTTAATTACTGGTGATCGGAGTAGCGGGGAAGGGAGTAGTGTACTGCGATTTCTGAATAGGGGCCGAGCAATTCCGAAAGTATATACAGAAGGAGAGAGAGAGACAGAGAGAGAGAGAGAGAGAGAGAGATGGAAGATACCCCGTCGCATCAGCACCGTCGGATTGCCTGTCCTGCACGCCGAATGACGAAACTTTCCCGGCGTCGGCGTCGACGTCGCGTCGGTGGCGGCAGGAGGACCGGCGTGGGCGGTCCTCCGGGATACCTGGAACTTTCGCGAGCTCTCGTCCAATCGGCGTGTCGGCAGCGAGAACGATGTATAGAGGGGAAAACGGATGACAGAGGGTGCGAAAGAGAAGTCACCGGCCGGGCCGAGGATCGGCGAGAAAGAGAGGACCGCGAGGAATAGAGGGAGCAGGAGGGTTAACAGCGAGCGAGGGGGACGGACAGAGAGACGGAGAACTAGAACGAAGACAGCTAGACAGCCGGAGAGAGGAAGGGACGAGAAGTAGAAGAAAATTGTATGAAACGAGACAGCAGGAAAATGGAGACGACAGAAAAGATGGAAGTAGAAGGCGAAAAACTGTTTTCAATGATGGGGAAAGGTAGACAGTCAGGAATGAAGTAGGTAGAATGATGATAGTTCAACAAAAGGATAGTGAGGGGGAGGAGTTTGAAGTAAAAGAAAGATAAAAATATGAAGCCGAAGAGTAGACACAACTGAAGGAAGAGGGGATAAAGCTTAATCGAGAATCGAGACGAGAGAAAATATAGAAGTACAAGGCGAAGAACTGGAAGAATTTGTTGAAGGAGGAAAAAAAGTTTTCAACGATGAATATGGGTAGAGAACATATTCAGGAATGAAGTAGGTAGAACGATGATAGTTAAACCAACGGATATAGAGGGGGAGTAGTTTGAAGTAGAAGAAGATCGAGTAAAACGAGTGGGGTGAAAAATGTGACAAGAGGTAAAGATAAAAGTCGAAACCGAAAGAGTAGACAGAGCTGAAGGAGGAGAAAGGTTCCCGATGATAAAGAGAGGGTGGAGGTTAATCGAGAATCGAAGCCAAGCTGCGTAGAACAAAGAGGGAGGAGAAGTAGACGAAAATCGTATGGAACGAGAGAGGTGAAGAATGGAGACAAGAGGAGAGATAGAGGTCGAAACGGGGAAAACTGGAGGAGTGGACACAGCCGAAAAAGGAGGAGGGTTACCAATGATGAAGAGGGACTGAGAGCCCGATCGAGGATCTGCGTCGATCGAAGATAAACTGGATGGGAGAGAGACGGTGGAGAAGAGAAGTAGACGAAAATCGTATAAAACAAGAGGGGTGAAAAATGAAGACAAGAGGAGAGATAGACGTCGAAATAGAGAAACCAGAAGAATAGACAGGGCCGGAGGGGATTGGAGAGGGCACGAGACGTGAAAGAAATACGGTCGGCGAATCAGGGCGAGGAAGGGGATCGAAGAGGGGGTTGCACGCCGGGTATGGGTAGGAGAGGGCTAACTGGGCAACGAAAAATGATAACTTTTACTGAAATACGCTGGTGGTCAGACGCGCGATGCTAACTTCGCTCCACTTTGCCTCGTTTCGCTCGCCTACCGCCCCCCTCGTGCGCTTCGTGCCCCTCCTCGCGAAGGGGGATGTCGATGTGTTCCTTTTTCCGCAGCAATGCCGGCGAACCACTTCGCTTGCTATTTCATTTCCACGTCGACTTGTGTGTACTCGACCACTTATGTGTATTCGACTGCTGGCTACGCATCTACCGTTCATATGGTACCCCTTGTGGGGGTGGGAGAAGAACGTTCGCCGACCTCCTACTCCCCCCAAGGGTCTCCCTCGGACTAGAAAAACTAGGAAATTCAACGCTCCGGTGTTTTATATGCCTGTTAATTTTCCAGTTTGCTCCACGCTGCCTCTCGCAGTGGTACAACACGAGATTCGAGCTGGCCAGCATTATTTTCATTTCTACTGTTGATCGTTTACTTGCTTTTGAATGAAGCAAGCAAAGATTGCAAGCACGAAATTCAATTAGTACTTCATAATTCGTTTACCCAGTCTAGATGCGTCTAGATGCGTGTGTGTATCGTGTGAGTGAAATAAAGGAATGAGAGATGAATAAACATGTTTTATCCATGTTCATCTAAAGCTGCATTTTAAACCAACGTCCTTCGGTTGTCACTCATCCTTGCCTGGGATTAGAAATTCAGTTTTATTACGACCCGTTCGAGAGAACCTAATTTTATTAACCTGTTCGTAATAAATAGATTATGGATTTTTACGCATTTATGACGAAAATGAGTGTATCAAATTTAATACAGTAAAAACAGTAAAAAATTTAAGAAATTGCTCTTGTACTACTTCGGGCGTATTAAAATCAATAAAAAATTAATAAATGTACATGTATCTTCTGCATCTTGCAATGAATGTATACACAATTTCTATTTTACATAGAAGTCCCCAGTTCAGTAATAAATGTTCACTTTCAACTGTCAGTTTTATGAATCGAATCGCTTCGAATTCGTAGGGAGTTTCGGGACTGATATTCGACACTTAACGCGTTAGTTGGTCGGAGGTATTTTTTCAAGCCGATAACGCGCTCATTAGCGTCGCCGCGGCTAAAACGCGGTACCGGAACGAATTCGGAGAGATGGCCAGACGGGACAACGGGCTACGCTTTATCGTCTCGATGGTTTGCGACGCGACGTCGTTTTTCCCGAGGCTAATTTCATAGAGTTTTGGCCAGGCGCCAGCCTACGCCCTTGCGCTTTGTGTGCGCGCCCTCCTGCACCCGATGCACCCAACACGCGGAAGTATGTGCGGCGTTTCGCGGACGCTTCAAAATGGCGGACGCGACTGTACATGCCGCTGTTCAGTTCGTTACGCCACACAGTGCGTCCACGGTCAACGGGATTTTACTTCAGAGATCACGCGGCTAATTTCTTTTGACGTAAACCGTCTCATCCGCGTTTGCAGTGATTAATTATGAAATCGTCTTGCATTATGCTTAGCCACGGCGGAAAAAGGGAAAAATTTTTGCATCGTTTCCGCAAAAGTTCTCGTTACAGGCTCGGCCAGGCGACTCCGGTTCTTTTGAAAAACTGAAAGAGTCTCGTTGCTTGGTTTCCGATCGAAAGGGCGTCGCGCCGCGTCGGGTCCTTTGGCGACCTTGTGGCCAACACGGTTGGCTTGCAGCAAAATGGCGTCCCTTTGGACCAGCCACAAAGAACCCGAGCTGGAGGAAGTCTCTGTTCAGGATTGTCGAGTGAAAACGAGAGAAGCGGGCGAGGAAGTCGCCGAAAACCGGGCAGCGCGACGAAACGGGGCGCGCGGCGTGGCGAGAGAATTTTTGGAAAAATGATCCGTAAGAATGGGGAGGCCGCCGGGCGACTGCGGATACGCTGCTACAAAAGCTGCGGGAGCGGAAGCGAGCGCGTGAAACGAAGCCGACGAGGACGAACGGGCAAGAATTTTGGAGGGAAGAGGAAGCGAAACCGAGACAGAGGAGGGTTGGCAGCGGGACTGGGGGAGGACAGAGGGCAGAAGGGTGGGAAGATAGAGGAGAAGAGAAAGGGGAGAGCATCCTCGGGTAGCTGCCGGCAGCCAGTCAGCCAGCCCCGGCCAACATCGACCCGGCGAGCTGCTCTCTGCCCATGCGCAACAATCTTAGCCCTGGGCTAGCGATGGGCCCGATCCAATTCCCGACTTACAACTTCGCGTTACAGAAGTAACGCGGAATCCGGACATCGACGTCGACCGGAATAAATCCGGCGACGCGACACACGGTTATCAGCCACCTCGAACTTCGATCACCACGCGCCACGGCCGGACAATTTGCTTCGCCAACTTTTTCCATCCCTTTCCTGCAACCCCAGCTAGCCAGCAAGTTCCTCGAAACTGTAGTCGACAATACCAGGTCTTTTACTTTTCGATTTTTACGTCAGTTGGACACCAGTTTCGAGATTCGGCAATCATTTCTCGCTGCTCTTCGATAGGCTACCGACTCTTCTTCGATTGCAAAGAGAGATGAAGATTTTATCACGCTCGTCGCAAGCTTCGCCGAATCGTATGCGAGAATAGAGGATTCTTCTAGCTCCGACTGATCATAGAATCGGTTTTTGAAGTTTTAGTTCTTCATTCGCCTTTGATCGTCTGTGGCTTCTTCTATGATTACAGAGAGGAATTAGAATGGTGAAGCTCCAGGGTAGCGAAGATGTTGTACGGTTTTAACGGACTCTTGATGACGGATTTTTTACGCCCGAAGAATATTAACAATTCATTCTCGTTGGTCTTTGATAGTTTACATCGAAGAAGCGAGGATAACCAAGTGATTCTAGCTCCTGCTAATCGCGCTATCGATTTTTCTTAAAATGAAAAAGGCAGCGGATCATCTATAAAATATATATGAAAGTTCAACAAGTATTTACAATTTCATGATAAAATGGACTTGCCCGATTTTCGCGCCAAGGCGTTCGAGTCTTGGATCGTTTCTCTTCGATACTCTAGATACGTTGACTGCACCGAACGTGACGAAGCTACGGTGGCAGAGATAGTCTGCGGTTCGAAGTTATAGTTTATTTCGTCGGCGGATCGATACTCGAAGATTTGCATTCTTGTTTTGGGCGCACGTGTCGGAGGTGTGGTTGGCAATCTGGATTTAATAAAGAGAGTCGCCGAAATTTCGTTGGACCCCGCCAGATACGAATTAACGGGAATATTTTTTTTGGATTCCGGGATACAGAAAATATTGTGTCGTTCGCCTCTTCAGCCTATGTTTCGCTTTATCGTGGACACGGCTGGGAAGTTGGACGTGTTATCGATGAAATATTTGTATACGATATTACCGGTTTTCGATTGGCGATCAGCGTCGAATGGCGCGGCGGCCAAGAGCGAAACAACACACCATCGAATGTTTTACGGAGAAGTACTTGAATGCGGCTGGGAAAATATTCACCATTCCAGCACGATAAATACTGTCAGCGCAAACGATTTATACGAGAGCTGTTGCTCGCGTCATCGCCGCGTTGCTCAACAACGATTGTCCGTCGCAACGGCTCTGTAACCGGTGACAGATTCTTCCATATCGCTCGCAACGTTCGAACCTCGATTCTGTACAGGGTGCTTCAAAATTATGTAAGGCAAGGCCGTATTTATTTATAAAAGCCGTGAGGACACACGGATAACCATTGTTGCAAGGAAAAGCCGTATTTATTTGTAAAAGCCGTAAGGACACACGGATAACCATTCGTTTTGACAGACGTGTTTTTTGTCGCGGCATTCGTTTCGATCTAGATCTTCTTTTCCTTGCGATAAGGCGATCGTAATTCTATGATTCTACTGTTATGCTTGTACACACATACAATACACGCAGCAACCCTATAATTATATGTTGTTAAAGCAAAATTCTATCTTCAATCCTAACGGAGCTACTTAGCTGGCCTGTTTCTCGCGAACCACCCGGTATTATATAATAGGCTTCTGAATGACTGAACATATAATAATTTTCTTATAAATAATAATTTCAGAAGATGATGTTACATTATATTGATACTAAAAATTTTCTAAACTATGAACGATATTGTTATCACTCTTATACAATTTATTGAGGAATTCTCAACTGTTGATAGTTGACGTAAGTAGAATGTTAACATTGAATCAAAGTGAAAATTGTTTTTCATTCTATCGTGTAATTAGAAACAAATGGAGCAGCACTGACTGTTATTATCGACTTTTTCCCCCGAGCCTTTTAACGATCGTCTTTTCGAGGAATTTATTGGTTTTGGAGAGAAGCAATTCGCAAGAAAATTGCATTGTATTGTCTTCCAAGGGTCCCATTATATTTCGGGAACGGTGTTCACCGCTCCCCGGTGTTTGGGATCCGTTTTGAAACGGTTATTAATCGACGTTCCCCGCGAGCTGGGATCGTCCACTTGGTGCCACGAGCACTCGTACTTCGTCATCCCTCCCCGAAAACTATGAGGCGTTTAATTAACTCCAGTGTTCGTGGAAAGAGAACGGGAATTCAGATGCAAATGCCGTGACACGCCCATAGGACGACCCTTTCTTCTTCCAGTTAAAACACAACCATCACGGCCGACCGCTGGTTGGACGGATGCCCTTCCCGATGGAATTTAAATTCACCCCCCACCGAACACATAATTTACCGTTTAAGAAACCAGATCGGGGATATTCCATATCGGAAGAATATTCTCTCTTTTTCTGCCAGATTTCGTAAATTGCTTAATTCTCGTACTAAGCGGTTAGGATACGCAAGGAAAAACAATACAATTTGAGCAATTTATAAAAATTTATAATATAATATTCAATTTGTTTAATAAAATATTTGGTAATTATATAGAAAAGTACTGCCCTCTCCGATTTTGATGAAATTTAAATATGTTATAGATATTGACATTTTGAACAACTTTTTCCTTTTCCAATATAGGGGGGTTCCTTTTAGTTTTCGAGATATTTGCAAAAAACTATCGCGAATACTGTATTGAATTTTTCGT
>CM052336.1:19071975-19099724 GCA_028455595.1 Lasioglossum vierecki
ATCAATGATAACCAATGTAAATGCAATCAGGGTTGTGAAACCCTGGACCACATAATATGGCAATGCGAACTGTACAATTCACAAAGACGGAAACTAATAGATTCCCTAATCAGTATGGGCCTCCAACTGCCCCTTAATATAGACACAATTATCGCAAAGCCAAATACCAAAGCTTGTACCAGCATCCACTCCTTTTTCCAAAGCTGTAATCTACATATTTAGCGTCAACGGATATTGCTGTTATATTCACTTATATTTCATAGAACTCTTATTGTATTATTCCTGTAATCCACGTTATTGTATTTACCTACATTATTCATGTAAAGCAAAATAAACCCAACTGGATTTCGAATGCTTATAAATAAAAAGAAATCCTCGCGAGGACGCGTTCAAAAGTGAAGCACAGCACGTAGTAACGAGGAGAATTGAAGATACCGAAACTAAAGTTCTGTAATTATAATTTCAGTGTCTACTGTTACGTCTAAGCGCCTATAGTCAATCACGGCGAGGATGACAGTAAGAAGAGCCGAGAAATCCTCCGCGAGGACCACGTTCTTTTATGGTCGGTTCTACGGGAGTGGTCAAACTGCGGTTCCCATGGGTTCGCCGTGGGGACAGCGTGCTGAAGGGACAGGGGAAAAGGAGATGAAAGACCGATCAACGGCTTTAACGTTTCGGATTCCCCGAGGAAGCCCCGCGGATACGATCCGGAGCCAGAGACCGCATCCGCGGGCTTCCCCTATCGCGGACGGAAGTGCCGGGACCGTTTTGGACGTTGGTCGAACCGAGGGGGGTGGTGGAGGAAAAAAATTACTAAATCCTATCTGAATCAGTGGCCCATTGAGTCGCCGGTTTGATATCGACCGTGGATATCTGCCGCGGTCCTTTTCAAAGAAAACCCCGACTCTTTCTCTTTTCGCCTGTACCCGCGCATCTCTCGATCGGAGGGTGGGAAAGGTGGGACGGTGCGCGAGGGTGTGCCAGCCTGACAGACAGATAGACAGACAGTTCCTGTCTACCGGATACCCAAGCAAAACCCGGGCCGTCTACCCCTCTGTATGTATCAGCCACCTTCATTCAACCACCTACCCTTGGAGAATCGGGGTACACCCCATCGAACCGGCTCCGACTTCTGTGAATCACGGATAGAATGGAGCGGCACGTATCGGAGAGAAACGAGACCGATTCCAGGGATCTCGGAGATTTTCGGACGCTTCGTTCGTGGAACATTGCGTGGATGTTATTTTGACGTGATATTCGAGGGTACTATGAAAATCGGCGAAGCAGGCTTCACCGACTACTAGATGATAATGAAAGTTAACACCTTTCCAAATGAAACTCTGTTAACCTTCATCCACACAACGTGGTACCCGGGTACATATTTCAAATTCATGCAGAATCGTACAAAAAATCAAATTGATGTTAACCTCACGTTCCTCGTCCACATGGACGGCACCCCGTCGAACTACAGTCTTTCAGACCGATTGATTACAACATCCGCCGTGGAAGGCATATTTTTCAACATCGAGTGCTTTAATCTTTGACGAAACGCCGCGAGAGCCCTTTTCCGTATTCCTATCGTAAAATCTCGATCATACATTCATCGGGTTCTTTCCTCCCCAACCCTCCAGCCCCTCATTGTCGCGGCGTCTGACTTCCACTCATGTTCCCCGATCGGTACACTCGACGTTAGGAAGAGAAAGATAGAGAGAGAGAGAGAGAGAGAGAAGGATGGATCGATTTATAACGAAAGGTTCGACGATCACTTACGAAGGGGGGTGGCGGGTTCGTAACGGGACACCCTGTAGAACAGACCGTGGGCGGCGGACAGCGCGTTTTGCGGTGACAGAGCGTGTCTGATGGAGGGTTGTCACGGTATGGGAGCACCCCTCAGACTTCGATATTAAAGCCCTCCTAATATAAGAGCAAAAGCTCTGGTTCTCTTTTTCTCTCTCTCTATCTATCTGCGCCGTCGATATGCTCGTTTCAAATCTTTTCTCCTTCCCCGCCCTCTTTCACTCGCACTGTCTCTCTTTCTCCTCTGGACCCTCGGAAATCTTCTAGCTGGCGATACACTGACTTTTGTGCGCGAGCGAACGACCCGGCTGGATTTGCGGGTAAGCGAGTGGGCGTGCGAGGGTGGATCGCGAAAGGGATGGACAGATTTATTAAGCCCTGCGCGAGCTCCCTCCGCGGAGAGTGCGATGATATTGCATCGTCAAATGCGCGTAAAACCGGGTACAAATTTGCCCGATACAAACGAACCTCTCTCTGTTCCCAGTGTTCCTCAAACCCTTCCGGAAGCAGCTAATTTTTTCTTGCGTTCCATTCCACCGTCCGGGTTATTGTTATTTATTCGCAATATATTTGAACGTGGTCGCATTCGCAGCGAGGTCATCAGCGACATTCGACGTGTAATTTGTAAAAGGGCTGTTTGTTTTATAATTTGAACACTTTTCTCTCATTAAACCTTTGGGTACAGATTCATTTGAAGTACAGATGTTTTGCATATGGAATAAATTCAAATTTTTTCATTTGGATTCTTAAATCCTGTATGGATTCATGTAAAAGTAATAGATTTGATGTAAGATTTCAATCATTGTAGTGATATTATTTACATAGTTTTAAACGAGATTTCTATTAGAAAATCAAAACACATATATCAAAGAAACGACGAGTGTGAGTCGTCAAATGTACCCAAAGGGTTAAGTAAAATTTGTGTCTTTATTAAATACTAGCTGACCCGACAGACCTGACCAAATTACTATTTTGTTTGTCGATAATGTAAATTCCCATTGAAATATTGAATAAAAGCTGCGACGTACGTTTTTTGTTGTTGTTGTGTTGAAATATGATTCAAAAAGCAATTTTTCTTTCTCTAAAACCTTATTCGGACTATTACGAACATTTAAACAAAAAAGAAAATAGCCAAATAGGTGCAGCCGTTCTCAAGTGATGAGTTTACCAACGAACAGCATTTGATTGTTATTTATATGTATAGACATATAGATTATAGATATATTAAATTGAAGAACTAAATCCTCAAATTTCAGTGAATGGTACATGTATCCCGCGGAATTGCAAATCCTACTAGATAGATAGGAACACAAGCAAGAATACTCGAGTAAATCAAGCAATTAAAGCTGGCCGGATTCGTCTGTTTCCAGGAACCGTTCATCCCAAACCGACCGGAAAAAAGTCGTGTGGAGACGGAAGAGGCGAGGCGCAGGGAAGAGAAACGACTTAAATGCATGCTTAGGTGCGTGCACACAACGGCGTGAAGGGTGCACGTGTGCGGGGGCGCGTGCACACCCCTGTTCTCCGGCTTCCGTATCCATCTGACACGCGCCATTGACCACGAATGCTTGTCCGATAGGCGACGGGGCCCCGTGGATCTCCTCAAAAATCAAGTTATCTCCATTCTCCGCGCATCGTGGCTCTCCGAACGAAACGACGACGCGTCGTGACGGTGGCGTGCCGTCTTTTACCGGCCGGGGGCCGATCCAGACGCCGAGCATGTCGCACAAATTTATCGGAAATACCGCGCGAGAGAGATTACGGTGGATTGTCGTTTTATTCCCCGGGCTCGGGGAATTCGTGCACGGACTCCGTCGTATTTTCTCTCCCTACGAGCACGGCGCGCGCGTTTCCAAACCCGTCCAACCCCCGGCAAATTTTATTCCATTTAATCCCACAATTTCTCGTCGGCCGGTACACAGAACTTCCGCGCTTTAAATTCATTTTTCAAAGTCGAAACCGCCACGCTGCTCACCAACGTACCCGTTAATTTTTACTACTACATGTGTACCACCTTTTTTGCAGCTCCGGTTTATCATACGCGAGAAGCGCAAAAGTAAAAGTTTCCGCAAACACTCGCGTCACGTTTGACTTCGCTACCCGTTTCTACTGCGTCTGTACCTTTTTTTGCGAAGAAAATTGCTAAAATCAGGGATGGAAAACGGGCCCGGAAATAACAATTTCGGGGTTGATTGAGACAGTTATGGATATCGGAGTCTTATAAAAATGATTGTTCGATTGTTTAGTTATTTGAATGCGTAACACTTGGGTGAAGAAATTGTTCAAGAATGACCGGAAACGAAAATTATTTACGATGTTGGTTTTCTCGAATAAGGATTTCGAAAGTACAAAATGAAAATACAGGTATTTTACAATTTAAAGTATCCCTGTGGAAATACGAAATGACACCCCTTGATGTCGTAAGTTCAATCTTTATATCGCGGCGTTTCGAGATGAAAAATCCACCGAGCTTCTACATGTACGCGTTTCCCGTCAATCAGGCTGTCCACGCACGGTACCAGCTCTAGGCTGAAGATCAAGTATACATATTGAGGCTCACTCACAGCAAATCGCTTGCACCAAACGCTCAGCCAGCCCATGTCCCGTAGCTTCTTCCCGGCAGGCAGCTCCAGAAGAATGTCCGCATTGTTGTACGCTCCGAGCTTCTCTGGTTCACTGTATAGAGGGAAAAAAAACATTGGAGAATCATAGACGTCCATTGTGCTCGTAACTGGTTTGATACTGCCACGTGTTTCAACTATAGAACGCCTTGAGGAGAAAAATTCCTGCAATTCTCTTTGACAACGACATATGTATTAAACGTGAACTAATTACCATGATAGTTCCAAGTTCTTTCAACTTTTACTATTCGGTGGTACCAAATCTAATTGTGAACTTTTTTGCTCCATCGAATCTGTCTCGACGTTGGCTTTTCCAGCAACCGTTGACTTATACTACTGATTTGCATTCAGAGTGTGAATATTTATCAAATCTTGGTTTCAAGAGAGCTTTCGCGTGATCATAGCAAATTTTTTGTCAACTCTTTCTTCTCATGATTTTTCAAGGTTACCGTGTTATATCTGACAAAGACATCTTCTGTGATCGGACTGTTAATAACAGAGTAAATTCTACTGATCATTATTCGTGGTTTATCTTGTATACGGCAAAACACAAACGACAAATACGACTAATGTTTTATTGATGCGGTCGAATATGTGTTAGGCCGAAGAAGTGGATCAATCAAATTAATCATGTGTTTTAAATCGACGAAGGACTTGATCATCGAAACACAACAATGCGAAGAATTTGTTCATTCATCTAACCAAAATATGAACTACTTTCAAGTCCTAAGAAAGGTACAAACCATCTATACTCGCTTCGACTCTTCAGAGAAATTGTTTGCAGTTATATATCCCTTTGCAATTCGATATAATACCTCATACAATACTTAAATGTTTAATAATTGGTTAGATACCGACATATCTGATAATGATTAACTTCTAAGGGCTAACTTCATGAATCAACCTGGAGTCTCGCAGAGTACGACACAAATGAAGTCAATTTACAAAAAACATTGTTTTCAACGGAGGTGGACGAAGAAGTGGCTGTTTACAACGATCCCAGAAGCTCCACAGAGACGAACAACAGCAGCAGCAGCAACGGCGAGACGAAACGTAATAAAGTGCTCGCGCGGATGAAATCCGAACGAGATCGGCGTATAATTCCCGTTTTATTAACTGCACCCCCGCGATCCATTCGTCCGGCCTTCCTCCTGTTTCCATCCCCGATTCCTGCGTCCACCCCCTCGTTCCGCACAACATGCTCTTTGAGTTTCATTTCATCCCTTGGTTACGGTATGCCGCTTTCGTCCGACAATCCCCTATCGTCCTCCTCACCCCTCTTGTTCTTTCTCTCTTTTTTCTTCCTTTCTTTCTTTTGCCCCGCGTCAACCCTGACCGCACGCGCCACCAACCACCTTCCACGAGTTTCTCCTCTTCGTCCATGGTCGCTCGTGCGAGAACAAGGTATTGCGACTTTCTCGGGTCCCTTTCAAGTGGCCCGAAAATCTCACTCCCTACAGAACTCTATCCCAACCCCCTTTTCTCCGGTAACATGTTATTTTGAAACCCGAGAACGTGACGAACATTCTTTTATTTTTGTATCTTTCGCTATATCGTGGAATTATTCATGAATGAAATTATTCATAAAATAAGTAACTATTGGTGTTAACCTTTTGCACTCGAAGCTACTTTAACTCGAAAATTAAACATTTCTACCGACCTAGAATAATACCATTCTATAATATTATATAGTATCAATACTTAATACAATACTTAACTGTTTAATAATTGATTAGCAGACTGCGGATCTTTATGCATTTATAGGAAAATTAAAAAGATGAAAAGCAAAATTTTTGACAAATTTTAACAGTTGAAGGTGTCAATATATCATTTCTCCTGTATTGAAATTATTAAGGCAAGAAACAACATTCAGTTTAGTTTGTATTTCTTACAATCGATGCAGACAAATTTTATTTTGTATAAAAATCTGCAATTTATTGATTAGACAACAACATACTTAACTCTCATCCGTCCCTTATTTCACGAATTGAATATGTCCCGCGGTGTCAAATTGACACAGTGACACAAAATAAAAAAGATTTCAATGTTTTTCTAGTTAAATTGATGAGTTAACATCTTAGGTTTATCGTTTATGTATACCGCATTAAAAAAGTAAGAGAACAGTATAGCTTATTCGGGAAATTGACACGAAGGAAGGATGAGGGTTAATAATGTAAACAATAGTTTGAATAATGCTACAGCAACTCTTAGTGGTGACTCTGAGTCGCCACTCGAGAGGTAAGGATTAATGTCGAGTCAGATTCGACATACGACTGGAAAGAGTTAACCCCTTAACTTACTATGTATTTACGTTCGAGAATTTTGGACCGGAAACGTAAACAAGTTCGCGCAGCCTTCGAGCCATTCTCACGACTTGTGTAATACGCTGACCCACGTTTGGCCCAATCATCATACACGGGCTATGCCCGTAATATTTACGTTTGGCTCGATCATCGTACACGGCTTATGCCCATAATATTTACGTTTGGCCCAATCATCGTACACGGGCTATGCCCGTAGGTGTAGGTTAAGGGGTTAAGAAAGTGCCCGTGTACTTTCATCGTGATAATTTAAATTGTCTGACGGATCCCAGAAAAATTAACGGTCTTACCTGCCCGGCTCTACCGGCGGATAGGGGATCATGTAACCGTGTGGACCAGGCGAGGTCCCGTTCCCGACCAAGAAATACGCGTCCGCCGCTGTCCCATCGTAGGAGAAGCCCTTTATGAATAACGTCGACTCGTCCACGCCGTACAGTTCACCCTTGATCCCATGGCCCGAGCCCTTCGTATCGTTGCTCGACGACTTGAAGGTCCCGATGTGTGTGCCGTAGGAGTTCTTTCTGCCTCTCGCATCGCCTGCAACTGGACGACCAACAATTAACGCATCAGAATTTCTTCTTCGTTGCTTTATGAAAGAACATGGAAAGATCATTAAAATTACTAAAATTAGCGTGGATGTGAACGTATTGGATATAGGTGTCAATAAATACACACTGGTATTTGTAATATAAAACTTCTCTTTATTTCGCCTCTGTAATATCTACATGTTTAGTAATTGATTGGATACCGATGTATTTAATAATGAGGACAATAATTTCTGAATCACCATTCCAATGAATATTGGAAAAGGGTTTCCAGGATAAGATTGACACAATTTATTTTCAGTCGGAACGTTAATTTTCGTTCCGTGAGTTGTCAACAAACGGACCGATAGAATTTCAGGCGGTGCATACGTTGAACGGGACCGACCCTAAACGTTCGAGACCACGAAAAGACGGGACTCGATTCGAGCCGGGGCTCTCGTGGCTGGCAAAGGGGGAAGCACGGTTTCACCCTCGTGATATAGGTTGGACGCATCGCCGCCTCGATACAAAAGCGGTGGCGGACCGGTCGGCTGTGCCGCGATTTGCATGAATTTCATTTCATTTGCTCGACAGGCCCATAAAGTCGACCGAACGGGGATCGGAAGAGAGCCAAAGCCTGGCCATGACTGTAAAGATCGCGTCGTAGAAAACGTTCGCTTTTGACCTAGAGATGCATTCAACGATAAGATCATCAATAACATATAGATAAACTATATGCATCGCAATATATACGACTGTTATCGATACATCAATTATATTAGTTCGTTCTTGAATTTATTATTACTAGACGTTAAAGGGGTGTAACTTAAAACAGGAAAAGTATTAGAAGGATTTGAAAATACTGTTATATTATTTTCAGCCTGTTAAACATATTAAGAAAGAAATTTACTTCACTCCAGTTTGTTGCAATTCAGACAAAAATTTTTTATTTTGCATAAAGGATCTAAAGGATATAAAGATTTGCATACGCTATCTAGTCGTTACTTAACCTTGTTCTAAAAAAGTGACAACTGACATTTCGTGCATCATTTTCTGCCTTGCAGTGCTTTTTAACATTTTAAGCATTTCTTTGTCGTTCCATCAAATATACAAAGTACGCGTTTCCATCATCTTGTGTTTTTTTATTACCGCAAGGGTAAAGATGCAGTGCACGAAAGAAAAAGCTGTGTGCTGTTTTCGGAGAGGGTGTGCTATCTGATTACCATTGTCACCACTAAAAATTTCTACACCATTATTCAAAATATTGTTTACATTATTAAATATGTTGGTATCTAATCAATTACTAACATTTATAATTTTCGAATGGAAGCAGGAAATATTAAATCTTCGGCATCGACTCGAGATTAACCGACGAATCACAAGTATTTTTCACGAATCACTGATTTTTAATAAATGTTTCTACTCGTTCGCGGGCAATGTACATACGATCCTCCCGACAGTCTTCGAGTCTTTAAATGGAGGACGCGCACTCTATTTTCAAGCAGAAAGACGATACCCCGTAAATCTTTCTATTCCGTGCTCCGCGAGTTCCTCTTCGAAATTCAGCCGAATCGGCTTAATGTTTCGATCGGAATTTTGAATTTAGTACGCGTGCATGGTGACGTCATGGTGTGTCGCGGAATATCCGCGTGCGGATTTAGATCGGGAAATATTAAACAATTTCGTACTTTGAATAACCGAATTCGATCCTGAAAAATGGGGTGGATTACTCTTTCCTTTGGCAAGCTCTGCCTTTCCCTGGACAGCCGGCGGACCGATAAAAATGCTCTGTTAAAAATACAGATCGAGTACAATACCGAACGTGGAACTATTCGAGCACATTTCGAAGCACATTCTACGGTTTTATGGTGACAGTGTTGGTACAAAAGCAGCGAAAAACGGAGCAATGTTTGCGAGATGATCAATGATGTGAATTATTCCAATTATTGAACGGTGTGTCCCCCAGATTTTTATAGCTGGCGAAACACTGGGATAATTAACACATCGCCAGGCGGCGAGCCGGTGAGCTCTTCGAAAACGCAGATTCGAGGCTTTTAGTCCACCCTCGGGTTTCGGCCCCCATTCCCCGCCCCCTCGTTCACCCCGTTCGCTGATGGTGGTGTCGTTGAACGGCGTTGAGCCCCGTTCTTCTCAGAGTCGTGGTCGTCATCGTCCTCGCAGCAGCTACACACCCCATCTCGGTCTACATGGGCAGGATATTACGGTGATGCGACAATGAACGCGGTGATCGCTATCTGGCCGGTATTGGGGGGATGTCAACCCCTCTTTCTTTCTCCGTTTCCCTCGCCGCGTGGTCGCACCAGCGAGCAACTAAAATCGGATAGCGATCGGGGAAGCAGCCGACAAGGACAGTGGGCGACTGGTGAATGAAACAGAAAGAACGGCAAAGAGGGTGCAAACGGGAACACGAGAGAGAAAGAGAGACAGGGGTGACGGAGACTATTCGAAACACAGGGAAGAACAGAGCCTGGATATCTACTAGTAAACACTCGCGCGAGAGACCGTGCACGAGTGTGTAGGAGAGCTATGGCGTGCGTACCGAACCGAGCGCGCCCACCACCTAAACTACCCCCGACTGGTGCTTAAACTGCCTCCCCTTTTATTATGGGCCGCGACGGTTATTGGATTGTACCGTGCTATTTGTTGGCTGCCACACTAATGGATCCATAATCACCGGGACGAATTAACGGTACGCGACGACGACGCCGCCGCCGATGGGACGCTACTTTAAACACGACACCCCCGGTCCCGCGACCTTTAGTCGCCGCTCAGCGCCGTGGGTGGTCTCTCCGATGCCATCGCACCAGTCGACGAACTGTGATTACAAATTGTTCGATTGCCATCGTATTTAATACTGCTTTTCGTCAACATACAGTGAATCCCATTAACCCTTTACACTCGGAGATATTTTAACTCGAAAAGTTAAACATTCTTTCCAATCTAGAATATTTCCTTTCCCAATGATAACCTCGTGTTTTCTAGATTTTCCACATAAGCCCACAGGAAAAAGCTGCATAGTGTGAATTTTAATATTTTCTTCGTAATTCCGTCCAATTGAAATTTTTGAAAAAATTTATATTTTTTTTTATTGGAGCCACTGAAACCTGTTGTAGGTTTATTTTGGCTTTTATAATTACACGATAGGTTTACAGTTTAAGTACAAATACAGTCTTAATAGCCGCTAGATAATATTCTTGGTCGCATCAATCGTGTACAAATTGTCGCGTCTATAGAAAATATACTGTATTGGCTAAAGTGTGCGATGCCTAACCATTGATTGGGAGCAAGGACCCCTCTACCCCTGTGCCGTCTCGAGGGAGTTCTTGCGAGGCACGGTGAGTACGTGGTGATACCGATCGGAGAAACAAATCAGCAGCTTCGTAACGGGTGGATCCCGAGGAATCTTGCGTCAGCCGGGTGTCGTCGAGTATCGACTCAGGATCGTGACGGACGTCTTAGGACGAGAGGCCAGGTCCGCGTATATCCTGAGAGGTTCGTCTGAAAGCAGGATATGATCCCGGAGTGGCGAGGGTGGTTCGGTCAACATTTGAGTGGGGTAAACATCGCTCAGCCGAGCTTCTTCCCTACGGTCTCTTGCCCCGGTGATCCGTGGCCGATCTCGATGAGACTCGCGGCTCGTTGTCCTTCCAACTACTCTCCCTATCTATCTCTCTTCCTCTCGCCTTCTCTCTCTCTCTCTCTCTTTCTCCCGTCCAGGTCTCAGCAGCCTGCTGGGCTTTCGTGGGCTGCTCCACGAGGGAATACCTTAGCCCCAGGCGTCCCGGCACAAAGCATATTGCATGTGCTCGAAACACACAATCGCGGCCAGAAACCCGTCAGGGTTCGTTACCTTCTCGCGCCGATGGTCTTCGCTGTTTCGATCGGATTCAACGGATTCACCACCCTCCCGCAGCCCCCGGGCACTCGTTTAATGAGGATAGTCATGAAAAATTCACTCGTTATCTTGCCCCAGCGTGAAACGATAGTCGGATCAACCCGCGAATTCAGCCGGCCGATGAAATTAACCCTCGCTTACGGATGCTGGGTTATTTTGATCTTGCGGCTGTTCGCGTACGATCAGTTTCAATTTTTGTCGCTCTAATACAGTAAAGATCCGAATACTTTCCGAGGTTCGAGGTCCTGATTCTTGTCTAGGTCTATTCCCTCCACTACCTGTCAACGCTGTGCCGCGCGCTCAGGTATATCTGTCCTCTTTATTCTCTATGTTCTCTATTGTAGCCTCCCTCAGCGCGGTCGGAGCGGTAGACACAGCCATAAATCAGAAAAGCAAGTCTGGTTGCGATTCTTGTCTTTTCAGTGAACAGCCTCCTAGACAAGAATCGAGGGATTACTGTAGAAATAGAAAGTGCCCGATGGCTCTACGTGTAAATCGAATGGAAAGATTAATGATGTACAGTTTCCAAAGTTTAAAGAAACCTGACTATTGTATACAAACTTTACAATGACCTGGAATATCGGGTTTGCATTGGTTCGCAGCGTGCCTGAGCGAATACACCGTCGATTTTGTAATACCGTTGGCCTCGTGGGACCGATGTAACCCACTGCGAATGGTGCCGGGTAATCAGACAACGAAAAGAGAGAGAATCGGTACGTGACCGGCTATGCCGGATATAGCGTGGTGCACTTTCACTTTCGTATCGCCTGAATCGGTTCCCGATGAACAAACAAGACACCGTGGGATCGGGAAGCGATCCGCTTACAGGCGCGACTTCCGATCTGTATTCATTTTATCCCTCAGCTGTCCCTCATTTCACGAACTGGATCTGCACTGAATCTCTGTCCTAAGAAGGTAAACAGTTACCTTTCGATGTTTTATTGTTCTCACGCGAAACACATAACTCAAGATGTAAATGTTAACTCGTCAATTTTAATAAAAAAAAAACATCGAAAGACTGTTCACCTTGTCACGATGTTTCGGGAGGATTTATTTACAAATAGTAGAACAGCATAACTTATTTCGGGTAAACTGATCCAATAGCATGATGAGTTCTCCCTTTCAATGAACGCCTTGAGAATTTTATTGAGTTAGGTCATTTGAAATAAACACTCACCAATAATTTACATTTATTTCAGTTTAATATCAATTATTAGCTGATGTAACTAGTTGAATCGCATGTTATGGAGTCGAGCGACAAGCGCGTATCTTGTGTTTTTATATTGGTTCCCCGAAGTCGGAAGACTGGGCGAGAGCGCGTTTGTTTACGTTTTTCGGCTGCCGGTGGCTCCGAGGAAGCTCTCCTCCTTTCTGTATGGAAGTAAGTATTACGTGACCACGCGGAACGCCGAAACTGTGCGACACTTTCGCGTTACACGACACGTGTTGATAAGAGTATGCTCGAATAAATCGTTATTATTGATATAAATAATAAAGTTCTCCTTAATCTCCTTACTTAACAAAGAAAATGTCGATTAAAATAGAAAACACGTGTACCAAGAAATGATATGCTGTATCCTGGTGGTTTGCATGCGAGAAACAAGGCAGCCTCGCGATTTCCCGGGCTTCGAACAGCGCCACGGTGCTCTGAATACGCGGACTCATAGATTCTGCCGGGAAACAAAGCAGCATTCAGTGCTAATTGATTTCCCAATTAGCTGCCGAGGCTGACTGAGCTGTTACAAAAGCGACGACGGACAGCAGCTGTTCGCTAGTTCGTGTCTGCTCCGCGGAGAGAAAATTCTAAAATTTTGCGGCCGTTCGACGAGCATCCCGTAATTGACAATCTAGAATGTGAACGAGAAAAACCGGCTTCCTCGAAGGGAGCTCCAGCCAGGCGACAACGGAATATTTCTCGAGACTTTTCTCGTTAAATGCAAGCCCGGAGGCGCGTGAAGGCGAACCGAAGCCATAAGAAACATGGACTTCCCGCATCGACCAAAAAATATTCGCCTCTGATTAATTAATAGGTTGGAATTGTAAAACGAGCTTGAAACTGGCAGACGGGTGTACAGTCCCGAGGAAAATTCAATTTGCCGGCTCCTGTCGTAAAGAGTGCGAAACATGATCTACGTTGTCGCCTTTCTTCTGCTTTGGACCTTTTCAAGAGAACATTCGCCGATCTTTCCAGTAAACTGATTTATTCCATGGAGAACAAGAGAGAGGAAGCTATTTTTAAGGGTGGTGGGGAAATGCATGTTGCGCACCCCTCCCCCACCCTGATGTTGGTCGGATTGGTAGTGCGGGACCACCTAAAGTTTCTAGAAATATAACTAGGGCGAAGGCATACCCACTAAAACCTCACCACCCCGGGATCCGTAAGTCCCTTATTCACCCCTTCATGTCGAGATTTGCTTCCTGTGCCGCGCTCTCCGCATTCAACAAGGAAGCATTTTACAATCGATTCACGTCCACGTCATGTTCTTTGCTATTAACCCTCATACGCTCCTCAGACATAGTTGCATAAAAGATCCTAGAATAATATTTCACCCCTTCTTACTTCACATTTCAAATCTACGAATTATGCTTCAATTATAGTGTGACATTTCAAAGAAATACATTTTGCAACAAAGACAAAAAGAAATCAATCGTTTTACAATATGTGAGAACGGTAAATGGGCGAATCTTCACCCTGAGGAACGTATGAGGGTTAAGAGAAAGGTCCCAAGGTTTAAAGCCAATAACAGGTGTGGTTAGGAGCCGAAGGAGTTGTTCGTGTAAAATGCGGACAATATGTATCTCCGGCTACAGAAAAGGACAGCACAGAGTCCTTTGGGCTCTTGAACAGTGGTGTTTTAGTGAGTACGTTCTATCCTTAGTTTTTAGTTTGGATGGATGCCACCCACATTAACCCCTCGACCGTTATCGGAGAGGGGGTGTCTGTAAAATGCATTTCCCCGAAGTCTCAAGGTGGATCAGAACCCATCTTAAAATAAACTGGTATAAACTGTAATGAAATAACAAACGATCGAACCTTGCGCCGAAAACATTAAACATTAACAACAAATACGATCGATAAAATAAGTTCAGGTAGAACGAATCTACAGTACCGAGGCGATCATTTGCACTAATGTATTTTTTTGTTGTCAGACAGAATGTGAAGGCAGAAAGCAGTCTTCGAATGTTCGCGCGACGATTCTACGATCTAATTGCGCCCGACCGGAGTTGGAAAATAGAGTTTAACGACCAAGGTACGGTACAGTGGAACAACCTTTTATCCGAGCCTCGTCTGGTCCCGAGAAAAATGACTTCCCGAGACTATTCGACGCGAGGGAAGCGTCTTTTGTTAAAAGTTTTCCGTCTTGATGGTTCAGCGATCCCTGTTACGAGTTCTAGGGTTAAAATTCATCGGCAAACGGTCACTGCCACTCGGACACCGTCGGCAACATTTACTTTTGTAAAGAACAAGAGTACTGGAAATGCGATCGATGACAGCAATTATGTGTGCACATAACGATGAAAGTGGATCTTCGTAAATGGGAAAGTCGAAATAAATGAAAAGTATTTGAAACTAGATTCATTCAATGTCGACGACATTTTGTAAAATCAAAATTTTATTCAAATAATTATTTATTCAATAATTAATCTCAATTTTATTCTTACTATCGTTACTATAATCCGAATATTGATGAATCGTTCGACGAAATTATAATTAGCTTCTTACGAATAACGAGTGAATGATTCTCCGAATAAAATCACCGGCTAAAAAGAATTTCTCCGAATAATCATTTAAGATAAATATTCATGCGGAAGAATTTGAGCAATGCCGAACTCTGGTTGATAGCCAGACCAAGTCCGGACCGGTGTGCGTGGTGGTGCGGGGTGTTGGGGGTACATCGGTGCAGGTTTTCGTTTAATCAGAGTAGAGGGGCTGATGTTATCGGACGCGCGTTACAGCACAAGTGGCAGCGCGCAAGTTTTCGAGGAAGCACGACGCTCCCATTGTCCTCGTGAAAGCTGTGTGTATGCGGAGGTGGCAGAAGGTGGCAGAGGGTGGTGTGGAAGCTGCTACGAAGATGGCGAGGAGAGGAGAAGAGAGGAGAGCCGGTGACTTAAGACGTTAACGAGACTAACCGGATTCATCGGCGCTATGGAGGGGCGGCGAGTCTTGCCCCGAGAAGGGTGAAGAAAGGAGAGAGTGCCGGGCGGCACTGATTTTAATCAAGATATGGCCTGGCAGCAGCCAACGGCGGATCAAGTGAGCCAGGGCTTATCGATTTTCTAAGTGCTCCCGACCGGCAGCCCGCCGCTGCTGCGACACTACCGTGAATCCGAAAGTAACGCTGCCACTGCTGCTGCCATTCCTGATGAAACAACCGGACGTCCGAGGATCCTCGAGGACATTCGATTGCCCTCCTACCCACACTCGACTACTCGGACAGATCCTGAATACCGCCCACGCGCGACACTATTTCATGCCCACTCAAATATTCAACGAGTCATCGCGATACCCTGAAGACGGAGGCGACGAGTCCAAGAATTGGAACACTCGAAACGGTGCAATGATACTGTATATGCCTATCTATGTATATAAAGAAAAATGTAAATGTCTGTTTGTTTGTCATCGGTCATCTCCGTAACGGCTCAACGTAGAAAGCTGGGATTTGAGCCATTAGACGCAGCGTTTCTTCTGGAAGGTTTATGAGAAATCAGTATGCAAAAAAGTCCATTCGTTCAGTTTTGACGAATTTTTCCACCGGCTACAACGTTAACTGCATACTTCGAGTTATGTGAATGTGGCGCGTTTACGAGAATACTGATGTATAATATTCAGGAAAACTAGCACTGTTATAATAACGAAATAATAAATAAATACACGAATATGTAATAAGTAGACAGTGAATGTTTATGCATTTATGATGAAACTAGGTGCATGAAATATGAAACACTAAAAAATCAGAAAAATTTGGTTGGATGAAATAAATTTTGATTTTATTCCTGAATCCCACGATCAATGCAGATCATTTTTATTTTGCAACTATTGGGTTGGCAAATAAGTTCGTCCGATTTTTACAGTGGAATAATCACAAAAACCGAACGAACTTATTTGCCAACCCAATATATTAACTTTTAATTACTTGTATGTACTACATACAATCTCAAAACATTAAATTTCGAGTTTCAATCATAAACAAACTGCATATTTTATAGAATAAAAATTGATTTAAAATGGAGTAAAAAATGGAGTCCGAGTAACTGAAGGTTAAACTTTTGATTAATTGATAAATGAGCTGACCAATGAGTCAGATGAAAGAGAAGCTTATCGATAAATCGATAGATCGGTGGAAAAATCGAGTTGGTCGACCGACACAGAAGGGTCGTTGAGCGACAGAATTTTTTCGAGCGATCCGTCGACAAGTAATGGTGTCCGTAATCGTAAACCGAACCGAATGCCTAATCGCAAGGTCCGACGAAACGCCGCCATGAATTCTCGGTTCCCTTAATCCGTGCATTGATTCGCCGCGCACCGGTTAATCCGGATAATCGTCGCAGACAAGGCAATCTCTTAATTGATCGAGCCAGACAGCCTCTGTCCGTCTTCCAGGGAGAATACGAATGATATTTTTTTTGTCGTTTGCCCGTTAAGAGATTAAAGCCAAGGGGTCGGTCGGCTCGTTTTAGATCCATTATACTCTCGGGAGAGGAACGTGGAAACGTTGGTGGGACGGGGAGGGGAAGAAACGAAAGGGACAGGTGAATCGGAGACGTGCGTTGTCGTCGAGCAAATGAAGAAGAAACATTCCGAGGATCGTGCCGACGGAGGGATGAAGTTGACTGACGAAACGAAGTGGAGAAACTGAGCGCGCCACTGTCTCGAAAAATTGCTACGGTCGACGAAAGAGAAGTAATTTGAATAGTTTCTCGTCCTGCGCTGAACGAGTTAACAGCGATCTTGCATAGATACGTCTTGCTTTCTGCGCAAAATCAGTATACAGTTTTAATCATTCTCTCAAACTGAAGAATTGTTACGTTTTTCTTTGGAATTGCACAGAATTGGCAAACAAATCAAAAATGTAATATAGAAAATGTTATCTATTTGAATATTGGTTCGCAAATTCGTCGAATATTTATTGCTATAAATGAATGAAAGTGAAAATTAAAAAGAAATGAGTTTATTAGTTATTAAATTCATTCATTCAATGTTAAATTCATTCAATGTCATTTTTACCATGTGCAAATGCATATGTAGATAGTGCTTGTCATTTCAACATGATATATGGAATTCTGTTGGTATTCCTGATCGCACACGTCAACTTGCGTTTTAGTTTTTATAATAGTTCGTAAAACAGACGTATAGAGATTAACAGATAGACCAGATCAAACATGTGACATTATTATTTCAACTTTTTCTTATGTATAATTCCGTCTACAATTATTGACGTAATATTACAAATAACAAATTCTCTTAGTGTTAATATTCTTTTCCTTGGAATATCTCGAAACAAGAAATATATCACTTAAACCACTTTCATAATTATCGGCATACACATACGTATGCGAATTTACTTATACATATGTATCCCTGCAACAACATTAACCGCGTTCCAAATTTCATTCGACATCTATCGCTCCAATTACAGAAATACAATTAATTTCCCCGAGACCGTGCCACGCTTCTCCGCAAAATGAAACTTATTAGAACGGGTGAATAATTGCGGGGTGGTCGATAGTAGTCTCGGTTTCTGCTCTACGGTTTCGCAATTTTTGCTCAGGCGTATAAACAGAGTGAGGGACAGATAGGAGAGGAAGAGACGGAAGAAGAATCAGTGTGTATGTGTGTGTGTAAGTGAGAGAGAGAGAGAGAGAGAGAGTCGAATAAAAGTGAGAGACAGCGAGGAAAAGAGATCTCACGAGTGAATGAAAATGAGGAGAAAAGGAGGGAGAGAGGCAGGGAAAGGGGGTCGGGGAAAATGGAGAGGAGTGACGAAGAAAGAGCCGAAGAGAAAGGGAGCGAAGGGAGAGGGCATGCTGAGCTTGCAGAAAGGGTGGCTGGTGATGCGTACCATAGCTACCTCGGCAAATGCATTAAGACCACCCTGCACCACCCCCTGGCAATATCGAACTGACTGCGCAACTCCCCTCTCTATTTGCTCTCTCTCTCTCTCTCTTTCTCACTCTTTCTCTCCCTCTCTCTCTCTTCGTGCAGGATACACCGCGTTTCTCGCGCCTCGTTTGCCGCGAGAGTAACGCGACCGCGGTCTCGAGGCACTCTCGCGATCCTTGATCGTGAACAAGCGTCAACCGAATGCTGGAAACGCCGGTGACGCCTTCCGGCGTTTGCCCGGAAACAAACGGGATCCTACGGAAATGGAACTCGTGCCGGCACGACAGTCCGCGGGGCTCAAGGCGATCGGCAAACACCGAAATCGCGAAATAAAGCCGCCCACGAGAAACTCACCCTTGCCGCCCTATATTTTCCCCCGATCCGGTTCCCTCGATTTTTCCGAGCTCTTTCGGCGCTGATTTATTACTCCGTTTCGGTCCACCGAAGCCTCAAGGAGCTCGCGAGCGGAATTTATGGAAGTCCGCTCGTGGGAAACATTAAAAAATTGGTAACTGTCTATTAGCCCCCTACGGATTGACTCCATCGTGGAAAGGCTTATTTTAGAATTTTTCCTGGACTTCAAAATCCACCCAGCTGGAAAGGCGATTTGTACCTGGCAGTTTTATTGATGTTTCGTAGAATAAAGTGCTAATGGAGCATAGAATCGAAACACGCCAGAAGTTGACGAAGTCTTGATCAAGAATTTTCACAGAAGCGAGTAGATGGTGGAATAATTAAGGAGACGGTACTTGCCGCAATTTCATTAATAAGCGGAAGAAAGAGAGCCGAGTCTGTTTACAATTATTTATGCATAGAGACGACGGGAACCTATCTTTGATCAGCCGACTGCTCGTTAAAAGCCAGCTTAGGATAATGGTGACTTCGAAGGGTGGCACTATCTGAAAGATACTATCGGGAGACGGGCTTTTAAGTGACTACACCAGCTAGGGGACTCGCGCAGCGATGAACAGGTAACTTGATAACTGGTCTATCCGTTTGCCGACACGTGGTGTGTTGCTAAATTATTTCACGAATCCATCACCACAACGTTTGTTTAATGCGTACACCACGAATACCTCGTTTGGAAATCTTTCCTCCTCGTTTTCGAGACAGGAACACATTCTGTTATTCGCGTTACGACGTATTATGACATATGACATACATTTCCTCTATCATTTTTTTTCTATTTCTACATAAAAAAATTTTTTTTCTTCAACAGGGAGATTCTCTTTTTTTAATTTATTTATTTAATGTTGCTTTGACATCAAAGGTCATTAACAACACGGTATATTTTCTTACAATATTTTGTACATCTTAGTATCTTTGATATATTGGGCAAGACCGACAATGTGTTCTTCAGAACCTAACACAATGAGTAAAGATCTAGGCAGTTTAGCATTTTTCCTTTCACTTTCATATTTTTGCATTCCAGTATAAGGTGATTTATATTAACTGGTACTTTACATATATATCAGATATATACATATATATCGAGATTCTCTGTTGCTTAGAATATATGCATTTCTTGTAATTTTCGAGCAGGTTCCGTTCTATTTTCTAAATAAAATACTAATTAACGGAATACAACATTGAAACGCGGAACGAATGAACCGTGTAATAGAAGGATTTGCTGTGTGCTATTAATTCCGCGTCGCACAATGGTCTGACGGACGAACCTCTCGAATTATTGTTAATTAATCGGGCTGATGAGCTGCCAGGAGCCGAGACGAGGCTTTCACGTGTGTCGGGAACGAGCGTTCTAATGCCCGGCACGTGACAAATGTTCCGGACCGATACCATTATCGTCGAGAAACGTCGGTGACCGTGTCATCGTCCAGAACACGATTCACGATCGTCGCTGTTCCTCCCCCATTTTCGACACCAATGTTCCCACGAAATTCGCGTTACGACATAGGGCTGCTTCGAACGGGACAAGGCACGACATATACATATCCATAGACACACGCGTGGTACGCGTACGTGTACGTGGGATACGTATATACATACGATCATGCATAGATGCATGAATACGTACACGCGTAGCTAGCACCTCATTCCAATCGATATGCGACGACACCCCCATAGGGAGACATTCATATCGCAGTGGAACTCAAATACGAAGCCGGAGGAGACACGTCGCTCTGTAATATCGTCCCCTTCGGCCACCCTGATCTCTGTTCCATCGGTATCGGAACATTTGCCTGCCAATTTCGACCGCGAGCCACGCCATCACCCCTATCAAGGCGAGCACGGTATCCGTGTCGTCACAAACGGCGCCAATCTTGCCGCGATTTTTCATCTCTAGACTATGGCTGTAACTTACCTTCGAAGTTTCGAAACTTCGTAATTCGAAGGCGATGAGAATCAAAGTTTCGAATTTTGAACCTCCGTAGTAAATTATTAGAAGATCGAAGAAAACGGTCGTCGCGACAACCGTTAATAACGATATTTATTTATGAATTTCAATTTGCACAAATTCGAAGACAAATTATAGCAAAGTTATAGATTTAAAGACAAATTGCCACCTTCAAAAAGTTGCAACACAGTTTACGCAATACCATGTTAATTGTTTATGACCGACGCGTCGGTGGAGAGTTTACTTATCTGAATTCGGATTCGCCGTTATTTCTTTGCACGAAGGATTTTACCGGTTTTACGTTGCGACGAAATGTATTTGTATTGTGTACACTAAACTAATTTATGAGATTTTAGATTTGTTATCGGTCAAAATCGTTGTTGGTTAAAGGCGTTGTCGGCCAAGGTTATTGACGGTCAAATCTGGAGTCGGTGAAATGTCGGTGAATTTCATGGGACCCAAGTGGCACGCAGTTCATTTTTATATGGGCATTCATTGCATGGTAAAAACCGAAAAATTCATACATTTCAAAGACTGAAATTTCCAGCACTTGGAAGACTTCGAAACCTCGAAGCTTCGAAAAAATTACAGCCCCGCTTTAGACTCGTTTCCTCGCCGAATCTCGTCGAAAATGTTTATTCTCCTATCACGTCCATATTCTACAAAATTCAAATCGGACACGCAATAAAAAACCTGTTCGAGGGAGAGTCCATTAGCTGGCGTCGACTGCCGCGCAGCATTTCATATAGGAAACAAAGGCGGCGGCAGCGAATAGTAGCGGGAGAGGGTTCGATAATGCCTGTTCAGGCACGTGTCAGCCATTTATCAACAGCAACAAAAGCATTATGCGGACCGAAGACGAGCAAATTATTCCCGTGTCCGATGTACAGCCAATCAAACGGCTCGTCTGACTTTCCTTTGTCGTCGCTTCGTGTCCGCGCGAGGATCGTAAGTCAACGCGTCGCAGACTCTGTCCAATTTAATTACCCGGAAAAGCGAAGATAGAACGAGGAAAGAATCGGAAGAAGAAGAAGGAGGAGGAGGAGGAGAAACGGCATCCGTAATCGAGCTACTTAATCTGGGATTCTGGTTGAACTCGACCGCTTAACGCGACGGGGGTCGATTTAAAGGGGCAACATCTTTCGCCAGCTTCGAACGACGCCTCCCTCCAAAAATTGGAATCGGCGTCGGGAAACGCGAAAGACGCGGATAATGCGCTCTCGCGACGTTGCATCCGCGATCACGGATCTCCTCGGGCAATACCGTTCCATTAGTTAAATTGTTTCCGTGATACGTCTCCGCTTCTCCCTCCCACTTTCTCTCTTTCTCTAAAAGACCCTTTCATTTCACTTTGGTGTAGGATAGACGGCCGAACGATGCAATTCCAGGTTATCCACTCCCCCGAGCAGCCGATAAGAAAATAGCATGAAAGACGAAAGGGAACCCCGTCCCGTGGGGGGACCCCGGTGATCATTTGATTGCGGATAGATTAAGGTACAGGGGCTGTAGGCCGCCTCGACAATGCAAACCCGACGTTTTGTATTGGCCGACACAGTCGATGCGCCGCTGTGATCCCAGGATGAAATTGGACTTTTCACGATCGAGACACGCCGGCTGCAGGGGGACAAGAATCTTGATCTGTCTCTCCACGATACTGGGGATTCCCTGGTACGCAAAGATTTGCTGGAAAACACTCCGCTGCCGTGCACCCACCAGACTCACGCTCCACGATTCACCTCGAGTGACACACAATTGTTAGGCTAGGCTCGTTTCTTCTTTGTTTGCTAGATACGAGATTGTTTAAAAGTCTCTTGTGTCGGTAACTGTACAGTCTTTTTCAACAGTGCTTGTTTTTTTTTATTAAGCTGTGAAACCCCACATGGGATTATTAGCAAAATGCATGAACTATAACTAAGAAATATTTTGAACATTGGATGTGTGTTAAGCACTAGGTGGGTGTGTGTGGTGTCAGGCTGGCCCTTTCCGCCTCCCCTTGTTTTCTCTCTTATCTCTACAGCGTCAAAATGTAAACAAACGCCGCACCGAAACAGTCTACGTTGCAGCGGAGCGTTCAGGAATACGAAAAATTCAATACAGTATTCGCAATAGCTTTTTGCAGATATCTCGAAAACTAAAAGCGACCCCCCTATATTGGAAAAGGAAAAAGCTGTCCAGAATGTGTTGCTGCATAACATATTTAAATTTCATCAAAATCGAAGAGGGCAGTACTTTTCTACATAATTACCATAATCTGAAACGAAATTCTGAGGTGACGTAGCTGAATATGAACTTGTTGATTCGAATTGATTGAGATTGTTTACTGTCGAATGATCCACTAAAAGTTCTTCGGTCATGGATCATGTGCGTTTGCAAAATGACCTAATTCGTTAACCACCGATGATCGGCGAGGATTTTGAAGAATCACACAATTGAGGTGGTTCGACGGTTCCAACCAGAGCGGACGACATAGGACGTCTTTAGGATTCGTCGCGGGAGTAGAACGTCAGCGGTGTTAATTTGCGACAGTGCCATTACGCTAAGCGGCCGGCCACAGGTGGGACTGTTAATCGATTAGAGAAACAGCCGATCGAGAAGTCCCTCCGGTTCGCCCCGAATCGGTCGTTTACATCTATTAACAGTAAACCACACGAAGTTCGGGGTGGCCTCGTCGTGCACGCTCCGCTGGGAGCCGCACATCTGGCGTGCGAGCAACAAGTACACGCATTAAATGTACACCCGTTACCGACTCCAATTACTCGGAGTACCCTGTCTCCGCGTGATCGCACGTGCACACGCGATCCTCATCTTTGCTGGGAGCCGCGCACGCGGTTTCACACATTCGAGTTTCGATTCCGTTGCAATTTCAATATCGCTCTCGCGGTTCGCTCGCCGTGGGGATCCCAACTTCGCGTTGGGGTCTGCGGTAGTTCCGACATCCTCTCAACGATCTATTTCCCGGACAAAATTGCTACTCCCTCGAGAAAGAATCGGACGAGTCCAATCGGCTTGCAATGTTCACGCCTGTAAATGTTAGATTATCAATAAACTACCAACGCAATGAACTCGTTGCTCCTCGTGAAAAATGAATCAACTAAGAATACATTTTCTTAAATAAGTAAACTAAGAATATATTTTCTTAATATTCTAAATTATGTTTATTTTTCTGAAAATGTTGTTTTAATTTTTTTTTAAATATTTTCCCCTTAACCCTTCACTGCATGATTTTTTTTAAATTGAGATGAAAAAAATTGAAAGGTAAGTTTTTATGTTTTATTTAAGGGAAAAATATTTTTTAAAAAATTAAAACATTTTCAGAAAATTAAACATAATTTAGAATAATAAGAAAATACATTCTTAGTTGACTATACATATACTGGATTTGTTAACTGTATCAGATATGATACACTATACAGCGAAGGATTAAATAAAACACAAAAACTGACCTTCTTTCAATTTTTTCATCCCAATTTAAAAAACCATACAGCGAAGGGTTATTAAACAGAGATTTCGAAGTACTTTATTTGATAGTTTGTTTCTGTAACGGATATAATCTGTGTACTGTATCAACCGTTTCTTTCAGTGTAATACTTAATTAAGAGAATCGTGAATTATCTATTTAGCAAGCCCCGATCGTGATTTCCTCTACCGCTTCATATCGAATCGAACGTTCAGCTTGCGTCACGTTTCAGCGGCGCCGTGTCTCTCGATCCAGATCGCAAACAACAGAACGACGTCGTGCCGAATTCCAGGTCTCTGAGCTAATGATTACAGGATGCTGAGCATTCATGTCAAGGCGCGGTGAATGCAAGAATAGGACTAATGACTGTAATTACTGTGAATCCGATCAGCGCGGCGAACAGACTGTATTTGGTCGTTGACAATAACGGACGGCAAATTGATTGGATAATTTCGAGACCGAGTCTGAGGTGAAAAAATCGTTGGAGCGGGCGAAGAACACGTTGGTTCCTCGACGACGTTCCACGGTATCGCAATTTTCCGAACACAGCCGAGCAAACACACCAGAGGGGATTCCATGTGGACGGGAGATGTGGAAAATTTCGAAATGTGTACAAATAATATGAAACTACAAGGTTGATTCAGTGTGTCCGGATGACCTGTTCCACTTCCACGGTGGCGTGGAACGGTGGGACAAACGTTCGTACGCGCATCGGTGAAGAGACAACTCTGGACGAGCAGTGAAACGACGCCCCACCACTATCCAGCATCGCCGACGCCAATGATTCAGCCCCTGGACCACGCAACCCGCCACTCACTGGCGTCGAGCGGCCGCTAGTTAACCTCACGAACACCAAACTACCCATCCGAGTGCATATTTCATCTACTGCTACTCTGTATTTCTTTATAAATTAAGTTCTAAAGATGAAGATAGTCGAGGTTATTATTGTTGCAATATTTCTGCAATATTTCTCATGTTGTACATTCTGGACGAAACAGCCAATAAATTTTCAATCATTTCTGAACTCTAAGCTACAGAGCGGGAGCTTCTTTCTTTAGCCATTTTCATCTGTCATCATTGTGTATTCTGGTTTATTTTTATATATTCTAGTCTACAATATATATAATCGTCAATTCCCCTATCCTCTGTAACGGCAAATAAATCTCAAAACACAGGTAGTCCTGGAAATGCTTCAGGTTCAAGTGCTAAAAATAAATTAGTGTCATGATTGATTTTTAAACAGGAATTACGCTAGCTGGAATTACCAGAAAATCTAAATATCTCGATATCGAATCTAAATTAACGTATCTGTGGATGGAGAGAGAAGGATGCGAATATTCTGTCCGACGTTTATGAAAAATACCGCACGGTCCATCAACAGAATGTCGGGATATCGATTGTTAGTCGGTGCGGAGATTCACGAGACAAGTGAAACATCCAAAATGCATTAAAATATTTACCGGAATTCGACGCTCTGTCGTTTATGATAATCCGTATTAATACTACGTCGGATTGAATGGATTTCAAGTTGCGTTATAATCTCCCCGACGTGAAAGAAAGCGAGCGTGATATGCATCGAGCTGGTTGGTTCGTTGCGCGCGCGCACCTCGTTGCATCGGGGCTTTTACATCGGGTGCAGGATGCAGCGGTGCACACAGATACACACGTACAGACACGGGAGAAGGAGAAGCGAGCGGAGAGAGGAAAGAGAGAGAGAGAGAGAGAGAGAGATAGCTGGTCGAGGGATTCGCGCACGCGTACCGCGAGTTTACATACTACACACGTGTTACTATAGATGTTACTACGGCGAGTACTCTGTAATCTGACACAGAGCACGGAGATTGAACCTGACTGAGCGAGACTCGTTCAACCGGAAGTAATCCCACGAGAGAGCAGGATGGAAAAAAAAGAAAGAGGAAAAATTGTTCGATTACTTTTGCAACCGACGACCGCGCCGTCTCGCGGACACTATACCCAGCATCCTCTCGCGGTTTTTAATCTACACCGTCGCCATTATGCGTCTCGATTCGGCTAACTTTCGGCTGCGATTTTCCGACAAAATTTCTACACTGGCTGTTCGACGCAGGATTTTCAAATATCGCGTGAGCATCGGGAAGATAGTCGTTCCTTTCGAGAAATAAATTATTCTTGTGTAAAGCGAATGGGTATTACCCCTTTGAGAATAAACATCGTCACATTGACGGTACCGAAACTATGCTATTTTTCTATGATTTAATTCCTAAAGTTGCGGACAAATAACGTAATCAAATACATGATGTATTAGTGTGTATCTTCCATTTTTCTCAGCACTATATTCTTTAATATTTTAAACAAATCTTCGTCCGCGAAGGGTTAAAACATCGGAACCTGTTGTGTTCGGTAAGTGTTATTTTTTTTAACGGAGGACGTTCAGACGAACAGGAGATTTACGTTGGCGGCGCAGGGAGAGGTCTCTCGAGGAAAATCGCGGCAGAAAAATCTACGGATTACACGCGATACGCGTCACGTAACCGAGCGACAAGTGTCCGGTAATCTGTAAGCCTGCGGATTGGACACAATCGAGCCCGACTGGTGACCCGGAAGTAATCCCTGGAAAGGAGATAAAAAAAAGCCCCCCGAACGTAGCTTCGCTACTTGTACAGGCGAATATTATACAGATGACCGTGTGCCATGGGGGGCATTACTGCCCCTATATGTATAAATGCGTACTCGAGAGACCTTATGGGTTATTTCAGATGGACGTGCACGCGAGTGTATTGTCCGATTCGAGATTCGTCGAGTGCCGATCGAGCACTCGAGCGCTGCTTTATTGGAAGCTACATGTGCGCGTCAGCTCTCTTTCTCTCCGTCTCTCTCCAGCTTTTATCCACTCTTTGGCAGCCTCTCGCACGAGCACACAAGGTGTCCCGGAAGTTTAGCAGGATCTCTGCGCCCTGTTTCGGGGATGGTTACTATCCTCTAACCTTTTATTAATCCGCTGGACCACAGATTGCTCGTGAGAACCACGAGGACAACAATCTACAAACTCTTCACGATGTACATGATTTGTTTTCATCTTGTGGACATGAAATTGATGTAGTACCTCATAGAATACTTAACCCTGATCCGTCCCGCGTATCAACTTGACAGAGTTTTCCCGAGACAAGTTATAACGTTCTGTTATTTCTAAGCTAGAAACTTCGTGACTTTTATTATTTTAGTGTGAAACACACATCAGGGAAACCTAACAGATACAACAAAAAAAAAGTCGAAAAATAACTGATTACCTTGTTATGTTATCGATCTATTATTGCTGGGGTCATTATATAGAAAAGTACTGCCCTCTCCGATTTTGATGAAATTTAAATATGTTATGCAGCAACACATTCTGAACAGCTTTTTCCTTTTCCAATATAGGGAGGTCGCTTTTAGTTTTCGAGATATTTGCAAGAAACTATCGCAAATACTGTATTGAATTTTTCGTATTCCTGAACGCTCCGCTGCAACGTAAACCTGTTTCGGTGCGGCGTTTGGTTACATTTTGACGCTGTAGAGATAAGAGAGAATATTTAATAATATTAATATAATATAATATAATATTTAATAACACTGTCCAACACTAAAAATGTTTTCATATAACTATTGGGTGGATCTTACAGAGTTTTTTGCGCTG